>PYXC01001758.1:1637500-1780000 GCA_015244755.2 Tenualosa ilisha
TCTCTACTGAAAAAACAAAAACTAAATCAGAGAAGCCATCCAGACTTGCATGTCACAGAAACCATCATGGAAAATAATGGCTGACTTCAGACACGACTAAATATGACTGAAACAAATTTAGGAATTTTCCCCACAAGGTTCATGAGAGAAATCCTTGGCCTCGATTTCTCAACCCGGCTGCAAGCAAATCCGAGATTGATGTTCAAAGTTCTGTCTTCGTAAACTTTCTGAGTTCACAGAAGAAGCGAGAGGGAATTTGCGGAAGGAATGTGAGAGATAGCAAGAGAGCAAGAGAGAGGGAGAGAACTCCTCTTTCACGCTTTGAAAAAAATCTGTCACTAGATGTTTCAAATTCATTGTGAGAACCACACAGATATTTTATTTCGTCTAAGGAAGCAAATCCGAGGAGACCCTCCAGTGCTCCTGAATTCTCTTTGGCTCTACTGTGGTACAATCAAGGACCAACTTCAAACCCCATGCAAACCTGATCTGACTGACACACACCAAGCTTGTTTGGTAAATACCTCTGCATTTTCCTCCACTGACAGCAAGCGCGTTGCTTGGCATCACATTTCGCTGCGACATTTCCAGAGAGATGCTCTCTGAGTGCTTAACCATCTGGGTTTTCTATTAGCCTTCAGAAGTACTCAAATCTTTGGTACATAGCAGTAGAGGAGGGATTTTTGCAGACCCTCTCCAAAATTGATGACAACTATTTTTCAAGGGATTGTTATCTGGTCTCCACATTCATCTTTTTTAGATCGAATAGCTGATCTCTTCAGCACCTCCTTCTCTTGGCAGGACTGGAAAAAGAAGGTGTCACCCATAAAGCCATTATTTCATAGTTTATCATGGTACGCTCTAACTTCTCCCTGTCTTCACCTCTCCCTCTCCTACAGTACACTCCAAAATACTGTGCCGATTTTCAGTTCTCCTTTTCTCAATTTTTCTATGTCTGCTCATACAGATCTCTTTCTATCCTCTCTCTCTCTCTCTCTCTCTCTCTCTTTCTTGCACAAACACACACACACACAGATTCTCTGTTTCTTCAGTATTCTGTGTGGCAAGTGGGAGAGGCAGTGGGCCGGGTGACAGGCCAGTCTTCATGACTCCATGGGCCGACAGACACATCCTCTCCCTGGGTTTGGTGGAGACCTGGGAGGCTGCATGCACGCGCGCACACACACACACACTCATACACACACCTGCACTCTCCACCACAACGGATACGGGTAGGTGAGCACTGTCAGTGGGCCTTGCTGTCTAGGCAGAGAGAGAGAGAAACGTTGAGAGAGAGAGGGAGAAAGACGGAGAGGGAGTGAGGCAGAGAGAGAGAGAGAGTGAGACGTAAAGAGAGAGAGGGAGAAAGACGGAGAGGGAGTGAGGCAGAGATGGGTGAGACCTGGGGAGTGCAAGAATGGCTGATAAGTCTGGAAGAGTGCGAACCGAGGCACAGTTCACACAATCACCATCCCAATCCATTCTCACTCTCTCTCTATCGGTTTTGCTGTCCTTCTGTTTCTCTGTCTCTCACTCTCTCCCAATAGCTCTCTTCTTCCCTCGCTCCTATATGCCAGCCTTGGGTGTACCTGGCTGGCCTTATAGGCTGCTTCCGTGATCTTTGCATTCAGCATCTTCTGAAATGTACTTTTCTAGGGTAACTGAATGACAAAAACACAGCAGCACTATGCTGTGTTGCTGGTAGATTACACTTGAAATGTCATAAATAACATCTCCAGTGTCTGTCACATTATACATCTTGCTTTTCTGCATGATGATGCCGAAATGGCCTCCATTTTAAAAGCTACATTGTATTTCCAACATCATTAACTCCGAATAGATGCCCACCGCATATGGAGGGAAATCTCAGTCTCTGTCCGCAATCTATTATCACAGACGCGGATGAACGAATTTTCAGGTCAGGTATGTCAGAGGTTACTTTGCGAGAGGAGGCGGGGGTCCGAACACAGGGCATCGCCTCTCGGTAAGGACAGAACAATGAAAAGAACAAGTGGGAGCGAGCAACGTTGTCATTAACCTCTACCGTGCTAATAAATCAACGCCCATTCACGCAAATTACGCCATTTCCACGAGAGCTCTCTCTAAAGACTCTGCACGCTCACCCCTCGGTCAGCCATTTCGGTGATAAATCACGGTGGGACCGGTGCAATGGGAGCGTGCTCACTGGATTGAATCCAAGCGAAGACATTTTTATAGTCGCTAATATTCATGATATTTATTTATTCTTGTATAAAAAATATAGAAAACCCTTGGTTTGCGCTGGCCCTTTGAATACCACAGGAATCACAAAAAAACTGTCCCTGTACTGTTTCCTTGCCGACTGCGTGTGTGAATGCGCTCGCGCGCGCACCTTAATACTCTCTCTCTCTCTCTATGTGTGTGTGTGTGTGTTTGTGTGTGTTAAACCGTCAAACGCCAGAGCCTGTGCATTTACTGCCTGAGGTCGTCCGCCTGCCTTTTTTCGCCGGATCCTGTCTCTAGGATAGCACAGCACAGCATAGCCATTGTGGACGCTCCCTGAATTAAGTGAAATCATTCTGGTTACATAACGTCAGATTAATATTCTACACTGCACAGGGATTGCATATTTGATGTAGGGTTATGAAACCAAATTAAAATTTTGCACAGCGAGCCCGGTGCATTTCTACAGAAATGAAAAGTTATGTCTTTGAACCTTTATATTCAAACACAAAATCAGTCAACTTAGAGACAGTCTACAGAAAACCCCTAACACAAGAGTCGGTCTCGGCGCAAAGAAAAGTCTGTAGGCAGTTTAATTTAAAATCGCGATAGGCTACCCATTTTGGTTTGTTTTATTCAGCAAATAACTTGCTTATAAAAAGTGTAAGAATGCTTTATGGGTGTATTGTAAGCAGAATAATGTACCGTAATCAGTGTGTGCATATAAAGTCACTTGAAGGGTTAATGTTCAGCAGGGACAACCACAAAGTGTATCGAGGTGATCGGCTGACAAATTTCATTTATTAGGCCAAACTAATATTCTAAGCTAACAGCAGCCAAGCAGGCTACTGAAAGCGATCCATGCGTTGATGGTAATGAACACAGTCTTTTCTTTGGAGCAGTCTGTGTCATAGCTGCAAACATTGTCGTTATCATCACCATTGCAATTATTATGCTGATGTCTTCGCAGGAAACGTAATTGGTTTGAAAAGCGCGTGTGTTCCGCTCTGACAGTCGGTGACGGATGGACAGCTGCCGTCTCCCTGCGGTCAGCCGGGACGGGGACATATTGCACATCACTGCGAAAGGTAACAAATTCACCAGGACGGCTCGGGCCATCTGTCAGAGTGCCACGCGCATACAGAGAGACAAAGGAGGTCAGTCCCCGACAGGACTAGTAGGCCACAAACACTCCCATATTCCTATTGTCCTTGCCCGCCACTGAACGCACGTCCTCATCCATTTGAACCCCTTCCTTCCAGCGTATATGAACACACTTTAAGAAAGATAGCCTAAAGATCGAACATGACTCGACAGAACATTAAAAGACAAACAAATCACAAGAACAATTCAGAGAATTGGAGTGTATTTTAAAAAAGGAGGTAAATGTAACAAGATGCTATATATAGGCTATATGTAAACAATGAATGTAAAAAAAAAAAGCTATAGGCTACTGAAACACATTTTGAGAATGTACCAGATCGAATGCCTAAACCACGTCTTGAGTCTTGAAAACATTTAGCTAATCTTTTGTTTCTTGCAGGGAAGGGAAATGTATTTCTTTCTTCATTATGAATTCATATGCGCAACCATCTGTCTGATGCGGTTCGTTTATGAGATTTAACCCACATATCCAAATCTACGTTTCTGAATGCAGTTCTCTTGAAAAATATCCTGACGTTTGATAAAATAGAAATTCGTCCGCCAAGGAACGTCTCCTGAAGTCATAGGCATTGTGTGCACGCACGCGTGTGTTTTAATCATTTCTTCAATATTACAGAATGGAATCGCTTCTAGTCTGCTACAACTGGCTACAACTAAAGGCTAAATGAAACCTTTTTTCTGACCTTGGCATGTTGATTTAAATGTTTAATTTATTAATATGTATCACCACAAGGAAGCCTATGATTAAGTTGCAGACGGTGTTTATGAAAAGATATTTGCTGATATTTTTAAGAATTTAGGACAGCATTAGATTTAATGGGCTATTCAGCTTACAACCATACACTGTAGCCCACAGGTTTTATGCTTATACAGAGAGAGCGACAGAGAGATTCCCATGAGCTATAGGTTTGCGCTATATTTTTCCAGCCATAAATTCATACTACATCTAGGCCCCTATGCTTGCTGTGCACCTGTTCTGTCTTAATATCTGCACAAACCTCTCCTCTCACCTTCTGCCATCCTGCTCTGATAAGGCCCCACCAGCCCAGCGAGAGGGTCGATTTTCCATTAGAGAACTTAATAATAAAGATAAACTGTCATAGCCATCAAAGTTCTCCTTAAGACACTCTTAAACTCCTTCCAGAACTCTCTGTCCTGCCCATCACCCACGTCTGTGGCTCCTTAAACCTGGGGCTCCTCCCTGTCAAACCCCCAAATAATCTTGGCAAAGCCCAGCTCCTCTAAAGGGCAAGAGAGGGACCCCTCTCTGGGTTGTTCTCCAGCCTTCCGGTGCTGATGGGATGCAGAACATAAAGAAATAAAACAGGAAGGTCAAAGACTTGTCAAAGAGGGATAATGTGAAATGGAGAAGAGGGACGATCGATACAGATATAGCTGCATTTTCTGGCAACAATGAACAAAGAAAAGTCTGTTGTGTTTTTTCCCCATCGACCTACGTTTTCAAATAGCTCAATGCCTTTTTTATATATTGTACACACACACACACACACACACACACACACACACACACACATATATATATATAGCCTATATATATATATATATATATAATATATATATATATATAATATATATATTATATATAATGATTAAAACACACACACGCACACAATACCTATACTGCCCATTACATGTAATATGCACCAAAATACAATGTGCTTTTCATTTGTGTTTAACTTATATTACTTCAGTGAATGCTGTACAGTGTCTGTATTCATCCTCCATAAATTATTGTTATGTGTGCACGCCCACACTTGTGTGTGTGTGTGTATGTGTGTGTGTGTGTGTGTGTGTGTGTGTCTTTTCATTCACTATTTACAAATGTGTGATTATGAGTGTACACATTTATAATAAATGCAAGTATAATCTGTGTATCTATGTGCGTGCATGTGTGCATGCGCGTGTGTGTGTTATCCATTTCTGAGCAAAGTTCTACTCCATAGACCTCGTCGTCTCCTTATTTGGGACCAATCAGTGCCTGTGTGTCAGATTACTGTCTGTTAATCCCTCTGTAATCTGTGGTCCATTCCACTGTGTGCAGAAAGCAGCATTTGGGAAGGCTTCCCTACATTAACCTGAAACCCGATGACATGCAGGGGATAACTGTGGCGGTGATAACCTCATCCCCAGAGCCTAATGTCCAAACTCAGTGTTCACTCACACACACACACACACACACACACACAGGCACATAAATAGGCTTATAGGTCTGTCAATGGGAAATAGAATAGATTTTATTCCACACAGAACGATGGGTTCTAATGCAAAATCCTTTTGAGATGAAACGTTTAAATTTTAGTTCATTAGTCATTTATTACAGCAATAATATGTTCAATAACATGAACCCATTATTGTTTATGTTGTTGTTTTTAAAATTGATTGAAGTGAAGACACACAAAAATACAAATTCAGTATTCTGTTAAATGGATCTGAGGTCTGTCTATAATTATACTAAGAGCTTTTATTGCCTTTAGCTTCACCTTACTTGGACAGCTCAGAGTTTGACATCTTATACAACTGAGTCATTTGTCAAGCTCCACAGTCAGCTGTCAGTCCACTGGACTTTGAGAAATGATTCTCTAGGCCTGAGTTGCTGCAGGTGTCCTAGTGCATTATGGGAAGGAGGAGGACTGTCTTCTCTTGGCCCAGTAAAATAATGATCCATAAAGAGTAATGGCAAAGATCAACACAAAGAAATGTCTTCAATAAAATTGGTGCTGTAATGGCATCAATATCAATAAATGAAATAAAAGAATGTAGGATTTGGTGTGTGTGTATGTGTGTGTTTGTGTATGTGTGCGTGCGTGTGTCTTCAAAATGATGACATTTACTAATGACATTTAATACAAAAATATGGTTTCTTGTCAGTATTAAACAACTTTACAAATCAATTTACAAAGATACAAAGCCAGACTGTTTCGGACAAGTTCTGACAATACAAGTTTAAACTTACAACAAAAGTCACCCAAACAAACAATCTCTCTGTGACCAACCATAGCAGTGTGAGCCAAGTGAACAAAGGTTACAGTATGACTCCAGCACTTTCGGTAGCAGGGAGAATAATAGCGGGAAGGACAGAGCCCTGATTTATGATTGGTCCATTTGATGGCCCCGACAATAGACCAGCGGAGGGCAGGAGACTGAAGCATGAAGGAGAAATGGGTGTTGTGACCCCGAGGTTCAGTGGGGAACAGTCACTGTGAGGATAGTTTGATGTTGTGGGGTAGTTTCATCATCAGTAGATTCTATTCATGGGCAAATGAAACTCCTGCAATCGAATCTATTATCAGGAAGAAGAAACTGATTGAGTCACAAACAGACAGAAAATGTAAAATATGTCCCTTTAATGCAAAACTGACGTCGCTGCAAAAAGTCATCCCAATGTTGAACATTTTTTATATCAAATCTATTTCCAGTTATCTTATTAAAAGAGAAAGAAACTTCATTTATCTGAGTGACTAAACTCTCATCTGATAGAAAGTCCCCATATTTAAAATTGATTGTATTTATAGTATTATCAGTGAGACTGTTCTTTAGGGACTGTACAAAAAAAGTCTTTATCATTTTGTTAGCAGGCAAAAAAATCATCAAATGCATTTACATTAACAAGCACAGCTGTTTAATCTTAGTCTGGGCACAATATCTGCGCTTTCAAATCTTCTATATTGGAACTGAAAATGGTAATTGTGTAAGTGACCTCCTGGCACCTTAAAATGATCTTCTGTCAGGTCCACAAAAGCACCCCCTCTCCTCCCCCTGCAGGGCGGCAGGTGACCAGCTGCAGGGATGTGACGGCGACATTTGGGAGCATCAGAGGGGTTTTGGATCAAGGGGGAGAGGGGTCGGAGTTGGGGGTTGGGCAAAGGGGTAGGGGTGCACTGGGGTCACCAGGGAGGGTGCAAACAGGCCATGCAGATGGGGGTCGCGACCTGACCTTTGACACGTGGCGCAGCCGGTGCAACGGTGTGCCGTGCTTAATTGCCGGCAGGGTGGGCGGCCTTTCCTATAAACCTGATTGGGTGAGAATGCTTGGGGGCCACACTGCGACTAAGGCCCCAGCCACACAACACACACACACACACACACACACACACACACACACACACACACACACAGAGCCCTGACAAGGAGGCCGGCTGGAAGCCATTCAATGGATGTATTTCAATTAGCATAAGAGCTTTAGCGCCCTGCGCTACTCTGCAGTACACGTGTGCTAGTGAGCAAGTACTTGGCCAGAGAGTTATGACCAAGGGCCTCTCTCTGTGGACAGCACTTGTATGTAAGACTTATTGTATATGTGTATGTGTGTGTGTGTGTGTGAGAAAGGACATGATAACATACATATATGTGACCATGTATTCATATATATGACCATGGGAGAGGGTCACACAGTGTGTATATGTCTGTATGTGTATATATGTGTGTATGTGTGTGAGAAAGGACATTATCATATATCATACATGTGTGTGTATCCATGTGTGTGTAAGCTTGTAGGCATGTATGCTACTCCATGATGACAGTGTGTGTGTGTGTGTGTGTTGTGTGTGTGTGTGTGTTTGTAAGCTAGTAGGCATGTGTGCTACTCTACTTTAGTGACTGTGGGAGAGGGCGGGAGTGTGTGTGAGGGAGTGTGTGTAAGGAACAATGTCATCGTATGTATACATGATGTGTATCTACTGAGGACAGTTATGGGCAGCACTACTCTTCAAACAGTGTCTAAGTGTGTGTGGGAGATGGTGACAAAGTGTGTGTGAGAAAGGATGTATGTGAGAGGGTGAAATCCCCCCTCACCATCCTGCACTACCAAAAACACTTATTTATTGAATAGCGTTTAAATGGCATTGCCCACGAGACAGGCAGAATAGACTTTGGACGTACACACACACACACACCTCATAGTTAGCATATTTACTGTATATGAGATCGTGTGTATCCACTGTGGACATTTGTGAGTTCGTGGGCATGTGTGCACCTCCACATAGGTGAGTATGTGGCTTTAGAAACACACTGTGTGTGTGTGCCTGTGTCTGTGTGCAAGTGGCTTTAAAAACACTTTGTGTATGTGTGTGTGTGTGTGTGTGTGTGTGTGCCTGTGTCTGTGTGCAAGTAGGAATGAAGGTCCACATGTGCTTCCAAATGAATGCTTATGTGGCTGGATTACTTCACACACACACACACACACACACACACACACACACACACACACACACACACAGAGCTACAACTACGCAACGCAAGCAATGCAAGAGTGTGCAGGTCAGAAGTATATTCTCTTTCTGTGGAGCCTATTAACGGAAAATGACAGAACAATAGTGATAGCACACACAGACCACAACGACACGCGACGGCGGTACGAGACGCGCAGCAGGGGTGTTTGTAAGGGGTTTATCCGTGAATAAATTCCACTTAAAGATAATATTACAACATTAGACCAGTGGGATGCCACTCTGAGGTTACTAAAGGTCACCTCCATTTTCTTACAGAGGTAACACTTATGCAACGGGTCCCTAGATGCAGCACGAGTGAGGGAGAGAGAGAGAGAGAGACAGAGACGGAGAGGGATGGAGTGTAAGAACTGCATGACACACGGACAGAGGGAAGGAAAGAAAAGGAGAGAAATCTTGCTTGAAGGAGTGTAAAGACATGAGAAGAGAGGGAGGACTGCTGAGAGAAAGGAAGGAAGGAAGAATAGACAGGAGGAGGAGGAGGAGAGAGGAGTGAACACGAATGAAATTTATCAGGATGGTCTTAAAGGAACAGTAACCGTGGCTAATTGTCTGTGTGTGCAGTAACCATGCCATGTTTTAGGTTGTGTGTTGGTGTGAAGTAGGAATTTATGAATTGGTAGAATATTGCACTCACAAAAAACCCAGAGTGTGTGCATATCTGTCTGTGTGTGTGTGTGTGTGTGAGAGAGAGAGTGTAGGGAGAGAATCAAAAAGAAAGAGAGAGTGAAAGACTATAAAGAGCAGACTAGCTTGTTGAAAATAAAGACATGCTTCTGACAGTGAAAGATGGGTGTGTATGTGTGTGGAAGGGAGAGAGGCAGAGAGGTGTATGTTGAGACACGTTTTCTCTCTCTTTCCTCTTCTTTCTCTCTCTCTCTCTCTCTCTCCTCTCTCTCTCTTCTCTCTGTCTCTGGTGTTAGTGACTCCTGCTCAAGACTGTGTTGTAGTTGCTGTTCCATAACATCTCCCTGTTCTGCAGTCATATTTTGAACTTGAAGCGCAACTCTTCATTTGCCGTTTATTCTCCCCATTTCTCATCTCAGCCTTTGTGTGTTTCCTAAAAGAGGAGGTGCAAGCCCTACAATATGCCCACGCAGCTGAGACTCTATAAAATATTTCAGTGTTTTAAAGAATAAATAATTGTAGTGTTTCTTTTCTGTTCTGTTAAAGTAGCCAGCCAGTCAACCGTGATGCATTGATCGTTCCCCTTAAACTACACACACATTGCTGCTTTGCTGAGAATTGCTACATTTCACCACATTTTTATGATTCAGGGGATTTGAAGCTGAAAACGCCACGCTTGACTTTTGGAGGAGCACTTGTGACATCTTTGGTGCACCCCGGCCTTGGAGTGAGTAGATTAATGCCCTAATGAATGAAGGGGTGGGAAATCAATGGGAAGTATTGGCAATATCAAGTGATGACCGAGGAGATTGCCACCATCTTTCAAACATCTGCAGAAAAAGAGGGAGAGAGAGCGAGAAAGAAAGAGGGATAGAGAGAGAGAGGGATAGACAGAGGGATAGAGAGAGAGAGAGGCAGTCACAAGCAGACAAAGACTAAGAGGAATCTGGAATCAAATTTTCCCTCTTGCCTTGATTTCCTCATTTGTCACTGCCGTCATCATCACATCTCGGAGAGAGAGGGAAGGGGAGGGTTGGAATGAAATAGACGAAAATTGAGAGAGAGAGAGAGAGAGAGAGAGAGAGAGAGGAGGGAGAGGAAGAAAGAAGAGAAATTGCATTTGTGTGATAGGCCAATTATGCTATTTGCCTACAAGAAGAAACGGCGTCATCAACATTTTTAACACATTATATATGGATCAAAATACTTTTTTTTTTACAAAGTCATGTGATCAAGACATGATTCAATTCAGCCAAAGGGGATTATATATTATTATATTTGAAAAACTGTGATTCCTGCAGCAGGCACAGTTTCACTGTGTAAGGCTCTAAATGTGTTTTACAACACCTAAACTTAAAATGCAGAATAAACATTTCAGCAAAATGCTCAGACAACAGAAATCAGACAGCAATATTATTATTATAGTAATATTAGTAAATAACAACAATAATAATAATAATAATAATAATAATAATAATAATAATAATAATAATAATAATAATAATGATAATATCAATAATGAAAAATAACCACAGCAATAATATTAGTAGTAGTAGTAGTAGTATAACATTGTTATTATTGTTATTATTATTATTATTATTATTGGAATGGTGAATAATTATACATAAGAAAAACACAATGGCCGTATAGAAAGTTACAGACGATGGATGAGATAGATGGGGCAAAGAAATACTAGAGACAACTAGAGAGAAAGAGAGGGAGGGAGAGAGAGAATGAGAAAAAGAGAGTGAGAATGAGAGAGAGGGTGAGAATGAGAGCGGTAGAGAGAGAGAGAGAGCTGAGAAACTTTTCTCCTCCCCTGTGCTCATCTCATCTTATCAGATCCTCTAGCATGAGGCCTTGTGGGATTGCCAGAGCCAGTGTAGGATTAGCACCACCACTCCAACACACACACACACACACACACACACACACAGACACACACACACACACACACAGGCATACACACACACACACACACTCACTCACACATGGTCATGTGCACACACAATCACACACACACACATATGCACACACACACACACACTCAAACATGGACATGTGCACATACAGACACTCACACACACACACACGTACATACACACATACACCCACAAACACACACGTGTGTGCACACCCATGCACATATACACTCACACAACTTTTCTCTTACTCACACAGACTCATATGTACACCTCTGTCGCTCATACACACAAACACACACACACATACACACATACAGGCAGAGATTTGACCTTGGATTATGGTCTTCTTCAGGGTCTTACTGCATCATACAGAATACTACTGTTTGGTACAGTTTGGTAACCACATGCGCACACACACATCCACACACTCACACTCACAGACACACACACACACACACAGCAGCAGCAGCCCTGCAGATGTGTGTAACGTGTGTAATTTCGAAGTAGTTAACAGGACCGTCATGAGAGTAGATTCCTTAACAGGATGCTGCTTTACCCTCTCTCATCAAGACAGACGGGGAAGTGGTAGACACAGAGAGAGAAGAGGGAGGGAGGGAGGTGGAAATGAGGGAGCGGGTAAGAGAAAAAGATATCTCTTTCTAAAGACTGCAAAAACCCCAACAGGTAAGTAGGCTGCCATTTCCATATGAATCTGGCTCTAGTGGGTGAGTGAAAGAGGACCAAAAACAACAAAAAAAATGCCTCCTGCTTAACGAAATCAAACACGAGTGCTCTTAAAGCCTAATACAGGCATGCATGAATAAACATGAGCACTTTATTTCAAACAAGACAGAAAGGGGGAGAAAACACACACACACATTTCAGAGCTGTTGGGAAACAGACACAGGCATTAGCCCCTAATGTGACAACGTGTGCCATATTACTGGGAAACCGCTGTCCAAATATGCATTGTTAAAAAGGTGACAAAATCATAATCAGCAATGCAGGGATTTTTTTTTTTTTTCACTTTTGCCGTTTGGAATGTGCTTTTGTGTGGTTCTTTCCGAGTGTGCAGGGGATTGGTGTGGTGGGCGATGACAAGGGATAAGAGAAACGCTCTCCTGAGTGAGTTTGGGCTTTTCAGTTTTTAAATTCCACTTGGGTATGGAGGGAGGGGAGGAAACAGAACAGCAAAACTATTTGTTATACTATAAAACAGCTAAACTTTTCACCTTGGGAACAGGCCTTTCGTTATTCACTGCAACGCTCCACTTCAGCAAGCTTTTTCCCTGTTCTGTTTCAATCGGGCAGCCCAGGCTGGTCACACATCATATGCTGTCTTCCCTCACTGTCGTCAGGCAGGAGACCACCCAGAGCCACAACTCAACTCTCTCTCTCTCTCTCTCCTTTCTCTCCTGCTGCAATCGTTCTGTCGCCTGTTTTCCTGTGCCAGCACCCCTCTCCTCTCCTCTCTCCTCCCCTCCTCTGACCTCTCGAGTCGAGATGAACCAGAACCAAGAGTTGGCAACATGACATGGCGCGAGTTCGCCGCATGCTAGCATGGGGCCACCGCTAATGCTGCCTGATCTTTAGAGGATGAACCGATGGCTATGCTGAACCATTCAGCTTTGCTAGCCTCCCACATTTTGTCAAATTTTATTTATTTGCTTATTGTCTATTTATTTTGGTGTGGCTGACATGGAGCTGGATGAGGGATCCTATTTGGCGACAGACCTGTTACTGCTTCCTTGTCCATTAGCTGCAGCAAGACCCTCGGTGTCAGTGTTTCACCTGCTGGGGGAAACATGGTTAGCTGCCTCCTGGAGATAATACTTTGCGGGGCCTTTGGGTGGCTGAGGGCCGAGGAGCAAAGACCATTAGCACTAAGTAGTGGGTAAGCTGCTCCAGTTTAACGCGTTAGATAACGCTAAGGTCAAGAGGATCTGGCCATCCAGAATAGCTCCGCACAGGAGCAGTAGGGGACGAAGGGCGCCAAAGACTGTCAGTGTGTGTGTGTGTGTGTGTGTGTGCCTCCACACACCACACCTCATACAAGCAACCAGCCTGCAGGTCGCTATGCCACTTTCCAACGTACCCAGTGAACTCCACACTGGTCACGAGGTTGGATTGTGGCTTTAGAAATGAAACATGAATGAGACACCAATAGAATGACAGTATACAACTGCTCTAAAATCTTCAGTTCTCTTGTGCTTAAGACAGGAACATCCATTACAAATAAAATGAATTGCAATTGTGCGACGGGGAAATGCAGTGTTATAAATTTTCATGACCAAAATATTGTAATATGCAATAAAGTACTTTATAGAGCATGCAGTTTTTTGTGTCCAAAATATATAATACATTTATTGCTGGAAAACTCCAGCAGGCTAACTGTAGCAAAAACAAAATGGCAGTAAAACTGCTGCAAAATAACAGCAGTAAAACCACCATCAGAATTCGGCTATCAACGGTTCTTCACTGACTTATTATACTTTAGCAAGGGAATAAAACAATATGGTGTAATGGTTTTACTTTAAAATAATAGCTTCAAATGCAGCAATTGTGGAATTGTGGGAAAATATGTGGAACTGCATCTGTGTTGATACTATGTAGCTTTGTTGTTCTGATGTATCCTATTAGCACTAATGCTAATGTAGACTAGTTTGCTATTTGACTTTCTTAATTGTGGTACAATGAGCACATGCAACAGATATTGATATTTTGAGATAGCATTGTTGGCTAGGTAACTGGCTATATGAGGGAAGTGAGGGAATGAACGTTCCAGGTTGTTTTGGTGGTAAGCCACACTGTTTAGCAGAGTAGCCAACACAGTAGTCAACCTGGGGTCCCAAAAGCATAGCTGCAGACCAGTTAGCAACTGGATATAGAGGCTTTTACTGGAAGGGCAAACACCAGTGATGACAGCATGGGTGTAGACTCAGGTGTACTAACTTTGAAGTCATTGGTCCAGCCTAACCGCTCACACAGAACAAGGATTTCCCACATCACTTCTCGTCATTAACTTTTGCAAACAATAACGTGCCTCATATATTTACAGTCAACACAAAGCTGTTTCTGGAAATAAAAGCATATGAGAAGGAGAAGAAATGTCCTGCCTTTTACACCGTCTGCAGTTTGGACAGCAGAAGTGTTAATTAGTGTGCGATTCATTTTTGTCCAAACAACAGCATACCTGTCATTCTTGGATGATAATCCTGCCAAGATTGAGTACTGATGATGTTCTAGAGGGCATGGATTTTTCAAGAGAATAGAATTTGAGAATTTGCAGAAGAGTGCAGTTGTTTTTTTTTTAATCTGAGGAAGATCCTAGATTGTACTGATGAAAAATATTGAGATTCAGTTATGACTCATTCTATATGTCATCTCTTTGTTCACCATTGTGTTAAAGATCTATTAAAGATTTCCATCCAAAGCAATTTATTAGACATGGAACATTATAGCAGTGAAATACAACAAATCTGTTCTCAACCATGTGAATCACAGAGACACGATCTTCATGGCTCTGATGGTACTATAAAAGAAAAGTAGGACCAGAGGATTTTAGAGTGACACGATTATACAC
Source organism: Tenualosa ilisha (assembly GCA_015244755.2). Taxonomy (NCBI): domain Eukaryota; kingdom Metazoa; phylum Chordata; class Actinopteri; order Clupeiformes; family Clupeidae; genus Tenualosa; species Tenualosa ilisha. The sequence goes on from PYXC01001758.1 coordinate 1,652,248, forward strand.
TGAAGATGATTGTGGAAGTAACTGGGCATTTTATGCCTCAGAATTTATTTTTTGAGAAAGTGCCTGCAGCCTTAAAAGGTACACCTGCAAGGGAGTTGCCTTGATTGACAAAGTGATAATCTCTTGCTTCTTTTGACAGAGAAAAAGTTCATATTTTGCATCAGAGGTCTATGTGAGTAGGTCCTCTCATACAAGGTTCTATTAAACAGTTTACAGGTTCCATTAATAGAATAGAATAGAAAGCCTTTATTCTCATTATACACAGTATAAAGCAACTCCTTAAAAGTGCACACAGCGCAAAGTATAAATATATCCTATACAAAACGACTACAAGTATAAATGTCTCCTAATGTCTCCTGCTGTATAAGATATCTGCAAATTGCATGTTTTTTTTTTTTTAAATCATAACTAAATAAACAAGTGACTACAGTGCATTACAAGGCATATGTTTGAGTGAACACACTGACGTGTAACCTGAAAAGTCCCACAAGCAGAGAGCTTTTTCTAAAACCAGTGCATAATGATACATAATGCATAATGGCAACCCTTCTGATGTATTATAGATGTGGAAACTGTGCTGTATTGCACTTTTATTTGCCAGGCTACAGCGCGGTGATGATGGGGCACGGGGAGCAGCCATGCGGGGCGGACGGAGGCTCGCGGTTAGAGAGGCCATGTTAAACCCTTTCCCAGTTAACTAGTGTGGCCACCCTGCTGGCCTATGATAACAAAGCCTGTTTGCAAACACCATCCACTGGAGTCATATGAGTGTAGATACACACACACACACACACACACACACACACACACACATATATACACACACAACAGACCATACAGTACCAGAAAAACAGGGGAATTTTTAGTTACCCTTACCCCCAACCCCAACACACACACACACACACACACACACATACACATGCACACACACACACACACACACACATACACACACAGCCCCACCCAACCCACTCCCTCCCTTTCCTCCTCCCCCTCCCCCTCCCCTCCTTCTCTGCCTGTGGAGAGCATTGGCTGTGGCTCAGGGAGACGGGTATGGTTGCTAGGTGACCGGTTGTGGTTGCCATGGTGACTTTAAGTGGAACAGCTGGTCCAATCAGCATAAACTGCGGGCAGACGAAGGCAAAGCCAGTGAATTTCATGCCAGTACAGAGAGGGAAGACAGGCTGCTGAGGCATGTATGATGGAGAGAATCACAGAAAGACGAGAGGAACAAAACAGGATGAGGAGGAAAGCGGCGGGGAATGGACCAGAGAGGGACCGACAGGAGTGTGTGTGTGTGTGGGGGGGGGGGGTCATGGAAAAAAGGTGTTCATTTTAGAACTAGTTAAGACAAATATTCAGATGAAATTAAAAATGAGGGAGACCAATGCTTGAAGAATGCTCCCACTGCATCCGAAGTCCACCAACCCAAACTATAAACATGCACAGATAGTCTATGATGAAGCAAAATGACAATTACACTGTCCGTCCTATAGACAGTGATATTATTATCAGTGAGTCCATAAAAGTTGTGCACCCTTACAATATTCACTCAGTAAACAGCGGTATACAGTATACAGCAGTACAGGTGACAACATGGCCTACTCACTAAGCCGGCCATAACTACACTGACAATCATTCAGCCAGGACTGTAGTCAACACTAAACTCGCTGACAAGAGAAGACGTGGACTTCCTGTGCCACGTGTTGGTGCACAACCAAACAATATTCAGTAGAGCCAATGGTGGTCTGTGTGTTAGTTGTTGCAGATCCTTAACAGTCCAAAAGGGGGGACAGTCAGACTGTTTAAAAATGGGGATTAGTCTATTTCAGTGTACAAAGAGAAGCCACACAATAATGTTATATCCCATAATATTTATGAAGCCTGTATTTGTGTCCAAGTCTGATGGTTACAGGGTGAGGCAGCTCTCTAAAGTCCAACTAAAGAGTCTGTCTGGTGGTATTAACACTGATGATAATCACGCTCACGCAGAATTACGCCCAAGCCAGTGGTGAAAACATAAAAACTGTCATCCATGATGGGATGTGATAACAGACAGAATAGCAGAGGCTGTGTTGTCTCTCTGCCATCTGATCACATGTTTGCTTCTGTGTCAGATTCTCTCTCTCTCTCTCTCTCTCTCTCTCTCTCTCTATATATATATATATATATATATATGGCTTTTCTTTCTGACAATGGGAAGATACATGATTGAAGTTTGCATTCAGATGAGCATATGATGTTGAGCGGGTTGTTATGTTTCTGAGGGACAGGCAAAGTAACTGGAAAACAACAGACTTGCACCGATCAAAACTTCTTTACACATGAATTACCAAAACTATGTTAACAACAAAGGTGGAAACGTGCTGTACAATAATAACAACAAAGCTTATTTCACGTGTGCTTTTTTCTTTCATTTGTTATTTCTGTTGGCGCGACTGTGTGCTGTAAGTAGAGAGGATGCATGTTGGTGCAGAGTGAACAGACTCATCCCCTCTCGGCTCATTTACCTTTATGCATTTAGCCGATGCTTTTATCCAAGCAACTTACATTTTGTCAACTATCAATTGCTCAGGGCCAGTCTCCCTAGAGCAACTTGGGGTTAAGTGCCTTGCTCAGGGGCACAACGGTGGCAGCTGGGATTTGAACCCACAACTTTTCAGGCTACTTGCATGCTAGCCAGGTTAACCTTAACCACTACACTACCAACGATTTGGAGAGGAAGTGACCAGGGGGGTATACTACAAAGCCAGGTTACTGGCTAAACTGGGTAGCTTCTGAAGTAACCCCTGATCTAAAAACAACATGTCACCTCAGAAGCAACTGACGCTCAATGGAGGGTTCTTTTAGAGATCAGTGGTTACTCCCAAAGCTACCTGGGTTAACAAGTGACCCTGCTTAGTAGTTCAGGCCCCAGTTGATTCGGACATGCAGGCGCCCTCTGAACAGCCCAGCCTGGCCAGTCCTTCCCCCAGGGACAGTAAGGCTGCACTGGGGCCTGATGCAAAGGGACAGACCTTGCATGTATGCAGCCACATGCAGCCATTGTACTGTACAACAGCATGGGCGCGAGAGCAGCAAACCCTAACTACAAGACGTGGTAAATAATCAGAAGGTGCAGGGTGAGTTATCCCAATTATACACTGGGTGAGTTATCCCAATTATACACTGGGTGAGTCATCCAATTATACACGGGTGAGTCATCCCAATTATACACAGGTGAGTTATCCCAATTATACACTGGGTGAGTCATCCCAATTATACACAGGTGAGTTATCCCAATTATACACTGGGTGAGTTATCCCAATTATACACTGGGTGAGTCATCCCAATTATACACTGGGTGAGTTATCCCAATTATACACAGGGTGAGTTATCCAATTATACACTGGGTGAGTTATCCCAATTATACACAGGTGAGTTATCCCAATTATACACTGGGTGAGTTATCCCAATTATACACTGGGTGAGTTATCCCAATTATACACTGGGTGAGTATCCAATTATACAGTATCCCAATTATACACTGGGTGAGTCATCCCAATTATACACAGGGTGAGGTCATCCCAATTATACACTGGGTGAGTTATCCCAATTATACACTGGGTGAGTTATCCCAATTATACACTGGGTGAGTTATCCCAATTATACACTGCAATTCAAATCTATTTAGATCCTTGTCACAATGGTCTGAGGAAGTTGCTATTTTTTTTTTTTAAATAATTTGATCCCAAGACCAAAAGACTGATACAATTTGGCAGGAGATTCCCCTCTTTCCTCTGAAAATGAATGTACAGTATGAACAAGGGTAAAATTATACACTGCATAATATGTATGTATACTGTATATGTACTATGCTGTATACGTACTGGGTGAAAATTATGTTCAGCCCTTTACATTTTAAAAAAGCTAATTGATTGATTGATTGATTGATGATTGATTGATTGACTGATTGATTCATTTTATTCAACCAACTCAATTTTAAAAAAGAACCTGATACACCTCTAAACAGACCACACCATCTATTAACATAGAACAAATTGTGTGCAAATTCTCCACATAAAAACATGGAATAAGCAGATATATAGGCACAACATGGCATTACAATGCAACCCACCCCCCAACACACACACACACACACACACACACACACACCATGCAGCAGCCTAGCGCCAATGCCATGCACAGTGCGCAGAGCAGAGTTCTCTCTGGCTTTAAAGTTACGTGGAAGCAAGCTGAAGGAAAATTGGGTCACCCCTAATTAGCATTGCAGAAGAAGACGGCGATTTTTCTGTTCCCAATGTGTTTTAAAGAGATTTGTTCAAGGTGTCCAATTAGTGCTCGGCTCCACAAGTGAACGCACTCTTTTTGAACCGAGCCACGGCTCTTCACTGAAGCCCAGACCCTGTGCAAGCAATGCTACTGGAGAGAGGTAGAGGCAAAGCATTGTCAAGGACCCAGTCAACCCTACTAGACCCCTGGAGAACTTCACTTCAAACAGGCTCTCCTCCGCTTCCTGCCAACCTACTTTATTCAGCACACCACATCCCTCTTGCTCTTTTGCTTCCACAGACATTACCTATGACGTGGAGTTCAACAATACCACTGCCATCCACTACTGCAGGTATAGTGTGGGAATAGAAAGTAATCATTCCCTGTGGATGCTGAGTATAAACCATAACTTTCCCTGCGTCCCTGAAAGGTAAGGTTTGCCCGCCTGCCCGCCTCGCTCGTGTAGCCCGCCCCACAGAGCCTTGTGCTGCTCCGGTCCGGGCGGGCCGCCTCGCAGCCTCTGGCCTCCAATCAATAAAGCAATCCCATCAGGAGTCAGTGAACTGTGACCTCCATTCTGCCCTGCCAATGAACCCGCAGAACCATTCCCTCCTTTTTCACTCTGGCCAAAGAAAAAGAGGAAGAAAAGACACAGAGAGGGAGGGAGAGACAAAAAAACAGAAAGATGAAGATGAATATCTGTCATCGTGATGAAGGTCGGTATAACCTTATGTCGGCCCGGCTTTTATATTATATTATATTATTTATTTATTTATTTCTGTATTTTCATTTAGAGGGCTTTTCGTCAGACTAAAGTTTGACACCCGTGTGCGTGCAACTGAACTCCGGCAGCGAGGTCAGCGATGAGGAGAAGTCGTATCAAGGTAGAGGCGAGGGTCTGGCCAAGGTAGAGACGAGAGACAGGCAGAGAGAGCAGCCCGTGAAGCGAGACACATATGCCCTTCAACCCACAGCAGCTATGCTTGACCAAACCCAGTGGATGGGAGCGGGAGGACAGAGGCAGCGGACTCCATACATGGCAAAGCAACCTTCTGAACCCTCTGAGGGGAACTACACTGTGAATGTGCAATGGAAGGCTCAAGAACTGACAGCAGGCACAGGTTTCTTGACAGAACATGGGTCTTATAGTGTGTGTGTGTTTGTGTGTGTGTGTGTGTGTGTGTGTGAGTGTATACAATATATATATATCTATATACAGTGTGTGTGTGTGCGTGTGTGTGTGTGTACCTTATACTAAATATTAACATTAACATTAAGGAGACAAATATACATTTATACATAATGAAATTTAGTTCAGTTTGTCTATATATACAGTACTGTGTATTAAATTACACTACCTAATATGTACAGTGTTTATATGGTAATGCTAATATTTCAGTGTTGGTTTGCCTTAGATCAGATCAAGAGCACTGTATGTACAAGGGCATTCGTGCCTCTGGCATTGGAACAGAAATGCGGGGTGAAAATGCTATCATGTAATGCCCTTCTGAGGACCTTCATATGATGAGAAAATGCATGCACTCAAAACTATGCCTTTGACTGAAGCCACACACACTTCAATACAGCCAGCACACTTTTTAATTCATTTTTAATCTGAGTGTTGGTCAGGTCCTGGAATATATTTTAATAAAATAAAACAGTGCTGATTTGAAAGAATGCCAGTCTTGGCCCTGCAGGTAGTAGGACCCAGACGCCATTTTAAACCATCAGTCAGTCAGACTGTGGTTCTCCAGTTTTTCTCCCTGTCTGTGTAAACAGAGCTGTGCCTGGACAGGGCCCTGGGTGATTCATGGGCTCCTGTGAAGTAGGGGGAAGCTGCCGCAGTGTTCCCCTGTGGCGGGCACCAACAGGGGCATCCATTACCTGGATGTGAGGAACCACTACCCATGGTGCCCGGAGAAGAGCTAGCAGGAAAGCTTGTGTTTTTTGGATTCCGCACAAACATTGAGCAGACAGCACACAACACACACACTAATACATATACACACACACAGATACAGACACACACACAGACACACACACACTAATAAACCGCCTCATCTAAGGACTAAGAATACACAGGTAGATGTACTGGCAGTAGAAAACCTCTCTCAGAAACCAGTCACAACCATGGAGACTGACTATTTTTATTTTTATTTATTTGTTTAGATTTCTGGCTTAGGTACTTGTGTCAAAACATCTAATTTTCAATGTTTTGACACCTTTGTCCTTTTTAGGAGTTTACGCACCAGGTAATAAAGTAAAGATGGTGACAGTAGTTTCATATTCTTACCTGTGCTATTCAACACAAACATGTCTCGTCATACATTCATTTATACCATAGTAGAGCAGTCATCAAGGCTGCTTGCAAGTCATAGTAGCTTTATTTGTACATTTCTTCACATGTGCAAGACAAAGGAATCCAAATTGTGTTCTCCACTCCCCCTGTGGTGGAGCAAGAGGTCGCTGCATCAGGAGACGCACCACCTATGTGGCCTGTCATTCCCACTGCATGCTTTCTTTAAATCCCCATTGCTTTTCAACACTCCAGTATATAATTATCATGATCATGTTCCTGTTTTTTTTTTTCTTTTTCTTTTTTTTTTGTAACCGTAACGTTTAAATAAGCCAATGAGTTGGTATTATTTAAAAGCCTATTTAGATGCTAACAAATAATGCACTTAAATGCACTTACTAAGAACTAATTGTAGCTTTTATCTTTTAAAAACAGAGTCTCTCCTGTCATGTGTTGGGAACTGCAGAAATTTGCCGTGATTTCTTGAAACTGGATTATTTAGAATTGGCTAATTGTATAGAGGTGCTTTTAAGTTTAAGTTCTCGTTTGCTTATTCTGATATATGGTTTCCATGTGTTGTGTAAAGAGGTGGTGAGCTGTTGCTCTGAGACACTGGGTGTCTATGGATGCAGAGCTGCTGAATGTAAATATTATTCAGTTTGGAAATTCTGTTATTTTTCTTGGGCGCTGCTCATCACAACTTCAGGTGACTAACAGCAGGAACAACAGGGAAGCTTAGATCACACAGGGTCACATGCTATGTGGATGTTATGTATGTTGAGAACTCCGCCAGTAATTTAGCATAGATAAATATGAATCTCCATGCTCTAGGCTGAACCCCAGCGTTAGGTGTGTAGAGCATTTAGGCTTCAGCCATCGACAGAATATTTGGACAAAAGCATAGAGGAAAAGTTAGCGAGAGAAAAGGCGCTTCAATACGCTAGATAGCACATCTGATTTTTCTTGGGGGCACTTCAAGTTGTTTCTGTATCTCTTAGGGGTGCAGAGTACCAAAGTGCCTGCTTTCACCCCTGGCCCTATATGAAACATAGCTTGGGTTGTGTGCTATGCACAGAAAATATAGCTTTGGTTGTTCCTAGCTAAGTCCTGTTGGGTGACAGGCAGCTCTGCAGTACAGGCTGACAGTGGAGGAGAGCAGCTGCTACGACACCTCCCCTGGTTTTTAAACCTGGGACAGCTGTGCTATAGAGAGGTGTGAAGGGGACTCTATTAACACTGCCACTGGCCCCCAGCTCTACGCACAGAGAGGAGAGAGAGGGGTGTGTGTGTGTGTGGGGGGGGGGGCTCTTTGCACGCAATGCTCACTGCTGCTTCATCGGCCTCAGCTACAGCCATGGCCAAATCATTCATCTGAGAAACTCACAGCTGAGGAGCCCTGCTCTCCATCACTGCAGCCAGGAATGGGGAGTAACTTTAAACATGCAGGCAATGCACACACACACACATTATTCTAGTACAGTTTGTGTGTATTCAAACATGCACAAACAGGCATGTCACATTTAATAATTTCCAAATCATCTACAAATATCTACAAAGATACGCACATATACATGTACATGCATGCATGCAAAAATACACACAATTTGATTTGAGCCAGTAAATGTGTAGAGGAATTACAGTACTGGTTGCAAGCTTTAGGAACGTCCCCCCTTGTAATTTCCAGTGGTAAAATATACAGAGCTTTTGTCTCCACAGTTGAGGCATTTGTTGCCCTTTTCCCTTTTGACACTTTGCAACATCTCCAGGATTTTATTGACTGTAGTGTGTGTCAGTCGCAGCAGTACGAAAGAGGAGACCAGCCTCTATAATGTGGTAACGTACAATGCAGCCGCCAACCCCTGAACAAAAACACTTAAGCAAAGTCAGTGCCCATGCCAATACTTTAACAAGTCCATAATAGACCTTTTTACAGATCCTACCAGGATGAACTCCAAAACTAACTGTTGTCAAGAGATCCCAAACACTCTGGCCAAATCCCCCTCCTCTTCATTCTCTCTCTCTCTCTCTCTCTCTCTCACTCTCTCTCTCTCTCTCTCTCTCTCTGTGTCATTCATTCAGTGTTTCTCCTGTCTGGCTGTCTCCAGTTGAGATTGTGCCAGCCAGGGTGATGGCCTGCATTGAGCTTCATTGTATTTGGCTACTGAACCAGAAGCACCAGCAGTTTTTGGCACAATAAAACAGCACAAGGAGGCATTAATTGGATATAATAGCCGGGAATAATTTTGATTATTTAACACCTTCATACAGATTGACAGAATGAGAAGGACAGAGTAGCGGGGTGTGTGTGTGTGTGTGTGTGTGTGTGTGTTTGGGGGCAGTTAGAGTGTGTGAGGGTCAGACTCACTCATAGAGCTAGGAGGAGCTGGAAGGAGGGAAATTTATTTATGAGACCTTCTTGCCAAGTGTGACTGCAGACACACATGCACACACACAAATACACCCACATACACACACGCAAACACACACACACACACACACACACACACACACAATATGACACGAGTAGCCACTGCCACTGGCCATGCCATATGAGTGCCTTTATTTCCTATGTGGACAGGAAGAACAAACAGGGAGAGAGAGGACACAGAATGAAGGTGTCAGTCAAAGCCCAGCTTGTAAGGAGCCTCGCGTGCCCCCAACCCGTCGCTACAACATTTCATTAAGTGTGTCCAGGACTACCATGGCACCCAAGCGCATAGCTACCGGCTGGGAAAAAAAACTCCTTTCAGCCTAGTGTGTCTTCACAAACCTACTTTAGAAGACTAACCTCTAAAAACCTTTTTGTGGGAAAAAAAAATCTTGTTTACAGTACTGTAGTTCTATTGATTTTTCTTCTTATTTATTGTTAAGAGTCTTTTAAATGTATCTCCAAAATCATGTAATGTGTAATTATACAAAAAGAGTCTTACATCATTGCCATGCTTTTGAATCAATTTGATTGTAGCTTAGAGACGTCATTGTGAGGGAAATGCTCTTCAATAAATGAGGAAGAAAAAGTCCTGTATTTGAAACAATACTCAGGAAAAATGTCTAGAAAAAGAATCCATAGACCATAAACAGCAGGTGCCAAAAAGAAGATGTGTGTGTGTGTGTGTGTGGGGGGGGGGGGGTGAAGGAGGGAGGGAGGGAGGGAGAGAGATATTTCTCTTAAGATTCCTATCGCTATCCTTTTTGTATTCCTCCTCCTCTCTCTCCCTCCTCCTTCGCTGGGCACAAATGAAAGGAGCAGACCCTTGCCTGTATGTACATAATTGCCACTTTATTGTCATATCGAAATCATATCTGCCCGGAGCGTTGCCTCTTGGTCATGGCCTAGCCCCTGCACCAACAATGGCAGCTGACACAAAGGGAGCCCCGATAAACAGTGGAGAGTCAGTCAATAAAACCAATCACATCTAATCTCGCCACAGCCTCGCATCTCTAGCAGCCTCCACGCTTCCCACCCTCTCTGCCCCCTACGCCATGGCCCCGTCAAGCAGAACCAGCCGCGGGGACGCGGCCGCTCCCAAACAGAGGGCGCGGAACAAACACACGGAACAATAGGATGTCACAGAATGCCCAACAATACCCCCCCGCCTGGACCCCCACCCCCACCCAGACGCCCAAGCAACCCCCCACCCACTCCGCCATCATGACTTCAAATCGTTTTGGGGCTGTTATCTCACCAAAGCCATGTTTTAACTAGCCAACCAACTCACAGTGGCTTTTCTGGCTAGCTGTAGTTAAAGCAAAATAAGCTTTATTGTAAACATAATAGTGAGTGATTGAGTGATTGAACGTATCACTGATTATGTGTCTTATGTCCATCAAGTGCAATGCTCTATACATTAATGCACAGGAAAAAAGCACAGATCTCAAGAACATTTATGTATCTAACAGTTTGATACAGTTTGGGAAATGGTACAAAAATGTCTGTGTAATTGTAATAATAACAAGATAGACTGACTGAAAGGCATCTGTTTTTATTCTATTCCCATTCCTATTTCAGATGTTTTTCTGAAGTCTTTGACATTCCAAAATGAAAAGCTTCGTCTCCCTGGCCACAGTAGGAAGAGATCAAAGGTTGTGCTTTCAAGGCCACAGACAAAACAAGAGTTATCATGAAGGGGAAAAGTATCTAGACAAAGGAATAGCAGCCTCTCTTGATGCGAATACATTCTAGCACAAAATAGCTTGACACTTTCATAAATTGGATTTTATTGATAGTTAGAATACATTTGAAGATTCCCTTATCAGAAAAAATATTAAATCACTTTTGGAATACCAGTAAAAATTCTTACATTCGGGTGATATTTTGAGAGTCACTGTATTTCATCCTAGATGTTTTGGGTTTAAATTTCAAGAACATTGTTTTATGATTTTAAAATGTATTTCATAACATGTGTTTAGCATTTGATACATAATGTGTTTAGTTTTATAATGGCATAAAACAATGACAAAGACAAAAACACAATAATTTAGTGGGATCCGTTTACTGAAACTCAAAGAGTAGAGAAAAATATGATCAATGGTAGCCTGACCTTTTAGAATTGTCCATTCTCATCTCATCTGTTTTTTTCCTTGGCACCATATTTCTCTTCTGTAAAAGAAAGAAAGGAAGGAAGAGGGAAGTAAGAAAGAAAGAGAGGAGAATGTGTCATTATTGTGAAGTAGGTCAGTTGCATTGAATTACTTGGTCAGTATGGCCTGAATCTAAATTCAAATCACAATAAAATTAGCAGACAATCATTGCCAGCTCAACCATTTTTCAAATTTGTCCAGTGTAGCAGAGACATTTCTGTCTGTTTCACTCCCTCACACACACACACGCACCAACACACACACATACTCACTACATCACTCACACATATGTATGCACAGGTGCACATACTCTCTCTCTCCCTTTCTCTCTCTCTGTCACACAACACACACACACACACACACACGCACACACACACACACACAGACTGGATGGAAGTAAATGCACACTGCCACACAAACACATGTACACACTGCCCTCCACCTCTGATCTGACCAGTCAGCAAATCGTTTGCAGGTGATGAGACCCGGGGGGTTGGGGTGGGGGGTGGAGATGGCCGCCATATTACAACAGGGACTAGCTGGGAACGCACTGCTGCTCTAATACGACCCTGCAAGTAGCAGCACCACGGGCTAGGAGTCGAGCGCCGCGAGCAGGCAACATGTTTAGGTTCATTTACCAGCTTCGTTGTCACTTTGATGGTTAAATGGCTCCTTACGGAGGGAACGCAGGATCTCTTGGCCACCTCTACCTGTGCTCTGCAGGTGCTACACTTGCGATCTGCTTCAACGGTGAGCTGTTAACGCAGGCTTGCCTGGTACGCCTTTAGTCAAGTCAAAGTCAATGTGTACTTTATTGTCAATTCACTATGTAACAAGCATTACAAAAAGGACTGAAACTGCGTTTCACCAGACACCATATGTGCAATTTAACTAGAGGTTTACTAACATACTTACTGCGCAGTTATACCAACCGGCTACCTCGTACCCATTTCCTGAGCACAGAGACCTCCTTTTGACCAGTAAACTTCAAAGAACAGCTCTATACTACATGACGGGGCCTGAGAATGACCCCGAGGTCACGGAAGACTGAGCCTGTAGTAAAAAAAACCTCTAGTCATAGCTGATGATTCAGAGAACCTCACTGCAGAGGAGCTAACAGCATTGAGATCACAGGGACCATTTGCAGAGACAACTCTTACATTGGTGTAATCACACTGTAGCCAACTCTCACCAAAAAACAGCAATTTAATGCTTTCATGCTAAAGAGAGGGTTGCATTGAGATGTGTGCCTTTTTGTGGGGGTTGTGCATGCTGCTATTCTCGTTTAATTTCTCATCTTGGTGTCCTCATGGCTGCCAATCTTGCTTTGGCAAGAAAAGGTGATGCGAAATGACAGAATGGGCACAGTTGTAGGCTTGCTGAAACACAAGAGAGCACCAAAGTCGGAAACAAAGCCAAGGGGCAAAATGCAGAGTGTCTCAGAATGAGAAATATGCACAACTGCATCCATACAGCATGTGTCTGAATAAACTGTTTTCACAATGTCTGTGACACACACTGTCAATCAATGATAGCACCCCCCCTCCAAAAACAACAACAGACAAATAAAATAAAAAAACACTTTGATCCTTTTAATCAATGTGCCATGCCTCCACAAACACATTAACACGGCTCTCCTGAGAGTAGGAAAGCAAAACCCAGTTGGAAATTTGATCTCACATTATTATAGCATTTATTAGCATTATTCTTAGTCAGTCTCCAATGGATGAACATCAGAGATAACTGCCAGTGACACAAAAGTTATTTCATAACTATGTCATAACTCCACAGCTGAATGCAGGTAAACTCAAAAAAATGTGCACATCTTAGGAATGTGAGCCTTTTAATTTGCGTTATGGAGGTGACACTGAATGGACAAGCTTTTATGGGAGATTACAGTTTTGAAATTTACAGAGAAACATGGAACTCATTCGCTTTATACAAAGCAAGACACCGGAGTGGACACAGAAAAAAAACTTAGTTTGTAGAATAAGTTGTTTTTGATTGGGCAAACTGGCGTTACGGTTGTGACATATTTGAGTTTTAGGTGTGACATGTCTGAAGCAGGCTTTCAAAAACTACACACAACATGTGTGAATAGTGGGACGATTGAAACATTAGCTTTGGTCATTTGATGCCCGGTCGGCGGGTAGGTTTAAAGCTTTCCTAGAGGAACTCACAAAACGCATTCTAAAAGCATCGCGTTAATTTTAATAGCATTGCATTAGTATAAGGCATTACCAGTGGTACCAACAAGTGCGGATCTCAAGCAAACCTCTCCAATTAGCCCTCCAATGTCATAAAAATGTTACTTACAGGTTTACAGTAACACTATCACGGTCTACTTGCCTGCTGCTTAATCACACAAGGGTCCTTAATGGCAATTTCTTGGATTGTTTTTCAGCAAGAATGCATGTAGTTCTCGAAATGGTAGGCCTACATTAACAGCAAAAATAATAGGCTACGAGTCATGTCCAAGGTGCGCGCTTGGCATGTTTTGGAGATTATGCACTAAATGTCAACAGTTCATTAGTTGTAAATGACAGGCTAGATATCACAGTGGGCTAAACCAATTATTGCTTAATCGTATGCATGGACCAGTGAATCTGCGCACATAACAACGTTGAGAATAACTTGCATTGGCAACTGGCTATCGCAGTCAGGAACAGTATACAAAAGACGTGCACCCTCAATAAAACAAAAACTAGGAATGCATGGAGTATTTCACATCAAATAAGCCTAGTTGAAAAGAACATTACTCTCGCCTGACGGAATGTTTGTTTGTTTGTTTGCTTGTTTGTTTTGCTTTCTAGTCTCTTGATCGCACACCTTGGCGTTTTAAGATGACACTGGTATGATGCGCCCTCCAAATTCCTACTGGCCATAGCCTGATTATTGTATGCATTGAGACATAAAGTTACCATTTCTGTTTGTATTTGGTGAGCTTGTGAATTCTTTGTGGGGTGTTGTTATTGCAAGTTTTGCAGTCCTAATAAATGGAACAATCGATGATAGTTTTGCTGACCCCTACGCACCCGTGTTTTGGAAGCGTGCTTGTGACATTCTTCACTATAAGGTCTACATCATCAAAATAGCGCACCTGCACTTAGAAATCCCCACTAGTAACTGGCCATTTTCTTGTCATTCAAGACACTGATTATTGATGAATGAAAATTGCATCCCCATGTGAAAATGGGAAAACGTTTAGCCATGATTGTGATTTCTGATCTGGACTTTATTTCACTGAAACTCGAAGGGAAACTCATCACTTGCGACACGTGATTGTCGAATTTCGGTTTTGTGTAGGTTTGCTATAGAACTTGAACTGGGAAACGTTACGGATGTGACACAATTCCAACACATAGTTTAAGTATTTAAAAGTAACAAAGCGGGTAACAACAAATGTAGTATTTGTTCATCATATACTACTTTGATATGAACATGCTTTGCACATGAAGTTTGAATATTCTTGCCTCAACACCTTTTGAGTTGCGAGAACTTCGTTACGGATGTGACATTTCCATGAAATTCAGGAATCTTAAAAAATCGGCTTTCAAATTATGCAAACGTACTGTTAAAGGCAAACCAAGCAAAGCATAGCTTTATCATGCCCTTGGCAACTTCGATTTTGTTATAAGTTTCCATAATTTAGCCCTGATATTGAAATAGTGTAAAATAGGCGTTTTTTTTAAAAAAAAATCTGTATTGGCACTACTCATGATGAAGGTGTATTACACAATAAAATACAGACCCCAGTGAACATTTTAACATAGCTTTGGTGATGTGTACACAACTTTTTTTCCATGGTAAGGATGACTTTTGCGTGGAATTGCCCACATACTGAATGCATGAGAAAAGACCACCAAAATAAAAAACAGTTACATTTGTTTATCGCACACACACACACGGGGAGAGGAGGCGGTGGGGCTTAAAGGTGAAATAAAAGTAAGAGGAACAAGAGGGCTAGTAAATTTTTCACCACTGTGTCTTTTCATCTCGCCAGTCCCTTTTGAATGAGCATGAATGACAGGTACTTGAGAGAGAAACAAAAGTCACTATGGCCGTGTACTGAAAGCTAAGGGAGGACCGGTCAGTAGGTCACTTTGTCTTCACATCTACCAAAATGGAAGCCATGAAAAGTTGTTGACAGGTGTATCTTCATGAGCGTTACCCAGTTATCATTTGGCTTCATAGGTTCGCCTCAGACATTCATAAGAAACTATTCAGAATCTTTTATTTTCAAAGAAACTTTCGAATACATTAGTCATACCGCTGCTGATGATACGGATATAATGGATGTTTCCAAACACACTACAGTCAAAATGAATTCTGAGATACCCTATAACTGCAGCTCTCGTACCAAACAGCCACGCATATAATACGGAAAAAATGCCCACTCTCACCTTCCATAGCAACAGACACATTCAAATAGGCTGTATGCTATATTGTAATAATATACCAGAACCATGCAGAATGGGGAATATAAGGAGTGGCGCTTCAAGCTCACATCCACAGAAACTAAATGCTCTCGGAGGGTCATATAGTTCTAGCCTCTATGTCCTGCTCTGATCAATGACAGCTGATCTTAGCCATTTATTACAGAATGTCAATTATTGACACCTTCAAGCCGCGCTCAAGTAGCAGAAGTGGAGACCTGTCAATGAATATACATTGCAAGGCATGGATTGAAGCTACTTCATCCATATCACATCTGGGTTGAAATCTCTTTTAAAAGTGTTGTGAAAGTGTTTGTCGAAATAATGTTTTCCTTTTGGCCTGTTTGACGAGTGATTCATTCATTTAAAAGATCCTTGTGCAATAATATTTAATGCATGAGCTGCTATCAAAAGTTTTTCTAAATAACAAAAACATAACATAGACATTGTCGATAGAACATAATAGAGAAAGTGAGAGACAGTAAATATGGTTTAACAGAGAGACAGACAGACACACACACACACACACACACACAGAGAGAGAGAGAGAGAGAGAGAGAGAGAGAGAGAGAGAGAGAGAGAGAGAGAGAGAGAGAGAGAGAGAGATTATCCTGGCAGCTGTTTAACAATGATGCAAGGGTGATGACAATCAACCTCATTTCATGTCTCCATTGCAGCTTAACACCGACATGTATACCCAATGGAAAGAGCTGCATGTACAGTGAAGTCCTCTGGACACAGTTTATTTGGGTGTTATGCCATGTTTCATAACATTTTCAAAACTGGCTAAACTGAGCTTAACCCTGGGGTTAGCTTTTTGTGTGAATGACATGCTTAGGGCACTACTGTACAGTCATAATATTTTAATCATCGGGAACAGTTTAGCACGATAGCAGTTTATTGTTTCCGTTTTTATAGTTCATATATATAATTTCGTAGTTTATTCAATCAATTTGAAAGGTATTATGAAGTGTATTTACAGTAAAGTTTGACTGTTTGTGTGTGTGTGTGTGTGAGAGAGAGAGAGAGAGAGAGAGAGAGATCTTTCTCCTCTGGGTGGCCAGGTTGCCATAAATCTCATCTAGGTCAAAAAGGCAGTTGGTCCATTCTCATTTAAAAGAGGCTTTACATTAGCAAGCAGATTCCGCATGCCTATGTGCTGTGCGTGTGTGTGTCAGAGAGAGAGCGCTTGTTAAGTTCTTGGGAAAATGAGGTTTAAATAATAATTGGCAGAAAAAAAAGTTATTTCATTCACATTTTCATATTATCTACTACACTTGGTGTTCCAAATAAGACACATTTGTTAATCTTAAATTGAAAATAATAAAAACCTACACATTTCAGGACACAGAATTTGAGTAATTCTGTCCTGAGCTTACTGGACCCCAAGGGATGGCAGAGAATAAAAATACCAAATCCCCTGAAACTACCTAGCAACATCCCAGCCCCCAACAGAATCCACGTTAGAGGAAAGGTCTGCTCTGCTTTACGTGAGGCGCTCAATCAGTACTTAAATAATGTCATGGAAACCGTGTTAACGAAAACGACATATATTGCATTAATAAGGAATAACATATAATATATAATGGCAAATAACAATAATAATAATAATAATAATAATAATTCGCATGTTTTATGCTTTATTTGATTTATTTACAACATTTACGCAAGATATTAGGCGCTTTTGTCTAAACTCGGCCCATGAGAACGAATACATATACAATCATATATACTCCATACAATGTACCGTTCAAGCCAATATTTCTAAAATGTACACTCAACTATTCTGCAATATGCTTACCTCCTTACACAGACAACTCGTCCAGTGGCGCAATTTCACTGTAGCCAATTGCAGATGGCAGAGAGGGGCAAACGCTAGAACCTGATCACACACTTTGCTAGCAACTTTTCTGCCTGCCAGTGGTTTAACTGTTTCTTTTAGAATAGATTTGTGTGTGTGTGTGTGTGTGTGTGTGTGTGTGTGTGTGTGTGTGTGTGTGTGTGTGTGAGTGAGAGAGAGAGAGAGAGGGAGAGAGAGACTGGATGATTCAAGATGAAGAGGGTAGATAACTGAATGGACCGGTGAGCGCTGGTGCGCGGGGTTTGACCAAGTGTTTACTCTCTGGCTGATTACCATTTCGTGGACACCAAAGTGAGGGCCCCTCTCGTATTCAAATCATCGCCCACCATCATGATTGTAGAGGACAGCTTACGAGGCCCCTTAGATTGTTCGCAGCGAACAATGGATTCTTTTGTGAAGGTGTTCTTCTTTATACCCGAAGACAATACTTGAGGGTCCTTCGGCAACTACTCTCGGGAAATGTTTGCAAAATTATACCTCTCTCTATGCCCCTCCAAGCAAGGACCACATATAATATTTTTAAAGTGATGTATCTGTACGTTTGTGTAACGGCGAGAAAGTTATTGTTTCACTAGCAGGCTTACCATCAGCAAATATTAACCGGCTTGTAGAATTTTTCAAAAAAATTCAGCCACTCGTAAAGAATATGATGTTTCATCATAAAAAGCGTTATGAAATGCAAGTAGTCTTCTAATCAACGTTGCATTGCACCGGCGTCTAAACTGTTTTGAGGCTTGGTGGCGTTACATTTTCAAATACATATATTGGCAGGTTTCCCGCGGATCCGACCATGTGAAGAGCGTTTCTCTTGCACAGTCTTAGCTCGCTAGGACATGGGGATGACCTTTCCGTCCTCTGGTTGAATGGCCACATAAGTAAAGCACCCAGCTGTGCCTATCTGGGCCTTCAACGTCAATTCGGAAATTGGTATGATTTCCCTGGGAAACAATTGCCCGGCCCTTTTAGCTTTCCAGACAAAATTGTTCGCATGGAAGTGCGCATAGATTTACACCATTTAATGTGCCCAGGGATTGATTTTTGAACTTTTTACTGTTCGGGTTGCTGTAAAAAGGCATATTGTTAACATAGTAAACAATAGCCTACTTTTCAGTTACCTACATACAAACTGATGACACAGCAATTTGGAACTCATCCATAGACTACCAGCTTACGCTACATTTCTGAAAGACCCTTATACAGTATTTTAACTCATTAGGCTTTAAAAGTGAACCATATTCAACGGTATTCAAATCCACGTTGTTAAATTGTCAAATTAAAAAAATAGCATCTACTTAGAATAGTAAGCCTATATTTACACAATGCTAATGCACAAGAGCTGTAGAGAATGAATGGCCATTGTGGTCGGTGATGGCGAAACATGAAAATATTTTATATTTGTTTTCTAATTGACAATCAAAGGAGGATGGTCTTCGATTACAATCTTAAAAGTAATATTAGATTAGATAAACGCATAAAATTAGTAGCCTACATTGCAAAGAAACACACACACACACACACACACACACACACATATATATATATATGTTTTTTGGGGGAGGGGGGGCTACTGGAAGTTAACACAATTGATTTCCACATTTCGCCACAGACCGAACTGGTCACTGGTAAGTGGAACTTTGAAGAAAAAACATCTGCCAACGACCAAAAATCCAAAAAAGGAAAATGAAAAAAAAAATGCTCTCTTCACGCAGGGATAAATAACACAACACTTAAACACATGCAGATCGTACCTCAAACATACGGGCATTTTCTCGCTTGGGCCCAGAGTTCAGTGCCCGGACCACGCACAACTGGGGCCCACTCCCCTCTCCTTTTGTTGTGGCTATTGTAGTAACTGCGTGTTGGGAGTGGAGGCGTAATGAGGGGGCTGCGACCCCCCGATGGGGTGGATTTGCTATCCAAAGACCGTTAGACAGCAAGTGAATGAATGGGGACTGAATGTCATTGTAATTCAACGGGACAACTCCCCCTTCACGCAGTTTAGGCTGAGGAGGCCGCTCAGCTAAGCAACAGAGAAAACGTCGTCGCCCTCGCTCTCTCTCTCCCTCTCTCCCTCTCGCTCGCTCTGTCTCTGCCTTTCTCCAAGAAAAGTGACAGTCAATGCACAGAGGTATTTTTTCTTCTCATGGCTAACACTTCCCTGTGAGGCGAGGAGCGTCCCATGGACCTGGATTTAAGTAGAAAGACGAATGCTTCAAAGCACCGTTGTGTAAGGATCAACAAACACTTCGCCTTCAGATTTGGTCAAGCTATGGCCTGCGTATTTTTCCATGGGAGAAGCATCCGGATGAAGACTAGGTCTATGTATTTCAAATAAAGGGAAGGAACAGTAGCCTGTTTTTTTCTGTATCGACCGCAGTCATAGCGACGGTGTATCCTATCGTTGGCTAAATTTGCGTTGTAGATACTAAATGTGAACACCAGATATAAAGAACAAATATGTAGAATTCAATTTCGATTTAATAATTTTCCTATATAAGAAATGCTTAATTATCTTTCAAACACCAGCAAAGCTACTGCGCTTGTCTGTTTTTCCTTTGTGTAGTTAGTGATAATTTTTTGGGATAATGGGACATGTACCTCCGGCGTTGTGAGTTGTAAACTCAGGTTGAGCTTGAATACAGTTTTTCAAGACGGGCTTCATATACCGGATGCAACGAAATATTACATTTTACCGTTTTCGCAGAAAAATGTTACAACACCTGGCACATAATCACGGTTGCAAAAATGACCAAATAACTTGGGACTATACAAATTGGTTATTATAAGATGCGTGATATTTCATCACCTGCAGTCCAGGCAACGTTGTAAACTAATTACACGTTTAAAACCAACACGGTGTAATGTAACCTACTGTCATTTCAGTAAACTGAATAATGTTGCGCATAGACGTTAATCCAGGGGTAACAAACGTGTTGATAAGGTCTTACTGCTATCGAAACTCAAACTAGCAGTGCTAAAGGCCTTCAATCAAATCCGCGAGTGCCGGTGAATAAGTCTTTGCATACTGCAGCTGTTAGTCCATGCATTTATGTTCATATTTCGATTCATATTCTGTCCCATGTAGACCTAATGCTTAAATTGACGTAGATGCATGTCAGCCCTCCGTAAGGTGAAGCTGTAGAGAGTGGCTGCTGTTCTTGGCTCAGATAAATGACAATTCAACAGTGACAATTTCAAAAGTAGTTTTGAGGTCTGTATCTTCATGATGATATTGTTGCAAAACAATACTGGATAGACAGTAGGTAATGCCGCAGTTCATATTTGAATTCAAAGTTAGAGCACTGTAAATCAGTTAACCCATAGCCTAGTATATTGTTCAAAAACAAAGCCCCACTACACGTCCAATTTTCAGCATGACTTTCTTCATTAAACACTGGAAACCAACAAGCCAACTCCCAAAACCAGATGCATGACATGTTGCCCAGGCCCATCCAAATTTGGTCGTTCTACACGAAATTGTTGCTATATGTGTTTTTCTTCTAGCGATTCCAGCGTCCCCAACAGATAGGCCTACAGGTTTTACTAGACATTTCGGATTTTAGTGTTCACCCACACTAGGTTCCACAATGCTGCTTTCAAACCTGTCTTGCAACAAAGTTAAAGACAATAAATTTAAAATCAGTCCTCAACTCTAACAGCTCGTTGCAATTGTATGAATAACATAATTATTTTTCTGTCTCCTTGGACAGGCTCTATGCTGTAGCCAAGGCTATATGTCTATTCAGTTTTCCAGATTGGTGAAAATGTCAGTTGTCACATATCTATAGCTAAAATAGAGAACTAGTTTTCGTAATAGTATATCGAAATGTCAACAAACACCTCCAGAAGCATTACCCCCGAACGTCTTTGTTAAAAGCTCAGGTGTAATGTTAATCGAGTGAAATAACACGCCATCTTTTCCACAAACCCAGGCCGTGTAATATTAGCTGCATCGGAGCGTCAAAACTCGGAAAACATTGTGTGGACAATTGTTTACAGTTGCCGAGATGCTCCCTCCATACAGCAGGATGCTCCCAGTTGTGTATGTGTGTGTCAGATATTCTCGTATGCACATAATAATATGTCTCCTAATGCACGGCTCTCTGCAGAATGTCAGAGCCATGGTTTCAAGGACATCTCGCTGATGAGGATTTGGTTAATGGGAGAGAACTTGGGCCCGGGCCATGACGTCATTATGCCCCGATGTAATCCTCTTGCGCTGAGTCCAATCAGCAGAAGGTTGCGAGTGTCTGGGACGGGAAGAGGGGAGCTCTAATCCGTGAGACTGGATCAGAGAGGCTGAAAACATAGCCAGGGCTGGACCAAAAATTCTGCCGAGGATGATCAAGATAAAAAAGGGAAGGAACGAGAAGGATACGCCCCAGAGGTTGTTCTGGCTGAAGGAGTGCGAGATGGTTGGAAGATTTTTACCGGGAGCACGGCGGAGGTCTTTTTGTCGCCAGTAGAAGAAAGGGGGAAGTCGTGGCCAAGACAAGATGCAAACGGCTGTAGTTTCTTTCACCGCTGCACTCAATCGTGTATGTGAAGCAGGACTACCGAATAGTCAGTCAGTTTTGTTGTAGTTTCTTAAAGGTTTGTTGCCTTTACGTGTCCGCTCAACGTTGCAGGAGAAGAGCGCAAACGTAAGCAAACGCGAGCTACGAGTCGAGGGAGGGCGTTTCGCATGGACAAGGAGGACTGCAACTGAACTGTGCTTCAGAACCCACTTAAACGGACTGGAATGGTTACGTTTTCTTATCACGAATAGAGTTTTTTTTCATCTGCCGGAGACGCTGTAGCACGTTTCCTTGGACGTTATTCTTAAGGACAAAGTAAAAAGAGGGGATGCAGAGAAACACGATTCAAAATAGCTATTTTGATACCCCGGAGCACCTAACTGAATTGAGCGCTTGAGTAACTCTGCTGAATCAATTGTGTAGGCTAGTGTTTTCCATTGTGTGGGCTAGGGGCATTATTCGTTGATGTCGGATGTCTAGGCTACGTTACAGGCAAGGGCTGTTTATTGATAGCGCTTCGGGATAGTGATTCATATTGGTGCAGCAGGCTGGGGTTTCTGTGTTCGGCCTGCGCACATTATCAAGCCGTAGTCATGTATATTGTGTCATGTGGCAAAGCGAATTTTGTCGGGGCGACTTTGCTTATTTGCTGATGCTTGCTTCGTGTTGTTCTTGCATGATGTGTATCGATAGTGCTATCCATTTGCGTCAGAACCGTGTCCGATAACAGAATTGAAACTCGAGTGGGTTCTGGTGTCGAGGGTGGGGGGTTGGTGCAGTGGCAGCAGTGTATGTAGGGGGCAACCAACAGAGCGTGTGATCTCAGCACATGCTTTTCCATTCGTGAGAGTCCGGACCTCTACTGCTGCTAAACCATAGGCGCGAGATTTGAGTGTCAAATGGGGTTATGACGAGGACATTCGCTCCGATGCGCTCTGTGAAGGCGAGTATGTGTGTATTGATAATCACACAGGGTTGCCGCTCTGCGTGTTCACAGCGGACCTTGATTTAATGTCCATACAATTAAGGCACGCGGTGAATGCCAAGAGAGGAATCTTCTGAGCTTCGCTTCTCCAAATAAACATCTTTTTGACTTGGCCAGACAACGATGTACAACAGTGGATCGTAGTTTCAATGTGTGTCCTAGGCTACAGGCTAAATGTGAGCTGCTTTGTCCGCTACTGTTGGCTTGGAATTAAAACGTAACAAGATTTAGTTCACAGGAAGTGTTTGCGCAAAACCTAAACGTTGCTAAAGTCGTTTGTCGTCGTAAAGGTATTTTACAAACATATAAGCAGTAGATGTATGCTACGAGGTGTTCACTTAGAATAGACGGATTGATGTCAAGCATTGACCTGAAATTAGGTGACTTTACATTTGCAACTTTGTGACATTCAAAAGCCCACCTAAATAAAATTGCTTTTGTCAGAATTTGCGCGGAAGATTTGTGTAATTTGAAGGCGAGCAAGTTAGTTAACTCTCGTGAGATATTGGCTACAAACGGGTGCAATGTTTTGATTGTAACATGCAGACTAAACCAGGGGACAAAAGGCTACATGGCACTGACTTCCTCGCTATGACATGGCAGAAGGCTTTACGTGGCCCCAACCAACGCGTGGGGAACTTGGCAGTTGAGCAACCTATTTGCGTTTCTTGTAAATGTTTGCAATGTTTTGTCCCTAATGTGTTGATGTAGTGTAATATATTTATACCATGTCCTGACAAAATTATCAAATAGCGTTTTAAAGGGGACGTTGGGCCTTAGTTGTCAGTGGCATTCATATGATTAAAGTTGCGCAGTGATGCCTTTAAAGGGCCACCTCCGTTTGACACTTTATGCGTAAATGAGCGCCATCTTTGGGTAACACAGTGAAGAGGCATCACTAAGCTGGTATGACAGTTCTGTCCCGACAGACGAACCGTCGTGATCAGTCTTATAGCTCTATTAGTATTACTTCATATGTAAATAGTCGCGTTAGCAATAACAGCATAATGAACCATTTTATGCCTTTATATGTAACATGGGCAATAACGGAAATCGTAAGGCATCACGCGGCCTATAGGGCCTTCAGGATGCATGTTATATTCCTGGCCATAATATTTTCCAAACGCAGGCCTTCTCGGAAAAAAAAACATATTTCATATAATACAAAATGTATTTTTAGTTTATTTAGTAAAAAATACAAACAAGCCTGATCAGAGTATCGAGTTTATTTAATTTGAACGATACATCCTATTCAGTTAGATGATAAAATAAAATGATAGTTGATGGGCCTAAAACTATTTCAAAGAATTAAACAACCTGTAAGGTAAATTGTGAAATATTTAAAACTTGTTTTACTCACACGGATGACTGAAAATATTTAAGGTTTTGCGAAATGTAGGCTGCTAGGCGAGAGGACACCAAAGTAGCATAGGTCGACGTTACACGCCTAAGTCTGTCCACGGGCTTCAGCTGACTGTGGATTAAAATAAAATTTTAAACCTTTGTGCTAGTTTTATAAATCTTAAAATAAATGAAAACGTGAAACAAGAAAAAGTTAGGGTTAGTGGTGGAACAACAGCCATCGTCAATACCACTGAATAAGAAATTGCGCATTTGCCAACGAAATAGGTAAGTAACCAAAGTGCGTGGTAGGCCAACAGCCCTCGACCTTTAGAATGATACATGAATGTGTGTATGTGTTGTGGATGATTAATAAATAAATATAAATTTAATTCATGTGTGTCACTGTTGTTGTCATTGTAACTCACTGTTCATCACATACAGCCTTGGTCCACTGTTCAGTATTATCCACACTAATTTAGCGTGGACAAATCATCTCAGTGTTAAAATTATCATCATAGATCACCATAATTTTTCGAAAAAATAACCAAATAGGCTCATTTGATATGACCATTTTCAGTGGGCGCTTATCATAACATCGGCCAATAAGCCCGTGCAATGTTAGGCCTACCACTAGATACATGAGGAAATGCAGTATACAGTCCATCGCCGGCTTTGGTTCAGCCATACACTTATCATATATTCAATGGATGTACAGTTAACAAAAGATTAGTAAACCGTCTTTCTGACAAATTACTCACCGCAATCACTCTCAGCTCAGTGTGCGCACATATACTGTGCAAGAGATACAATCTTTAACGTTAGGTTACATTATTTTCCAAAAAAGAACCTAGAAAATTTTGGCCGAAATAAGGTCCGTCAAAATAAGCATCCTGTTTTTCCCAGGGGCAGACACTTAATTGTCGCCGATGTAGATGCTGTCAATAATTTATTTTATTGTTTATAAATGAGTTTATTCTCATAAGCTTTGTTAGGGCAGACTGTTCATATGGCCGAAAAAATTGTCATCTTCGAAAATAGACAGGCTAATGTCCCTTTCCGCCAAATTTATAGGCCTGTGAGCCCAGGCCCAAACGTCCGAATATTTGATTCTTTTTGAAGTAGCCTAATGTCAGCAAACGCACGCAAAAAAATCGACTTTGCAAACGAACTTTTAAGGTCTTTTCCCACAAAATGTTCTTGTCTAATTGATATTTTCTATTTTTTTTTTCTTGAAAAATATACGTACTGTAAGCTTATACAGAAAAAAGCACGAATTTTACTGAATGTCTTCTTGATGTAAGCTACAAGAATAGACACGATTGTTTTAAATCGAGGTCAGCACCATGGAGAGCTCCTTGTGAGAGTGAAGGAGGAATTCGCCTTGGTTCCGAAGACAGCATGGACTTATACTTGCCTATACCAGACAAGGCGCCCTGTGTAGTGTAGCCCTACATAAATTAAATGCTTGTTCTCTAATCGCATATTAGTCATTGACTGTAAATTTATGTCATATTTGCACAAGGGATATTATCGGCATCTGTACCAGACAACGCTGGCCATTACACTCGACGAGCCGCCATCTTTTTGAGAAATGGTCCTACAGCACCACCTACAGATGACTGTGGGCTATTGCAACACTAAAGAGTGACACCAACAAGGTTAAGTGTAGTCTTTATTTGAACAGATGGAGAGACAGAAAGTTAAAGAAACAGAAAGGGAGATAGAGAGACATTGCTTAACGCTTTCTAAATGGAGATTATTTATTAAGGCTTCATTTCTTTCTAAAGCAAAAGTAAAAGAAAACAGCAAAAAAGATTAAGCCTTACAGACTAGAACCACTAAGCCTATAGCGACCTCATTAGTGGCATTATCGAGTCTATAAGATATAATAGATGATATCAATAATCATTTTTATTTTGTCAGTCCTTTGTGTAAATATAATTATATACTCATATATTAGAACCATATTAGTGGCTTTCTATTGCAACACCCTCTTGACACATTATCACGTGCATGTAAAAAGTCCTTTACTTGAGTAACAGGCATCGCAATCAATCTTTTTCATGCGTTTGTACTAAAGGAGGAGAGCGAGAAGGGGCAGAGGTCTGTGACAGTACTGAAATGCTGTGGTGAATTCAAAGGGAGCAGCTGCTCGACTCAAATCAAAGAGGAAACCGAACCGCACATGAGAGGTGGGAGTTCAGTAGTCACAACACACATTAAAAACACCCAGCAGCTATGGCATCACTGGCATCTCTCCGCTGAAGGGCAGACGGACGCATTAAAGCACCGCTGCACATTGTGCATTTCAAAAACAACACATGACACTTGAGGAGGGCAAACTGCAGTTGGGAAACACCGTGGGGAAAGATGCCAACAGCAACAATGTGTCAAACAACTGCACTCCCATGTTTCAGCCTTTAGAATGTTCTTAAATAGTAAACATTGCTTGATTGACAGGTGCCTGGTGTTTTTAAAACTGTGTGCTGTTGCTTGATGGGCAAAGTAGCATTTGCACTCAAGGGAGACCTCAGCACGTGTTTTATTGACCCGCTGGTGCCTCTTTAGAAGAGGTACCTTGTTTCTTCTTAAAAAAAAAAAAAAAAAAAGAAAAGAAAAAATGTTGTCTGTCCAGCCAGAGAATGTCATTGACAATTACCAATCTTGAAAAGTCTTGCACCAGTTTTTCTTGTTCCCCCGCCACTGGTTAGCCTATTTGGAATCAGCTCAAATCCAACCCACTGTAAATAATTAACTAACAGTACAAGGAACTAGCAGCATTTTCCATCCAGAAAAAAAAAAACAAAAAAACAAAACAAAAAAACTCAAACTTCTCACTAAATCATCCTTGCTCAAATTAGATGTCAGTTACATTGAGTTTTAGGTTACAAGTAAGGCTTTCACCATTGCTAAAAGCAGCTACTTCAGAGCAAAGCATTACAGAAGGACAAACGGGCAATATATAGCACAAAAATGGCATGAACTTGAAGGAGGAGGAGGAAGAGGGTTAACAGTAAGGAAACAAAGAAGGTGATTCATAATTAACAGTGAAGATATGAACACAAGCATTCAACATGGCAAAGTCATCACATAGTTTACTAACAATAAAATCTCATTTGTTTAGGTCTGTGTTTGCTACATACTTTCCAACTAGAATAGAACATTGTCTTCTGATCACATACGTCCCACCCACCCCACCACCCCCAAGACACTTGCTTGTTTTACACCGCTGAACACACGCGCACGCGCACACACACACACACACACAACACACAGGTGGATAAACATAACTGTAAAACATCAGGATCTGAACAAGAAATCCCACTGTGAACACAACAGTCTTCTTGGCTTCTTAATTGTCCAGAAGTTGGAGAACTCTCCCCCTGTTTCCCTGATTGCTCCTGGGCTGTCAGTTTCTTTATTTTTCTTTTTGATTTTTTAAAGAGTCATCGCAAAGCACGAAAAAAAATAAAAATAAAAATAAAACCTTAAGGCTCAGAGTAAATAAATACACTGTCATATTTTCTTTTTAAAGGACAATAAACCACCAACAACAATAACAAAAAAAAACTAACAAAAAAAAACATCAGGTCGAAATCAGATTTGGAACTCTTCCGGTTCTGTAACAACGATGAGAGTGAGGACCCTGAGTCCCTGTTGGCACGCACAGCTCAACCTCTGTGGCAACACTGCCGTCTAGTGGACATGGAGGGGCAGTACATATCAGTTCCGTGATTCAAAATGGGGAAAAAAAAAAGATTACTACATGTCAGATAAGACTCTTTTCATTGGTGCTGTTAAACCCTGATTCTCTAAGAGGGAGAGAGGAAGGTAGAGGGGGGAAAACAAAAGGAGAAAAAAAGAAAAGGATCTGAGCAGAAGAGAAATGAAAGGGAGAAAACGGGGAACTGGTGTGATTATGTGAGACACAAACTCAGCTTGTTATATCCCTGCACAAGAGGAGGTACCTGGAGCGAAAAAGCTGGAGTCACAATGTTGGCTGAAATTCACCAAGATTAAATAAGGACAAAAAAAAAAAATAATTTGATTTTCAATTTGCATTCTTCCGTGTTCCTCTTGAAAGAAATGTCAGTCCTCAATATAATTGTTGAAGAAGCTGGGGATAAACAGTCTTCTATTGTTTATTTCTATTTTGGCGCTCCTACAAACAAACAGAGGGCAAAGCGCTTCTTAGGACAACAGACCAGCAGAATAGATACAAGACTCAGGATATGGGAAACGGAGCAAGAAAGAGAGTCAACGAGGATCATTACCTGATCCAGTCGAGACCGGTTCTGGATGGGTGCAGGCTCTGGGTGCATGTTCTGATCAAATGAAAAGTAACAAAGAGATGAAGGTCACATGACCACTGTTTTACATCACTATATACACACTTTTAAGCTGCCATGTATGTGTGTGGTTTTCTTGGATGCAGGTATGCACTCACACACACTGTGTTCTGTACAGCAACCACACATGGTAGAACATGATGATACAGAAACACAGAGGTTAGTTGATGTGCATGTTAACTTCTGTGGATATCTGGGGGGCATTTGTGTTTAGCCAAGAGAAAGTGGAATCCAGGCTCTTCTTTTAGCAGGTTTACCACTATCTCCAGGTTAGCTTGTCCAGACCTGCCACTGAACCACCTTCTTTAACTGTCCCCAAGGAGAACACCATGTTTGGCCATTTTTCACATAACATCAATATGGCTTTTTCTGCACAGTTCTATTTTGGATATTTTGACCTAAAAGTATTACACATACTTCCTTTAAGTCAAGTGATTAGGAATCTGATATAAAGACTGCACAGAAGATGTAAAGGCACCAGGAGCAGAAAATAATTAGGCATCTCATCGGCAATCCAAATGCTGGGGCTCCACTTTGTGTGAAGGCCTTGTTGGCATTGCTGGGACTTATTTTCCCATAGTAAGCGTAGATAACATATCAATTGCGTAGCTTAATTCCAGGTGGTCAAAGCTCTAGACTGTCAGGGGCAAACTGTTTACTTACACTATTCCACCTGTTCAGGAAGTATTTGAGTGTGCCGTTACGACTGCCAGCATCATAGTGCTTGCAAAGACTATGGGGGCACCACAGAGTCGGAAAAAGAAAAGATATATCCAGACGTTTTTAGATTTTTAAATTTTACATTTTACATGTCATGCATCTGACAAAGACCATACTGGTCAAAACATGCAGAACAATAATAAAGCAAATAAAAATAAACAAACACAAATAAACACATTGTGAGAACTAAAAACAGCTTGTGGATATTCTTTTCTTTTCACCAAGACGTCTGCTGGCACCAGTATCACTGTGGTAGTACACCTTTCTCACACCCTCTCACACTCTGGGGGTGCAGATTTTGAGTTGAGTTTGAATTCTAAATCACAGATCCTAATGAGAGTTAAGGACGGCTCATATTATCCTACCAATGTACCAGAAGAAATTCTTCTTTAAAATTGTCTTTTATGAAGTTAGCATTAAAGATACAATGAATTATCCCCCCCAAAAATTGAACACTACATCACCCATCTCTAGTCTGCACCTGAAATGCTGTTGTGCTTGAAGGTTTATGTTCAGACTTAACAAATCTGAAAGGCTGATGGTCTCTAGTGTCTGAAGCCTGAAGAGCCATGTGACTAGTGGAGGCAAGGGCATCTACATTTTTACATTGTTCACTGTGTTATGGAAAAGGCTCTACATTCTACCAGGACAGACATCAGCTCTAACCACTAGAGACTGATGCCATCGCAGATGTAGTATTACTTAGATGTCACTACACAGACTCAACCCATGATGCTTGCATTACTGTTTCATGCAGAGTGGACTTTTTTTTTAGCCTGACAAGCCAAACTTTCATTTAAAAATGTATAGTCTGGCTATGACCAAAACACCGTGCTCAATCCAAGGGGCGGAATCAGTGGCTGTCTTTCAAAGTGCCTCTGCACGCAATAGGTAGCCTGATAAGCTACTGCTAGGGTACGTCTAGGCCACTCTACAAGGAGAGAGTGATGTGACTAGTCTGACCAAACTTGGGAGAACAGCTACTGAGGCCCTATGGTTCATTTCTAGATGGACCTGCGTAGCATAACCATTTGCTACCTCTGGGGTACTTCTAGATATCTAGGCTACTTTTTTTGTCACACCTCAAGGCCAATAAAATGCCACATATTTTTATTATCTAAATTAAATAAAATGCCACTTATTTTTATTATCTAAATTCAATTTGAGGGTTTGTTTGGTGCGACTATAGGGATCACATAAAAAGTATTGTCTTAAAACATTTAAGTAGTGCTATGGCACCTCATGTTCTGTCACATCCATAATGCTGGTAACACCCTGATCAAAACAAGCCTGGGTAGCATTAAGGAGAAATTCTTCTTTCTTTCTGCCGTCGTTTGCGATCATGGGCTAGAAACAACTAAACTGCAGCTTTCATCTGCAAGACCCACCTCAGGCAATATTTGCCAACAATATGCTGTTTGCAGCATATCAAACATCCAGGCTATTTTTTTTAACTAAATTTAATTGACTAGGCCATACAATAGCTTGCCAATGCATTTGGTAGCAATGCTTCACAGACTGTGGCTCTACAAAATTAACCTGATAGACCCTTTTTAGGCATATGTTTACTTTGTGCTGGGTGGGAACCTTAAACTTTAAACATGTTCTGCCTTAAATTTCTGTTCGCTGATTGGAAATCTAATTTAAAAAAATCTATTAAAAGGAAACCAAAGCCTTTGGAAAGCACCCTGACTAGTACTGTAATGAAATGCAATACTGAGCAGAGGCACTAGGTGGCGCTAGGCTGGATACCAAACTATACACCACCATGAATCCCTGGCTAGAGGAGCAGATGGACTAGTAGCCAGGGATCTAGAGACACAGATTCATTACCTTCCTCACTTCCTCCTCCTCCTCCTGCCTCTTCTCGTAGTGGGAGAAGTCGTCAAAGATGGAGGTGGTGTGTTTGTAGGTGGCGATGATCTTGAGCACCTGCTTGGCCTTCTCCAGGGGCACCTCCTGCGTGTCACGCGAGTTAGTCACGGGCTTGTTGTCGTTGTTCTCCAGCCGGATGTGGCGCAGCTGGCTGTTGGGTACGTCCTTGACGAAGAGCCAGTCCACGTCGAACTTGCCCTTCCACTTGTCCTGGGCCCACACGCCAGCGCTGGTGCTGTAGTCTACAGGCGAGCGCATCTCGGCCACGCCGCAGAAGTGCCCGCTGCCGTTGACGCTGAAGAGCAGGTAGACCGGGCCCTTGCCCAAGGTGGAGCGGTAGGCAGCATCCAGACGCTTGTTGCCGTGCTCCGTGCTGCACCAGATGGAGTACTTGATGGAGCGGTGGATGTCGTCCTCCGAGTAGCTCTTGATGATGAAGACGCGCCCGCTGCGCAGGTTCCAGTCGAAGTCCTTGGGGTTGTAGCTGTGAGTGGAGCGCAGCTTCTCCAGCACTGGGTGAGGCTCGGGCCCCGCAGCCACCACCCCGAAGGTGCCCGGCCCACCCAGCACACCCAGGGGCAGGCTACCACCGCCGCCATCCAGCCCGCCTGGCCCGCCACCACAGCTCTGGCCGTAACCAGGGTTACGGTTGCGCGGGGCGATCCAGCGCGTCTGGGGCAGCGGTGGCTGGGTGTGGTTCTGGTAGGGCTGCGGTGGAGGCTGCAAGGGTGGCTGGTGGGGAGCAGGTGGGGGCATGGCTAGCTGGGGCATCTGGGTCTGGACCAGAGACTGGGGAGGTTGGAGGGAAGGAGGCTGCTGGACGGGTGGAGGCAGGGGCAAGGAGTGGGCATGAGAGTGGGCATGGGAGTGGGAGTGGGAGTGGGCATGGGAGTGGGCATGGGAGTGGGCATGGGAGTGGGAGTTGGGCAGGGGTGGCTGGGGGGGGGACTGCTGCTGATGATGATGATGGTGGTGGTGGTGATGATGCTGCTGATGCTGATGCTCTGGGTGATGGTGCTGGAGCTGAAGCTCGTGCGGAGGGGACGCCACTTTGGTCACGGGCCCCTTGTTGTCCCAGGTGCCGATGTCCATGTTGTGTTTGATGGGCGGTGGAGGCAGGGAGCCCCCCAGGGTCCCAATGCCCCCCTTGCTCTTGGACTTGAGCTGCTGAGGCTTGGCTGGCTTGCTGGCGATGGCCGCCCAAGACGTGGGCTTGGACAGAGACATGCCCACGGGCGTGCCATTGTTGCCCGTGGCGACGGAGGGCCCACCGCCAATCACCGAGCCCACCGCCTTGACACCTGAACCTGGAGCATCGGCGCCCGTGCCAATCTTCAAGCCCACCATACCCTGCTCCAGGCTGTTCATGCCCGGTGCTTTGCTAAGGGTGTCGCTGTGAAAGCCGCTCTGCCCGTCAGGCACCAGGGTGCCCCCCAGGGAGCTCGGGGGGTAGCTGTAGCTGCCCCCATAGGCCGAGCTCTGGGTCTGGCCACCCTGGGAACCGCTGGTGCCCCAGGCCGAGAAGGCTGGGTTCTCTGGGAAGAAGTTGAATCGGTGCGGGTAGATGCTGCTCCCCAACCCCCCCGGCTGTCCAAAGACCGTGTCGGGCATGAAGTGGTGGTCGCCATTGCTCAACGGTCCATAGGGTGTCAGGTAGGGAATCGGGGGGTCTCCGCCCGTGGACCAGGGAGCCTCGCTGAGGGGGTACGGAAAGCCGATGGAGGGAGCATAGTAGCTGGAGAGGTATGGGTCGGTCATAGACTGGTAGCTGTTGTTCTGCAGAAGATATCCAGAGACACAGAAATCAAATTACCACCAGAAGCAGCAGCAGCAGCAGCAACAGCATGTGTCAGGCCTAACAGAACATTAACGGCTTCTTGCCTCGGCCGGTCACATGACATATGGCTTGGCTTAGAGGCGGACGGAGCAGCAGGGAGGAAAAACAACAGGCAAACAGCGAGCCGCCTCAGTGCCCACACAGAGGACTCCATCGCCTCGCAGGGGGCAACCCTAAGATCTCTTACACAATCCACTAATGCCCTTCTGTTCCAAAGTCAGCTGCCCCCGCCTAGAGATTTGTTCATCCTTTATGTAAAAATCACTGTGAGAATGTTCTAAGCCTTGCATTAACACTCAGAAATGTCTCCCCTGATGCGGCTGCTCTTTTCAAAGACATGCTTGGGGTGAAGGGTATGAAAAGACACAGGGTCACATGTGTGAGACCACTGGGAGCCCTCAGGCAGAGTACCCCTAGTGATAGCATTTTCAAACTGTTAACTGAGAGGTCTACAAATTAGGCCAAATAAGCCGGATGAGAAGTGAGAACACCTACACCTAGCTTAGCTAGCTAGTATTCGTGTGGTAGTGCTACCTATCTACCTACCTCCCCATTCTATCCACCTCCTGTGCAAATGTCATATTTCATACTGAAGGTTATGAATAATGCAGTGTGATATCTGTATAGTGCAATATCATCACACTCACTGTCCAACTGTCCAAATTCTATATTCTACATAGATATTTGTACTGGGAAGGAGTTCTATTTAATCTCATCGTACATGTGTACAATGACAATAAAAGGCATTCTATTCTATTCATCTACCTATCTACCTACCTATCTATCTTTACCTACCTACCTACACAACCAACAGATTGTCCTAACTCTGAGTAAATGCTGACTTCATTATTTGAATCCCCTAAAACATACACAGATTTCAGATCCATATAAAGGCTTAGACTAAAGTCAGGATGTGAAGACAGAACAAAAGACAGAATTCACATGACTGTACATCTCTAAAGCTAATGTCCAGACACAAAATGGTGATTCCTCTGTCCTAAATAGAAAATAACCTTTGTCAGGACCTTGCATTTCCTGTTACGTCTGCATACAATCACAGAGAGACAAGAAGCAGTCTCACTGCCAAAGAGGTCAAGCCATTTGAGGATAAAGTTCCCATCAACAAAGTGAAGTCGGGGGATGACTTTTCCATTGAAATCAAATAGAACACCCCCACTTTGGCAGACTGTTAAATTGGGGTGAGCAACGAAAGCTCCGAGTATGGCAATCTGCCTGACTGGGGGGGACCACATATATAACATGTCCCTCATCTCATTCATCTGAAGTGGTCTTACCAGAAATGTCCAGAACATACATTGAAGTCTGTACATTTCCTGTGTCATGTGGCCAGCACTGGATGGTGGAACAAATACTAATTCTATGATCTGTCAACGTCCAGCAATTTGTAATATGCAGACTCACTGAGTTCAACTATTTTTAAAAAAAACCTGATAACAGATAGTAGTATAGTACAGTAGGTAATAAATGCACTAACCTAGTCACACTTAACAATTCAAACACTCTCCTACTATGTTGTTCTGTTATGAGGAGGCTGGATTTCACCTTCACATTTATTAGCCTACATGTCCAAGTGCTTTGACTTGATGATAGGTCAAATGTGCACACTGATAGTGAGACATAGTCCAGTCTGCACATGTATATCAATGACAATCAGGCTACGATAAATTACCATGTTTATAATGATCATTATCAAAATCTTTCATTTATAATGTTTTCTTGTGGTCTGGCAAACACACCTCCTAAAACACAGATTTTCTGCACAAATGACCACCTGTGCATTCATTGATATTAATTGACTGAATTGATAGAATTTTCAAATGTGCATCATTGTGTAGCACTCATGATCCGCATCGTCACCACCAAACCAGATTATGAAACTAAAGTTCTAAAGCACTTACCTGATTGGACTGACCAGGGAGGTATGGTTCAAAGTCATTGTCATGAACAGTATCCTTCTGATGGAGAGAACCATTTTGTACTGCAACAAAATACAGCAGAATTTCACAAAAATGTCTGACCACCTGCCTAGATTGATACAGCTGCACCAAATGTCTAGTTTCACTGCTGTGTCAGGTTAGTGTAGATTAAAGCGTGCGACATGTAGGTTGATATGTACAAATCATTTCTATATGACAAACAAGTCTGGATAAACGGTATCTTGTAGTGCCGTCTGCCAATGTGCCCAATTTTAATGACATTCAATAAATCCATGTCTTGGCTTGTGGAAGAATGCTGATATATATTTGTATGTTAGTGATTTCATTTCAGTTCTTACCTTTAGATGCTTGTCCTTTTGGTCTCTAAATTTTGGATGAAAACATAAAGTACATAAAAACGACATTAGCAAACCATTGGAAAGGGGGTGTTTAGATCGTCACAGAATCATATTAACAACTTAACATTATTGCACATTACTACTGCTAAGCTCTCTGCATCTAAGTTAACATGTTCATCAACCCCTCTTGCGAACATGCATAGCATGCAAGCCTGTTAGCAAAATATTGGCTAACTTGCCAGCTAGCGGTTAATGGCTGCTGCTACTGGGGACAGCCATTAGCCACATCACCGTCATTTCACAATCCTTCGGCCAACTCTAGAAACACATAATAATCGAGCACAAGCTATATTTTGGACAATGTGTTATGGCTACCATTATGTCCATGCAGATCACACGCTTTGTCATCTTGTCTGATAACGTTGGCTGATTAGCTAGCTAACTTTCACCGGTAGTGGCAAAACTGACTAACGTTAGCCAGCTAACAAACCAGCTTTCTTTTACTTGCATAAGAAGGGCAACCTTCTTGACAAATTATCATACTGTTGTGGACATTACTTAGAATAACTTTCAACTTATACCGGTTGTCCTATACGGTGGATGAGGCCATACGTCCCGCTGGACCGTTAGATTTATCGCTAGCTAACGTTAGCAAACGTCCATTAACGTTAACTCTATCACGAACACCCGGGGCTTCATGTGAACCAAGTTAATGTCCCTGTTGAAAGGAAGAAATTACATTTGCACACCAAAGCAAGTCCCTGCCTACCTGAGGGTCAATGCTTGTGGCAGACATAACGTTAATTCATAAGCAAGCCCCTTAACACGAACGGAGCCAGTAAAAGTCTCCCCAGCTCCGTGTTGCGTTCACTGTTTAGCAGCAAGCAAAGTGTTTTTTCACAGCTGCACGTAACGTTAGCTTGTTGGCGCTAACGTTAGCTGTACAGCACCTCAACTTTCACAGTTCAAAAAGGCTACTGTGTCTTCTCCAGATAGCTATTCAGATCCCAGAATTACACTACCGCAAAAAGATTTTCAAATGTCCACAGTCGATTGTTCCCGAAATGTTTACAGATCTTTTAATCTGCAAACGAGCACTTTACTTCTTTTTTCCTCTCTGTAAACCTCCTTAGTAACGTTAATTGTACAGCCCAGACCACTACTTCCCCCAATGGCTGTTCCATCCGGGATCTGCACAAGGAGAATCACGTCACAACCATGGTTTCCCAAAGGCAAAAACCATGGGAAGACAGACAATCCTAAATTGTTTGGTTATGTATTTTTTACTACCACGAGAGGGTAGCAATGCACCACAGGTGTAGAAATAGCAACGTCTCATTCCAGACAAATTTCCACACAGACACAAATCGTTAACCACCCCCTGCCAAGCTCTACAATTGATTATTAAAAGTCTTTGGCGCAACCAAAATCTAGATTGTTGTGTAAACAACTAATGACAGCTTGTTGTCGTGATGCTGTCTTTAGCTTTTTTCCCGCCTGAATGCGTAAATAAATGTTCTTTACAAGTGTAACAAGTGGAATAGCCCACACAGTAGGCTACACGGTAGACCTGGCTGATGTAAGTAAAGCTCCTCACAGACAGTTAATTTAAAGATGAAATTAGGTTTCCATTATGTAACTGTTCAGATTATTGTGACTCTGTGACATTGCTTATGCCCAGTCTGTGTAGCCTATTTTTATAGAACACACGGTTACACAGATTCTTTTGTAGCTACGTCTGATTATTGAAAGGGAAGTGGCTTCATCAGAGGACTGAACAAACTACTAGCCCTATGTAGAACCATGTAGAACTGATTTTTTTTTTTTTTTGCGCCACCTGTTGTAGGCCTAGATTACAAATCATGAACATACACACACAAAGTTTCTCTCTTTCTCTGACACACACACACACACACATAGTTAGCAGAGACATCTTCTCCAACTGTTATGAAAAATATACAGTTTATAGAAATGTGTGTGTGTGTTTGAGTTTTTTGACTGACTGTGTAAGGAAGTGGTGGAAGCACTAGTTACCTCTGTTGTCCTGAGCTCTGCTCTAATTTGCTTTCCTTTGTGTGCTGCTCAGGTCTGGCTCAACATCAACATCCTGCTCATTGTGTTTGCAGTATGCTCAAAGCTCAGTACTCCAAAAAAACTTGATGTTTTCCATATATCTTAGGCCATGTGTAAGCCTATATTATGTAAAAATGTGCCTACTGCTTCTTCACGTCATTTCCTTGCTTGGACTGCTGTATGTGGTTTGGACTTTTGTAGATGTTTTTGCAAAACATGAACTAATTCAAAGCAAGTACATGTTTGATACTACAGGTCATAGGTGGGAAAAAGACTTATCATGCATATTGTATTCCACCTGCCATTCTCAGTGTGTCATTTTAGTCTTTGTAACATTAACCCTGATAACCCTGAATGTGAAACCAAGCTGATTAAAAGCAGAATGTTTGTGTCTTGATTGCAAGTGCTCCATCAGTTAAGCAGTCCCTTATCTGCATAATGCAGAGAACCTGCATGCTCTGCTGGAGCCATCATTTCATCGCTGCAAGGTATCAGACTGTGTGTGTGTGTGTGTGTGTGTGTGTGTGTGTTTATGTGTGTGTGTCCATGTGTGATGTGTGTATCAAACATGACTGAGTTTACTGAATGTATCCTGTACATTTTATGCCTTTGTTTAATGGTAAGGATGGTTGATGCTTTATTCAACAGAAACTATCAGTTACATTTTTCCATAAGCTATGTAGATCTTTATATATACATTCCATTCAAAAGGGCCTTTATGGGTACAGTACAGATGGTTCTCTCTGAGGGCTTGACCTGTCACTCAGCTTTTTCCTGTCTGCCTCTTAAAGCAGAATCAAGAGCTCTATTGGACCACCTCAAATACATAGTGCACCCATGTGTACTCCGTCCAATTGTGTGTGTGTGTTTGTATGTGTGTGTATATGTGTTTGATAACTGTCCTCAAACCTTTGAACATTGTGGATATGCACATGTTGACATACAGAGAGGTTGTTGACAACATTGCTTCTCATCAAAAATTCATCCAACATGCATCCAACAGCTTTTGAGCTTCTGTGTTTATTTATGGGGTAGTAAAGCTAGGCTCTTGTTCAGTTCAATTCAATTCAATTATGTTTATGCAGCACCATTTTACATACAATTCTCTCGTGGCGCTTTACAGACATTACTGTAACATGGAGCACCCAAAAGTAACAGGGACAAGGAAAAACTCTCTTGCTGTAGTTATTTCAAAAAAGAAACCTTGCGCAGATGTACGGCTCAAGGGGCCAACCCATCTGCCAGGGGTCACGTAGGAAATGTGTAGCTAACAGATCTATGTTTGTGTTAGTGTATGTGTGTGCAGAGGAGTGGGGTAGGGGGTGGGGGTGGTGTGGAGGTCAGTGAAATTGGCTAGAGGAGATGGGGTAGAGTCTGTGATGATGATGGTACTGACGTCACTCCAGCCGATCTTTCCACCCGCAGTTGCCGTTGCATAATCTATCAGCGGGGTCAGATGGCAGCTGGTGGCCAGAGAGTGAGGCTGGTCTGGCCTGGGTTGGCCTGGTGCGCCACAGGAGCCCCTCAGGCGAGAGCAGCCCAGGGAGCAGCAGCACCGCCGCAGCACATGCGTCACATTCGTCGCATCAAATCCGTATCAATAATTCAAAAAATTGGTCAATTTTCCGGGGTGCTGCAAACATTTGCCACACGGCTTTACCTGATGAAAGACCACCGTGCACCGTATGGCAGACTAACTGAACAGGTTACATTGAACAGTGACGCATGGTGTGTGTGTAGGGGTGTGTGTGTGTGTGTGTGTGTGTAAAGATGTGGGTCCTCAGTTGTAACACATTTGAGAAGCTATCTGTTCATGGCAATGAGATGCCTTTGTAAGCCTATAATCCTGATGCTAGTATGAATTCCAAAAAAAAAAAAAATGAGAGGGGGCTTTTTTTTTGAAAACGATTAATAAAGCACTCTCAGGGGAAAGGACGGCAATGAACGAGCCCACACGCTTGGAAGAGGGGCGGTTATGCAACACATTATTATGGAACAAACAGATTGCATTGCCCTAGCCTAGAGAGGAAGGGTTGGGGAGGAGGAGAAAGAGGAGGAGGTAAGTGATGGAGAGAAAGACACAGATACAGACTGTAGACAAAGAGCACAAACTGTAGGTAATATGAGAAAAAAAATTGTCTGACTAAATCTTTGGATGGGATATACTGTGTTAAAGGAAATATTTGGTGTGACTCAATCCATAGCCCATTGTTCGAGGTCACTGAGTCCTGTCTGTAGGTAAAAGATCCAGAAAATTTAATACAACATAGATCAAATAGTGAACCAGCAGCTAACGTAACAGAAAATGAAACTGAAAGTGACTTTCTGTGCCCTATTCAGTTAGTGTTAGCTGCTGACTCCATGAAGTCACAAATATGGGCTCTCTGAGGAGCCGAGGTACTCCCAGAATCATCTGTACATGGTGAAGTTTGGCTGTTGGGATCTTCAGCTGCACGGCCAATGGCTCGACAGAGATGAAACAAGGCAGCAAGATCAGGTTGTTTTGTCCTTCCCAAGCGGGTTACTGCAATCTCCTACATTACTCACTCCAGGAAATAGCCAATATGAGCTTTGCTGGGTGGAGTGGTTCATTGTGAATCACTGCAATGTTTGGCTGGTAGAACCTCCACTGTAAAGCCCAGCTCGGCAGGGCAGCTCAGGGCTGGTCTGTTAGCCACAGGCTCTCCCCCCTAATCCGTAAAGGCACATGCTTCTTGGATGCGCCCATGTTTCTGAATGGGACCCGAACCGGTTAGAGTTTCCTGTGTTACTCCAGGAGGACGCCACCATCTGCCATCAGTTTGGAGCTGGCATTGAGACCGCACTGCCACACATAAGCTTCCTCTCGTAAACAAACACATGGACTGGACCCAATGGGCTCTCACATGGAAATGCTCACACATCTCCCACACACAAACATGTTTCAATGAAACAAGCCACCTAGCGCACTCCATTTACAGTTTCAACATTCCAGTGTTTATTGATGTGTTTATCTCTATTTGTGTTTTTGTAAGCCTCCTACAAAGATATTTGAAGCTACACATGTGACTTTCACACAGTATCAAGCTTGGTAATTTCTCAGCTGGAGGGTTAATGCACTCTTATGAATGCACGTCACTCACTGTAGACTGTAGTCTATCTAAGTAATCACAACTTTAACTAAAACTCTCCTTTTTTGTTGTAAAAAGGCTAACGAAAGCATTGTGTCATTCTGCACATGTGGCTTTTGTTTGTTTACCCAATCAGGTAGCCTGAGTGTTTTGAAAGTCCATTTGACCTGGAAGTTAAAAAGCTAACCTTATCATTCAAGATATGCATACCAATATCAAATGAATGCCCCACAGTATATGCTTAAATGTTTCATTTTTAAATGGCTCTGAAAGACTTGGAAATTCTCCTCAGCGGAACAACAGGAACCCTGTAAGTAACCCACACCAGGGATGACAGAAGAACAATGAGACTGCCCTTAAAATATCTGTGGGTTTTGTTCAACAATCTATCATTGAATCACTGGCTACACACATTTTTGGATATTCTTTTTCTTGAATTTTCCTCCGCAAGGGTTAATGGTGCCAAGCAAAGGACATTACAAGCATGGACCAATAGTATTGCCAGAGTTAAAGACATTTGACTAGAGAGTAGCTAATGGAATTGTCTGTATAATTATTTGTGCATGTCTGACTGTTTATCTGTATTTGACTCCCATGTAGAAGGGTGGGAGGTTGGTTGGGTTAAGGGTGGGAGGGATAAAAGAACTGTGTCTTATCGGGATACTTTGTGGCCACTTTGCCACTGTACTTCAAGTTTACACTCATAATCTAATAGAAAATAAGTACTAAAAAAATATCTGTGGGTTTGCTGGGCCCTCTCACACTCTAGGCCCCCACTGTGTAGTCCCTAGTCCCTTATCACAACGATAACCCTATCTTTAGACCAGGAAGTTTAGGGAGAATTTTACAGGAGTCCGACAGGAATTTCCCTAATACATCAAGAGACCTTTGACAGACTTTATTGTTCACTTACAGCACAACAATATGGCATGGACCAAACAGACCCTATAAAAGTTCATTCGATTCTGTAGAATATATGTGCAACTATTGCCACAAATTCCATTGACGTGCATTGTGTGTGTTTTGTCGTATTTCACACACCAACTCGGCGATTACTTTCAGCACAGTGTGCCTCGCTCAACACTATCTCAGCCTTTATTTGTCCTCAAACACATCAAAAGACCACAGCATCATCTACAGGGATTTTTTGGGTGGCCTATTGTGTGGTGTGCACTATGCATGGTAATATCATCAACTGGAGCGTGGACCTTGCCATTTGGTTGCAAACTGATCTACGGTTACCTGCTTGTGTAAGAAATTGTTGGACATACGTGGCATAAGTGCTTTGACTGACAAAAAACAAAAAAAAACTGTGGAGGGAGCTAAGGGGAAAACGGGGGAAAGAAATCAGACTAAGATTTAACAAAATAGAAGATGGGCACTGCACTGACAACCGACAACCTGACGGAACTAAATGACAAGTCATAATGCAGTCTTGTAGGGAGGCAATTCAATACCTTGAACCGATTGTCATTAGTGTTCCTCTCTCTCCGACTATGGGCTAATAGTCAGAACCACGTGGAGCTCGAGGAAACTTAAGTGTTGCACACGGTTGATAATAAACTCTATTCCCCATGTTAGGCTGGCGCATTTTGTTTGAAAACAACAAAAACAGTTCCATAAAAGAAATTATTTCTATAGGAAATGCATCTCACTAGTGCGGCTATTTTAGATGAAATAAGCTATTATAACTCGATCACTGGTAGATCAATTAACATGTTTTTTTTTCAGCCATTCCAGCTAATGACAAATATTTGATCTGGGCGGCCATCGCACTGCTAGACCTGTTTGCGTTGATACTAGAATTTTCACAAGCAGCGCGCAACCGTCGCCGCTGCGCTCATTGGACAACGCCGCTATATAAAATGCCGCAGTGCTGTAATTCATTTTAGACAACTGTCGGCTGGACAAGTGTGGAGCCCACTCGCAGCTGTGCAACGGATTCCAATACTTCTAGAGCTCCGTCAGGATTCTTAAAGTTGATGTTCTCGTTATCTGAGTAATTTTAATCCTATGTTAAATTGGACAATATAATTCACAATGAAGGAAAGAAGAATTCCACAGCCTTTAGTGGTGAGATGTAAGCTTGTTTTGGTAGGAGATGTTCAATGCGGAAAAACAGCAATGCTCCAAGTCCTTGCAAAGGATTGTTATCCAGAGGTATGTGCTGTTCGTGCCATCACATTGTAGAGTTCAATGGGAAATAATTTAAAAGCAAATATAGGTTAGTTATAGGTCTATATGCTTTGGGGTTGCATATTAACCTGTACGAGCAATGTAAGCTGTTCTCACCGAATGAGGTGTCAGGCTGCGCAACAATATGCTTTTGCGCAACAAAATGTTTCACAATTAAGTTCACTACTTACGACTTTATATTTCTATCTACTGCAGTTCATGAGATCCATTTACCATTATTTACAAATGTCGTTTCCATGTGGAGTTAGGTAGAGATATGAGTGAGGGTGCACGTGTGCCTTGCTGAATAGACGAACATTCCATGTTGCCATGAGATTGTGTAGCTGTGCCCGGGCATGCGTTTGAATTGGCTCCGCTGAAACTCAGAACCAGTCTGTTGTTTTAGAGCTGCGCATCCCCACTTTTAGCGCAGTTTCACATTAGCAAGACAAAAGATGTTTTCCCGGCGCCGTTTAACAGGGTATGTTTTGGTTCTTTGTGTCAGTGTTTACTATTAAAACAGGAAGCTAAACAGTGGAAAGTGGCCAGTGAATGCGCAAGTGATTGTATTGGATACGCAAAGAATGTTGGCAGAACCATGCTTTCACGTTTTAACGGTGTTATGTTTTGTCTAACCAAATATCCACAGACTTACGTCCCGACGGTATTCGAGAACTATACTGCGGGCCTGGAGCTGGAGGACCAACGCGTTGAGCTCAGTCTTTGGGACACGTCGGGTGAGATACCATACCAAAAAATACCGTGATACCGTTTAGGCTTACATTTCACACTAGGTATAGATCACCTTCAAATGAAAAAAAAATTGAACTAGCTCATTGTAGACATCTCATGTTTGTTTCATTTCTGAATGAAAAAGTCTTTGTATATGAGCT
Source organism: Tenualosa ilisha (assembly GCA_015244755.2). Taxonomy (NCBI): domain Eukaryota; kingdom Metazoa; phylum Chordata; class Actinopteri; order Clupeiformes; family Clupeidae; genus Tenualosa; species Tenualosa ilisha. The sequence continues at coordinate 1,695,868 of PYXC01001758.1, forward strand.
GCTTTTGTGCTTGTATGTGTTGTTGCGACGTCTCCACCCTCTGCAAAGCACTTCTGACCTGTGAGTGGTGCCATAGCTTTCCTGATCATCCATCCCACCACCAGTAGCACCTCTTCTCTTGTCTCTTGCACCTGTCCTGTCCTTTTTGACCCCCTGTGAGTGAGTCATACAAGAGCTGGTCCTGGAAAGCATGTGTGTGTTGCTAGTTTGATAGTATCACAGAGAGAGAGAGAGAGACCTGTCTGTATTGCTGGTGGTTCACCAGTGGATGAGTTAAAGCCTGACCTATGAGGGCGGATGATCCTCTGCTGCTCTCTGCGCTAGGTGGTAAAGCTTGGGAAACAGACCCACATCGATGACGATGCAGCGTCAGGCGATGAGTAATTGACCATTTAAGTGCGTAACCAGCATGAAATTTGGTGTTAACATTGATGCATTAAACTCTTACCAAAATTCTTCTTCTGTTTCAAGGAAAATATAATGTCCATAGTAGTGCCATGGTAATGCCACTGCCATGGTAATTCACTGGTTGTGAATCATATACCCACTCCATGATGTTACTGGTGCCTTGATTCTTTGTGAATTGTTAATGAGCTGATAACCGGCTGCAGTTGGTTCCTGAATTATTTGCGAATTGGTAATGAGCTCCAATGGCTCGTTGCCAGGTGAACCTGCAGAGTAATTTCAAATTTGCTAGTGTTGTGTCTGGGTCTCAAGGCCAAGACATGCCAGTCCTGGTATGGAAATATGGTCATTTTTTCATCATTAAGAACTATTGTGCAGCTAGTGTGCAGCCTTGGTTGGTTAGAAGCATGTTGTTCTTTTTGTTGATAGTATTATCTTACACTCAAGAAAGAAGATGTTTTAGCAGGGTAAAAATGAAGGTTGATAAGACTTTTATTTTGTTTTGTGTCTCTGAAGTGCAGTCATATGTGCGTGATTAAGAGATACAGAGCAAACGAGCAGAGAGAGAGAGAGAGAGAGAGAGGATGTTCAGCAGATAAGGTGAGGGTGGAGAAAAGAAAGAAAGATAAGGGTATAGAAGAGGGAGAAAGAAAGGTGCTGTAGAAGAAAGAAAGACAGGGCACAGCGGAGAGAGAGAGAGTGTAGACGAGAGAGTGAAAGAGAGAGAGTAGAGGAGAGAGAGAAAGAGAGTGTCGAAGAGAGAGTGACAGAGAGAGAGTAGAAGAGAGAGAGAAAGAGAGAGTGTCGAAGAGAGAGAGAGAGAGAAGAGAGAGTGTCGAAGAGAGAGAGAAAGAGGTAGAGAGAGAGAGAGAGTAGAGAGAGTGAGAGAGAGTAGAGGAGAGAGAGAAAGAGAGAGTGTAGAGGAGAGTGAAAGAGAGAGTAGAGGAGAGAGTGAAAGAGAGAGAGTAGAGGAGAGAGTGAAAGAGAGAGGGGGCGTAGAAGAGAGAGAAAGAGAGAGAGTGTAGACAAGAAAGTGAAGAGAGAGAGAGAAAAAGAGAGTGAAAGAGAGAGGGGGCGTAGAAGAGAGAGAAAGAGAGAGAGTGTAGATGAGAAAGTGAAGAGAGAGAGAGAAAAAGAGAGTGAAAGAGAGAGGGGGCGTAGAAGAGAGAGAAAGAGTGAGAGTGTAGACAAGAAAGTGAAAGAGAGGGCGTAGAAGAGAGAGAGTGTAAAAGAGAAAGAGAGAGCTTAGAGAGAGACAAGGGATGTAGAAGAGTGAAAGAGAGAGTGAGTAGAAGAGCGAGAAGAGACGGTATAGAAGAGAGAGTTTAGAGGAGAGAGAAAAAGAGAGTGAAAGAGAGAGGGAAAGAGAGAGAGAGCATAAAAGAGAGGGTGTAAAAACAGACAGAGTGGGTAGAAGAGAGGGAAAGAGGGAGGATGCAGAAGCCTGAGAGAAAGAGAGAGTGTGTTGAAGATAATCTGGCTGTGTAATGGTCATAACCCTCATCAGCCACCAGTCTGACTGGAGGCCAAAAACCCTTTTACATTTTACATTTTACACTTATGTCATTTCAGGAATCTAAGGATATAGATGGCCTGTTTGCAACCTATGTATTTTGTGTGTGTGTGTGTGTGTGTTTGGGTTGACACCCCAGAGGCCTTTTCATGATGCCAAAATCCACAGGCTGAAAATGTATATCAAACTCATTCCTGCTTTAAGCCTGAATGCTCAATTCACCCAAATCCAGAAAACATAATCTAAGTTGTTCCATTAAAAAATCACCCTATTTTAGCTGGAGGTTTTGGTACAAAAGTGATGGGACCATCCTCCGATTGCAGTCAGTCAATGACTTTAGACGTCTCACTAGAGGGTGGACATTCTGGAACTCAAACTTTAGCTGTATATTGGCCCTAAAGCGCTGCAGTCATTGTTGTGTAACACGTTGACTGGTTGTGCACGCTGAGTCTGAATCTATGCTAATTACCATGCTCAGTGGCCTCCCCTAGCTGCTGCTGCGGCTGGGGTTGAAGTGGGCGGCATGTTTTCAGTAAAGCCCTCCGCTCCGTCCCTCAGAAGATATGCTTGATCATCAATCGATGTTATGCAAGGGCCAGCTTAGTCACTGCACCCTGTCCACAGTCCGGCTGAGTGAGAAAAAGCCAATCAATGCGCCTCTGTAATTAAGATGCCGGGGGGACTGATTAGAGAAGGGTGTGGGAAGGACAGGGAAGCCTGAGTGAAGGACACCCTCACTGAACTCCACTGCTCTGTTGCGTCACAGGGATCTTCTCTCTGATACCCACTAATAGTGGACAGCTTGATACTGGAAAAAAGCACAGGGTTGATATAATGAAGAGACTAAAATTAATACAGTGTACCTGTCAAGTCACTAGTTCTAATTGGCTCGTAATTAGGTCTTCATATTTCATGCATTATTGATCTTTTGTCTTTTTGTTTTTTCTTACTAATGGATTGTGAGGGCGACGAGTAGCATTTTAAAAATTCTGATGATTTTCACTAAATTGTAAATCAGTTTTGCTGGATGTGTCCATAATGCCTGCCTCTGTCTTGCATGGTTTTTAAGAGAGAGGAATATTTGTAGGCTCTCAGGCTGTTCTTGAACATTCATACTGTGTTACTACTGATCCACCAAGAGACTCTAGGTAATCTAAAGTCAGGTTGATGCTGAATGAAGTGATTTTTTGGCCTGATTTCCTTTTACCCCATTAATGTGTCTTGTTTTGTTTTTCTGAGACACTCCGATGACTGTAAGATGTCAATCAAGACAGATCATTGTCTCCCTTTTCTGGTGCCCCTTTTAAAGCCTAATTATCCATTCTGACTTCTGGTTTGTTGTCAGGCGCTAATGTTTGGAAAGCATCAGTTGACTTAAGTCCAGCACATCAGTCTAATGCTGCGCTGTCACTGAGGGGCTTACTGAGCAGCCGTGACATAACCAGCCTGCTTCGGCCCTTTGATATACTCTATGTAGCCCCTTGCTCCAAGTGCACCAAAACTAGCCAAATGAAACTACCGGTTAGCTCAAAACTGATCTGCACTCCATGTGTCCAGAGAAGAGGAATCTCTAGCTGTGTGTCTTGGGAACAGTTGTGTCAGGAATGTAGTGTGTCACTTTGGAAACAGATCAGAAGGGTGAAATAGAGACTAAGAAGTGGGTTTCAGCGGTCCTCCGCAGAGATAGTGTACAACCACACTCTCTGCCTGATTGAGATGCCACATGCATTTACACTGCACAGCACCCTCTCTCTCTCTCTCTCTCTCTCTCTCTCTCTAACCCTTGCTCTCTTTGTGTCTCCCCCCTCTCTCTTTTTCTCTGCCTTATTTGTTTGTATCTTTTGCCCTAAAAGGAAAAAGAAAAATGTAGAGAGTTTTCCACTGCAGTTTGACTCGAGATCGTATATTCCAGTAGGTTTTAAAGGCCCATCTGTAGATTCCATCACATGCATGCAAAGCACTCTTGCGTCTTACCGTTTCCAAATGAAAGTTACAGGCTTAACACCATAGAAACCGCATCAGGAATAGAATCCGATAAGAGAGGGAGAGAGAGAGAGAGAGAGAGAGAGAGAGGGAGAGAGAGAGAGAGAGAGAGAGGGAGGGAGAGAGAGAGAGAGAGAGAGAGAGAGAGAGAGAGAGAGAGAGAGAGAGAGAGGGGAGGGTGAAGCAGCACTCAGCAGACATCTACCTTCTCATCTAACCCCTTATTAAGTCAATTAGGCACACTTAATCATGTGCTGTCTCATCAGGACACAGGCAAGCAGAAGGAGTCTGGGTAGACTAGCACAGCTTCTCTCTCTCTTTCTCTCTCTCTCTCTCTCTCTCTCTCTCTGTCTATCTTTCTCTATCTTTCTCTATCTTTCTTTCTGCCTACGTGTACCCTCACCAGCACCAACAATGCATCCTGTAATCAAGACTGATTGAATCAGATGTTAATTGAATTTGTGAATCAGTTGCCTGCCAAAGCGCTGTCCATCTCACTCTCTCTCTCACACTCTCTCTCTCTCTCTCTCACTCTCTCTCTCTCTCTCTCTCTCTTTCTCCAATCACACCACCACAACCTTCAGGTTGTCCTTGCCTACCTAAGCTTCACCTTGGGACAGAAGATGTATGAGACAAGTTTACTTGAGTACTTGTCCAACTTTCAGCCTATCTGTGGCAGCGGTCCAATAAGTTTTAGAGAGACTAAACAATCAATTGTGTCTTTTTAATTTGTGATTATACAGCACAATCATACAGATGACACAGTGTGAAGTAGATTAATAAGCGATGTCCTCTTTCCCCACAACAACGGTGTTTGTGGACACACTGTACCTTCATGGAGACATCGCCTTCCCAGGCCTGGGTGTCTGTCAGCGCTCCGTCCTGATGTAAGTGGGCGGGAGGCTTAAGGAAAGCCTGCACCACGGTGTACGCGTCTCCTGTGTGTGCCTTGCAATGCCGTTGCCATAGCTACCGTCGGAGATGAGGTGTGGCGCGTGCCGGGAACGGGGTCCCTGCACCACCACTCATCCTCTCAGAGAGAGAGAGAGATGGAGGCGTGGGAGTGGGGTGGGGGCACAGCCAGAGTCTGTAGCCCTCACAGACGCACCCATCCACCCCCACCGTGTGGCCCACTCTGTGCACATCCTGAGGACAGTGTTCAGAAGCTCTGCTGCATGTGTGCACTGCAGCTATATGAAACTGGCAACTCTGTCTGCCTAAAGAGCTTCCTTGAAGGATGTGCAGCGGTAGTCATCAGGATCAAGCACTCTCTAAAGCACTCTTAATCACTAAATTGTATTCTGCCCTCTTCAGCAGTTTCTTGTGAGTCAACTCTCGATCATAAATAGAGGGAAAGTCCTCTGGTAGGTCCCTCCTTGTGGGATAGAATGTCTGTGTTTCACAGAGGTGGGAATTTGGAACATTAGTTCACAAAATGTGCTTTTCCGCTCAGAAAATAAGCTAGCCTCACAAGACCTGATCAGTGCAAAGTTCAGCCTCTAAACATGTGACTCATCTTTTTCTAGGATCTCCATACTATGATAACGTCAGACCGCTCTGCTACAGTGACTCGGACGCCGTCCTCCTTTGCTTTGATATCAGCCGCCCAGACACAGTGGACAGCACACTGAAGAAGGTAAGGGGCTCAAGTCACACTGATTTATGCATTGTGTGAAGGCCTCTGCACACTGGCTCTGACAAACTGCAGAGCACTGTGCTTCCAACACTCTAGTTCATTGTTTACAATCCAACCGTGCACACCAGCCCCGAACTCTTCCGCCACCACCACCGCCACGCCCTGTTGATTACGATTTAAGTCTATTTTGTCAGGGCCGTTCAATAAAATCCATTGGGCTACTATGATATGTGCGCTGCCTGCAGTGCGCCGCTGGTGTGCAGAGGCAAACAAAATTGTCGAATTCGAAAGTGCTCTGCAATGCTGTCAGAACCGATGTGCGGAGACCTTTAGTTAGGTGTTTATTGCAGCCTCAGAACTCCTGAATGCTCTCTTACAGTGGAAGACGGAGATCCTCGATTTCTGCCCCAACACACGCATCCTGCTAGTAGGCTGCAAGACAGACCTCCGCACAGATGTGTGTACTCTCATGGAGCTGTCCAATCAGAAACAGACACCCATCTCACACGAGCAAGTAAGCTGGCCTTTTGGAGTATTACCTTTCAATTGATTTTGACAGTAGGACTGTATTTGGACAGTGTAGGCAGTGTGAATGGATGCCATTTGAAATGATCAGAGCACATGCATTGTGAAGTGATGTCATGAAGAGGAACGTAATGCATAGTTGTAGCTGAACAGTTTATGTGACCTGTGTGACTCTTGAGTTGATGTCTAGTAAACGACTAATTCAAATCCCACAAAGAAATTCCACCATCTCTTTACTGAACCTGGCACAGCAGACCCTAGAAACATGACTGTGTTGCCTCATGTTTCCTCCCTGTTGGTCTCTCTGCCAGGGCTCAGCCATGGCCAAGCAGCTGGGTGCGGAGGCCTACCTGGAGTGCTCAGCCTTCACCTCCGAGAAGAGCATCCACAGCGTGTTCCGCACGGCGGCACTGGCCTGCCTCAACAAGCTGCAGCCGCCAGCGAAGCCCAGCCCCACCCGCCGCTTGTCCAAGCGCCTGCTGCACCTGCCCAGCAAGTCCGAGCTGCTCACCTCCACCTTCGGCAAGGAGAAGGCCCGCAGCTGCTCCGTCATGTGAACGCTCCACCTCCTTGTGTTCCCAAAACCACACCCCCTTCTCATGGAGCCAAAGAGCCCCTCCCACGCGTTCATTTCAGAGGCACCCTGGGAGAGGGGGTGATGTGGGGTGGGGTGGGGCTCCATCGCAAGCCCCTCCCACTTCATCCGGGTCATTCTCCGCCCCAGCTTTTGCCCTCATCTCTCTAAAGCGAAACCAAACGAGCCGCCCGCTGCCGTCGTGGATCTTTAGGGCTTTTATCAGTGTAACATCAGCCATCGCAGTCGCTCCTTCGCCACGCCGAGAGAAGTCAGGGCCATTACTCCCCTCACACCAGCGTAGCATCCTGCTGATTCCATGTTCTTGTAAATGAAGAAGACAAAGAAGAAAAAAACATGAACAGTGTTGTTGGTGCGGACTATGTTCATTTGTATATTGGGCGTATTTAACAATCATGCATTTCAGTGAAATAGACAGTGTATCCATTATGCCAGCGGACGAGACGTAATCCTGCTTGTGTGTTAGAAACGAAGCTCATTTCTTATGATAAACATGCACTTTAAAGTGTTTGAAACGTCACTGGTTGCAGGCCAATGGGGCATCTGTAGCCACCGCTCCGAGTAGCATCTGATTGGTTGGGAGAAAGGTTTGTTTGTGTGGGTGTTCTTGTACATTCAGTGTTCTCTGTTTATGGGAAGCGAAAAGAAAATGGTTTACAGAGAGAAGAGGCACAAATGAGAGACTGGATAGGAGAAAAGTGTATGTTATGTTAGGTCTGTGTCAGAGAGGGCAGAGTTGTATATGTGTATGTATTTATGTGAGTTAACTGTGGGTCTGTCTGGACTCCATCGCATGCAAATGGTTCAGTGGGGGCGTATCCCAGCTTCATTCATCAGCTTGCTCTGATTCTAGATCAGTCTCTTGGCTGATAGACATCCAGTTATCCTTGCCTAGGCCCACGGCTCAGGAACCCTAAATCAGTACGGCGTGAAACAGCCACAAGTCCAAGAGAGGACAGGGAAGGACGGGAAGGAGGAGGAAGTAGAAGAGAAATCATTTCCCCCTTTAAGGAAATGGCTATAAATCTCACAACAGACAAGGTATCCAATTACATTTGCTGGGTTGGGAGGCGTGGAAAATGCTGACACACTTACTCTCTAGTCTATTTGTCTCTCTCCCTCTCCTTCCTCTCGAGCAAATCTTTTTTTCTTTCATCCATCTCCTGTCATTCTGGGACGATGGTCTATAAATCCCTAAGAAACAAGGGGTGAACGGATGTCTTTCAAAGTCGCAAAGGGAAGGAAAGGAATGCTTGGCAGGATGACCTCGTCAAGCTGGTGGGATTTTTAGGGAATTACATTAGAGAAGGAAGTCACTCTAGGTTCAAGATGGCTGCCAGTGCTGAGCAGATGAAGTAGGAATACAGCTGAACAAGGGCAAAGATCACCAGACTTTAGCACTGACTGGGTTGTTACAGTTGGGCAGAGGGCCTGTTGCAAATGTGCCTGATTTCCCTTTGGGTTTGGGTTTTGTTCTGTTCCCTAAGTGATGTCCATCATCTCTGCTGAGTTGTTAATGTTATTTACGTCCCTGTGTGTACACTACTTTGTTAGTGTTGAATTCAATCGATTTGCCTTGGATTATTGTACCACTATTGCACTGCCTTAGTGTTTTTCCCCTGTACTGCAAAAACACTAATCTCTCTCTCTTCGTTTTGAAGTCGGGTCCTTCTTTCCCCTCGATGTCCTGTCTTTCCCTCCCGTCTGCTGTACTCCAGAGGACCACCATCTCTAAGGCTCATTTTATTTGCAGTAATTACACTTTTAAATCCTGCTTCCCTTGTGGTTGCATAACACACAAACAGTAAAAACAAATCTGTGACTTTTCAGTTTAGCTGTGCAGCATTGGTGGCTCGTGAGCTCCAGCTGTCTCTCTAAGCCTTTTGGGACTCACGTCTCTTGTTGTTGTTTATTTATTTATTTTAACTAAATCCTCTGAATGAATTTTATGTTTTTTGCAATGAGATAAAGAATGAACATAAAATAATACTAATGTAGGAACTGGTCACAAAGTTACAAAATGCATTTTATTTCAGCCAACAGTGATGTGCTAAGGAAGTTCTGACATTAAATTTGACCACAGAAAGCTGAACAAGTTGTACTACAGTATTGTTCACATACAGATAGATTGCAGCCACCATTTGATACCCTCACAGGCACCATGAGCAGACATGTGGACCAAGAGGAGGGGCAGGATACTGTTTAAAAAAAGAGTTCAAAAGAGCAGGCAGGTCCTGTCCAAAGAATCTTATCTCGTTTACACTGGTTTTGTTTTTCTTTAATCTTCTGATTCTTTTAGCTTTGGTTCTCCTTTATCATTATAAATAACTAATGAACTATTGATAAACGCAGAATATCAATTTTGTTTATTTTTTGGGGGGGTGCGGGGGTTGGTTTGATGAGTACTTCTTTTATTTGGTAGACAGGGGCTGACTAGATCCTTGGACAAGTATGGAGAGCACTGGAATTCCGCTGTGTTGCCTAGCAACAGGCGTAAGAAGGGGAGGGCTGAGCTGTACGCCTCAAGGGCGCTAGCTAATATGCTAGTCTGGTTCATCCGCCAGGCAGAAGAAAAGAGGTGCTTTACCTTTCTCTGTAGCATTGGACAGTTCCACTGCCAACTCAAATGGGGGGAGGGGCAAATAGAAGATGCCCTGTGCCTGTGGACTCTGAGTTGTTCATCTCAAAATTTGGGGCTTGCTGTGTAAAGATGGACGCTGATTGTCACATCTCTTATTTCTTTCGGTGCGGCCGTCATGTTTGAAGTAGTTGGTACTTCTTAGACTTTGTCGTCTACTGTAGGTGTCCTTAGGTGAGATCAAGTGAAGTCTGATTGTACATATCTGTTTTCTATGTCCTCTTTGTACAGCCTCATGAGCAAGAGACAAATGAGCAAAACAAACAAACAAACAAAGCAAGGAACTGACAAACTTGTTAAGTGTAATGTAATATAGCTTAATCTTAACTTATTGATTAAAGAGTTATTCTCACTCTTTTTTGTTTCTATTTTTTGTGTGCATTTGTAATTTCTTTCAAAGTCTATTTTTGAAAGTATTGAATCAATATGATTTTTTTCTTTGTCCCTCTGTTTTTCTGCGTCTCTTAATTTTAAATAAATCATGCCTTTGTTCAACTAACTTTGTCTGGTGTCTAATCTCTGTATTCCTCTTTTGGTAAATTGTTAAACAAAGTTAAACAATTGTTAAAGTAAATTGTTAAACAAAGTAAATTGTAATTGCTAAACAATTTACCAAGTATTTATCAAGTTTGTGGATATGGCTGTGGTTTATCTTGTGAAATAGTTTGGGGGTGTTTGTAGACTGTCTCTCCTTGAACTTAACTCCACATTACTTATCTGGACACCAGTGTGGAATCCATCATGTGACCCTGACAGATATGGTGAGCAATATGATAAAACCCTCACATAGCCGATATGACCTAAGAGCGGATTGTACAGTGATCCTCAGTGTTCTGACTTTCTCACACAATGCAATCGACAGGAGTCATCAGTGTGTATAACCCCCAAGTTCCTTTTTGTGTACACCTGTATGGATTCATAGAGGCTACCACTGTTGTTTTTCAACAGTTCTGACAGCTTGATTTGCACATATTTAAGCATTGTTTTTTGGCAAGGCCAATTTCCAGCTATTCAAAGGTGTCAAAGTCGACATATACTGTTTGTTTCATTTGCTTTTTGGACATATGGTTGACATATTAGGTGGTAAAAAAAAAATGAAATTTGCACGTGTGTGTGCACGTGTGTATGTGTGTGTGCGCGTGTGTATGTGTGTGTGCTGTGTGTGAGTAGGCTTGTTTTTTTCTCAATGCACGGTGTGTTTCTGTCCCAGACCAGTCTATAAAAAGCATAACCTGAAATCCAGTTTAGTGTTACACGTTGTTATGTAGCATCCGCACCCAACACCTCTAAATTAATTCGATAAAAGATCAATGTCCAGTGAACCGTGACTAAACCGTGACTAAACCCAGTTTCATCCTTCCACCCCACTGGCTTGACTGACTGACTGCCCGCTCCTAAGCCCTAGAGGAACCAGTGACAGCTCGGTTCTTCTGGTTCCTCTGCCCTCACTGACAGCCAGGGGCCAGGAACTGTACTGGGTCTCTAATAGAATCGTGCCATGAAAAACAACCCACTTTCAACAGATACCACAGCCACGTTTGTGGCTTTGAACCATTAATTCAAGTTCCTTTATAGGCAGTTAGTTGTGAGTTGGTTTGTCAAGGTGACACATTTTACAGAAATGGCCATTTTTCTCTTTCTCTCTCTGTCCTCCTTTCACTTGTGCTATTGTATGCCTTGTTGAAAAGAGATCTTGTCTTTGTTCCTCTCTGTATACCTGAGGATCATTTAGATTCTTTTAGCTTTTAACGCAAAGGTTACTCGCCATGGTTATCGCAGGTGTGCCCTGCGCTGACCTAAATCACTTTGATATGTCCTGGCGTACATCTATCCTCTATGGTATGCACACACACACACACAACTTAGCTCTCTCTCTCTCTCTGTCTCTCTCACACACATACATACAATAACAGAGAGAGCGAGAGAGCTGCATGAGTGAGAGTGCATCTCTCTCTCACACACACACTCACACACATACACACACACACAAAAAAAAACACACACACACTATGAAAGAAATGGAGGGCTGCAGGAGAGAGAGCACATCTCTTTCTCTCTCTCTCTCTCTCTCTCACACACACACACACACACACACACATGCACACATACAGCACTAGACACACACACACGTGCACACATACAGCACTAGACACACACACACACACACCCTGAGATGGGGGCTGAGCTGCAGGAGTGTGAGCACATCTGTCTGGTGATACAGGCAGGCTGATTAGAATGCCCCAGGCAATGCCGAGGGAGAGAAAGTGACAGTGGGAGACACACAGCGGCGAGGAAAGGCTCCTCGCTCTCTGATCTCTGCAACATCTCCTGCCTGCTCCTGACACCATGACACATCTCCAGTGCAGGACAGCTGTGTGTGTGTGTATGTGTCTAGTGCTGTATGTGTGCATCTGTGTGTGTGTGTAGTGATGGGGGTTGCAAAGTCGCTTAGATATCCTGTTGCTTTGAAGTGTTTCTTGTCATTGTGTTTACAAGGCAAAATAAGGCAACCAGATAGACTGCATTTTAAACCATAATAAGAAAAAAAAACTTATTTTAACTTTTGGACAACAACACTCTTAAGAAGTACATTACATCTAGTATATACACCAGGGTTTGTATAAGAGACTATGCATCAGAAACACCAAAAGAATTATTAAGGACCCCAGCCATCCTTGTCATGGGTTGTTTCAGCTGCGACCATCTGGCAAGGTATATTGAAGTCTTAAGGCTCCGACCACCAGACTCCAGAACAGTGTATGAACACGGAAACAAAGACAGCCTAAGCCTGTGCCTGTCGGCCTTTGTACTCTGCACTACCCCCCTCCCCCCACCCCCACGCACGCAGACACATTATAACATACTATTTATTTATTATACATTTTTTGAGGAGCAAAATCAGAAGATTTTTACTCTCTTATACCATTTTAATGAGATGTAATAAAGACAATCTTGAATCTTGAATCTTGAATCATGATGCACACTGTCTTCAACAGTAATACAGTATAGGTGGAGATCGGTAGGAAATACACCTGTCTGACTTAAGTCATAACTGACATGGATTCATAAATATTCATATGATTACTCCTTTACAAACCAAAACAGCAGTTGGGCTAAAACCCTTTGCCAGCATATGTAATGCATCTGTGCATCATGCCAACATCAGGCCAACATCTGGGCAGATGGTGGTATAATGTGAGTCAGTCATCCACAGTTTTTAGCTGCGGGCATAGCAGAGTGACGTTAACGCTGCTGATGTTGATGCCAACAGCCCACTGGAGAAGCCGGCTCCCACCATAGCACAGCTGCCATTATTTAGGTGCTAAGCATATTATTTTGCCAATTCTTGCTATTTCTCTGCTCCAATGACATTTCCGTCTCTGGTGGTGATTCACAGGCATGCTAGTCACATGTTGGTTGTATGAAACCAAGTTAGCCATATTTGCTCCTTCAAGATCAATTCTACCAGATTGAGATATAGACATTGTGTTGCTCTGGCACACACTACTGAAGCTGAAGCAGGCAGCGATCCACCACTTGTCTTTCTCTCAGCTCTGCCCTTTTCATTCTCCTGTCGAAGGTGAGACACTTTGAGAGAGACAAGACTACAGATAGATTTCCTTTTATGTGTAAATCATCTGACAGAGGTTTTTTTTTTTTTTTTGAACTGGCACTCATAGGCACTGAACGATGTGGGTTCAAAGCCATCAGAAAATCTGCCCTCTGTGACTAACACAAAGAATGATGAAAATGAGAAAAGTTCCAACATAAAGTGGCAATTCTTCCGAGCCGCAGGCGTTGTATTTTGATTAGTTCTGCCCCTACCAAGAGGTTTGAGCAAAATTGAGCCAAGAGAAGAAACATACAGGGGCTTGCATTAGTACAAATAAATAATGAAGATGGAATAACCGCCATGTTGTGCCTTACATGTCTAGACAAAAGGTAATTTCCCATTTTGGGTCTGCTTTAGAGAGCGCCGCCCAAAGAGATGGTTGTTTGGTGGGGGTGGTGGTAGAGGAGGGTGTCCACTGTCTGCTGGAGAAGAGCATTTAAATTCATTTTCATGTCCATTTCGGTCTCTCACTTTAGGATGAATCACTAGCCACTGCAACAGCATCAGCGAAAGCCCAGCTCATTGCCAAATAAACACATCCATCAGAGAGAGAGAGAGAGAGAGAGAGAGAGAGAGAGAGAGAGAGAGGCAAGGGACAGCCAGGATGAAAGATGATTGGAAGAGCGAGTTATGCTCCCTGATTACTGATGAGTTACCTGCAGTTTCCCATTGAGATCAGCAGAAAGGCAGAAATAGGGAGACTGAGAATGAGTAAAGGTTGTGTGTGTGTGTGTGTGTCTGTCTGTCTGTCTGTCTGTGCATGAAAAGAAGGGTGAGTGACTGAGTGAATGAGAGACAGAGAGACAGAGAGAGAGAGAGAAAGGATAGTCTTACCCTTCACCCACTCAGAGTGTAGCCATAACAATGCCATAAATCTGGTCTCTCAGAGAGGAACGTGAGCCTTTGACAGACGCTGTGCAAAGGGAGGGGGAACTGATGTGCCCAGGATATCAGAGTGTGTGTGTGTGTGTGTGTTATTTGATCAGTATGCATTTTGCTGTTATCTTAATGTCTGCCTCTGTATTCCAACAAGTTTTGTGCGTGTGTGTGTTCGTGTGTGTGTGAGGTAGCTTAAAGACGTGTTTAGACAAAAGCATGTCAGTACATTAACAGCCTCATCCCAGTAAAACTGTGTTTGCATCTAATAAATCCCCAGCTATTTAACACACCAATCCATTTGAGTTTGATGGGATGAAGTCAGGCATTCCCACATCTGCATCTTCCCGTCGGAGGGCTTAGGGCTGTTCACTGAAGCTTAAAGCCTTTCCCAGAAATACTGGCCACGCTGCCTGGACATGCTCTAAGCACTGTATATCCCCAGGAGAGGGGCATGGTGCATATGTGTATACCGAAGCTGTTTTGATAGCTAAATGCATCCAGTCATTTAAGGATGTTCATCAAAGTGAATGACAAGTGAATGCTATAAGCCATCATTTCAGAGAGATATCTGATTCATTGTTATGTCTTCATCTGCTAAATTCTAATTTTTGTGAAATGTTTTGGTATTAGAGGCTTGAAACACTTTGTGTTCAGGTAAATCTTCATCGGTGTAATCTTATTGTTATTTGGATAAATGTGTCCTTCTTACATGCTAAGCTGTTTGAACTCAACTATGCTCCAAGTCTCCAATTCATGTTAAAGTAAACATGTTACACTAACTATAAAACAACAACGCAATGCAAATACATTGACCCACATGCATGTCTGTGGGTGAGTGTGGATCCACTGAGGTGTTGTGATGGTGAGAGTGAACTTTCACTCACGCATGCCTGCATCTGGCATCTGCTGGCAGTTCTGCCTGCCTTTGTGCCCTGGCAAGTCCCCCATGGCATGGCCCCCTTCCCCTGCTGCAGGCATCATCCCTCCATCCAGACCCCTAAAGTCATCCTCAGCTAACCCCCCAAACTCCCCACCCCTCCCCTCTCATCACAAAACATACACCATCCCCCAATAACACTGAGGAAAACAGCCACCCCCTCCCATACACCCCAGGCTAACACACACACATACGTGCATGCACACACACACACACGCACACACAAAAGCACACACACACCGTCGCTCGCCTGTCTTTGGTGAGCCCTGGGGGCATTTCCATGATGGATGCGCCTATTTTTCGGTTTAATTAGCCAGCCATGGTTACATGCCATGAGGGTATCCAGACATGGAGGCACTGGGAGTGGCACAGTGGGGGTGGGGGAAGGGGGGGGGGGGTGGAGGTTAGAGGGTCAGGAGTCTTTGGGGGGCTCGCCCTGTTTCATTAGGCGCTGATGCTAAGATTGAGGAGGCTGTTTGATGATTGTTTGTCAGTGTTGTGGTGAGGCGTTTGGTTATGGCTGCGGAGCTGTGAATTGCATGGTCCCTCCGTGCCTGAGCAGGGATCCCATCCGAGAAGTCATGGGGTGAAACAGTCTGTTCCTTTGTCTGGGAGAAACAACAATTTCCACGTGCTTCCTGAAATGAAACACAGGAGTAGCTGCATTAGAATAATGAATGATACTGTCAGATCTCGATTGCCACTGTAACACTTATCATGTATTTTTTGTCATTTAAATAGCCCATAGCTTTAGGACACAGGAAGAGAGACTAGCATTATACATACATACATTAGGTATGTTCAAATAGAGATGCATAAAATCCATCAAATTCTCACTCAGCTCTATAGAAAAACATCACCAAGGATGTCATGCATGCAATGCTCCACTTGCTCACCCTTCAAAAAAAGGAAAAAATGTCTTAATTTCCCTCTGACCGACTAAAGTCTCCTCCGCAACAAGAGCATGGTTAATTTGTGCCAGACATGTTTGACATGTCTGTGTGTTTGCAAACAACTATGTTTTTTTGTGTTTCCTTAATGAGGCTGTTTAATCTACAGGCACTGAGACATAAGGGAAGCCAGCTGACCGTACAAGAGCCATGATCCACACAGGATGGTGCATGGCTAATTGGGTCAGGGTGCTTGGCCAACTCATTTGAACCTCACCAGGGGTAAGAGTGGTGGGGACTGGGGATGACCCTTAAACATGATATTCCAGGAGAGGAAGACTGTAAAGGCCTATAGAATTCGATCGTCCTGAATGCCTACTTTCTTTCTTTCTATCTTTCTTTCTTTCTATCTTTCTTTCTTTCTGTCTTTCTTTCATTATTTCTTTCTTTCTGTCGTCATTTGTTTGTCTGTATCAATTTTGTTTTCTTTCTTTCTTTTTTTTTTTTTTTTTTTTTTTTACAAATATTGGTGTAATATAATCTACCACACAATTCTGTTAAAATGCTTCGGCTTGGCGGCCCTCCTCTGTACTTCATAAATATGCTGCTCAGGTTGGTTGTTGTGAGAGCAACCTCCGAGGCACCAAACACGCTGTGCCTGCTAGATGGAAAACAAGTCAGACAAAGGTAAGCAGATTACACATTAAAAAAAAAAAAAACTCTTATTTTTCTTACCCTCTTTGGTAGGACAATACTTTTTGCAAGAGCAATGTAGTCATAGCAACAGCGGCTGTGTTCGTGCATATGTCTGTACGAGCATGGATGTCTGTGTGCATGTGTGTGTGCTACATTTCACAAACATAAAAAATATAGCCTACTTTAACACGCATGACCAGTCCATTTCTTTTTTCAGCATGTGCTCGTAGAATCTGTGGAGCAGATGAGAGAAAGATTAGCTGTGACATATTGCCCCATAGTCTGTATACCCTCCTGCTCGAGTCATCCCATTATTTACATGTCTTTTGATAAAATAATTCTTGTCTGTGATTCTGCAACTTTCCTTATGGTGGTACACTCTCTAATAGCCTACAAAAACATTTCTCCTTTCATGGCTATTTTAACCTCCCGAGAAAGAGATAATCACCACTGGCCTGTTTTGAGCATGAATGGTGAAAAACATGTTCTAAAAATGAGCCCTGTTTTTGTGGAGGAGCTGGTTGAGCCACGGATATCAGCATCAGTCCAACAGTTGCCACCTGTATATCCTGTCTGAGGTCATAGCCTCTTGATAACTCCAAAAGAACTTTCTAGAAGGTGATCCTGAGTTCAGATCCTTTCTCACTCTCTCCTAGGAAAAGAAAACTCACAGAGACGTGCCTCATCAGGGTCTTGTTTCGGAACCTTTTTTTTTATGGAAGGCCTTTTCAAACACAGAAGCTCATGAGAGGGAAGGAATTGCTTTGAGATTTTCAAAAAAGGAAGGACGTTTTTCGCCTCCTTTCCACCCACGACACAGAGGATGCCTCTGGAGGAGAAGGAAGTGGGTTGAACAATGGGGACGCTCAGCACAGCAGAGTTAGCAACTCAGACTGGAGGCTTGTGCAAGAGAAGGAAAGGCCTGGTTGTAACGCTCTGGTTCTCTCAGCAAATCCTCCCAACAGTCTTTCAAAACACCCTCTCTCTATCCGGCCCCAACCATTGTTATAAGCAAAAATAGAGACAGGTTATTTTTGAATGGGCCTCTTGGGGAAACAGGCTGGTGAGATGGTGTCCCCTCTCACCCCATATTCCATTTATCTTAGAGAGGGCTATAAGGATATTTGTGAGGCCTTGTCGAAAAAACTGTTTTTCTTCCAAAATGAACTGAACTTGTGTTGCAGCATGTTACTAAAAATAACCGACGAGAAACCGAAATTTTCTCCAGTCTGTTTCAACTGGATTAGAGTGTACTGAAGGTCAGTGTGCTACAATAGTACATATTTGCAGCCTACATTATATCAAGGACATGCTTCATTACACCAGAGGCTTTTCAAACCTCAGGCTGCAGAGCTCTATTCAATTGTGCAATGCTTTGAGGATTGTCCTTTTGGGAGCCCTTTGTTATGTGGATCTGCACAGCAAGGTCAATCAAAGCTGATGGAAATACTGGGAGCCACCATTACGAGGGTTTCCAAACATTATTCATAGAGTGTCTCTGAAATGGCCGCTCTATCCACAGGTACACCTCAGATCCCTCATACACCCTGCTGCTTCCCATTCTGCCCCAGTGCACGCCAGGATGGAAGTTTTGGGAGAGAGAGAGAGAGAGAAAGACAGAAATAGAGAAAGAGAGAGGGAGAGGGAGAAAGAGAGAGAGGGAGAGGGAGAGAGAGAGAGAGAGAGAGAGAGAGGGCAGGGTGGATATGCACAGGGGTGATGGTGGTGGTGGGAAAACAGGAGGGTGCTGAGACCAGATGGGCGAGGTCTGTCTTCAGGAAGCAGCAGATGTCTTGGGGTTCACGAAGCATTGCACCCCATGTTTTCCCTGCTCGTTTTCAGGCAGACGGTTTGATGAAGAGAGCTTCGCTTCTGACTCTTTCATGCAGCACTTGCTCGACAGCCTGCTGCGCTCTGAAACAGACGTCCACAACAGACACCTGAGGTGGCATGCAGACATTCAATCTCTCCGAACAAAAATGAGTCCGTCTGATAGACCAGGTGCGTAATATAGATTCATCACACGCACAGGGAGGAAAAACATCCAACATTAAAATTGTAAAAATGACTTTCACAGGTGAGTAAAAGTGGAGTGTAAAGGAGGTAAGAAGAGTGATCTCTTGTGAGGAGATCTCAATCAGAAGAGCCCCTTCAGAGAGAGAGAGAGAGAGAGAGAGAGAGAAAGAGAGAGAGAGAAAGAGAGAGCTCTCAGCTGGGCGAGGAGCCGATTAAGAGGGAGCAGCCATCTAGATTCTAGAACACTCAGCAGTGGCCCAAACACTCCATATCAGACAAACTTGTGCGTCTCCTGCAGCTGATGAGGTCTAATTTTAATGTAGTCTGTGGAATTACAGATGCATTTAGGCCTATAATGTCTAATGTATCTGTGTGTGTGTGTGTGAGTGTGCGTGTGTGTATTTGCAAAATCTCCTATCAAGGCAAAACAACACGTTTAATAGGCCTACATGCTGAAGACATCGTGACTCAACAAAGAAAAATGGAACTCAACTGTGCTATGTTGTCCAATAAGGACCTGGCAGAAGAACCATTTAAAAGTGTTGTCGGATGAAAACGAGGGCTTCTTGGCCTGAAAATGAGATGCAGATGCCACTGGCACAATTTCCTGATCCCTGTAGAGGCTCATGACTCATCCGTAGTGTTGTGTGATAATACATCTTCTCCTCTGCGCGACTGACTGCAGTGCAGGTGGGCATGGACCGGGGGTGGCGGCGGAGGAGGGGGCGATCCGCATGTGTTCAGTGGTTTCATAAGGAACGGGTGAAGATGCTGTGGTGGAGCACATGCACTTAGTCTGAGAGAGGGTGACACCTGGTGGCAGTGTATAAGAACTGAGAAATTGACTACATATCCCGTCGACCCATTCACCTGGAAATGACGTTACTTCCTATTTACCTTCGGTTTCCCGCGCGCTTCCACTGCAGGTTGAATGTCACAGAGTGGACTGAGGAATTAAGTTGTTTTTGGAAAGGGATTTTTGACAACTCGGCAGCTGACCGTATATATAATTATTGAATACAAAAACCACGGCACATACTTTTTGTCTTCATTTGCTATAGACATGCCAGACGCAGATTATGATCCTGCCAGTTTACCAGATTTGTTGCCACTGTATTATCGCCGATTGTTCCCTTTCGCACAGTACTACCGGTGGCTAAATTATGGAGGTGGTGAGTATCATAGCTGTCTGGCCTAAATAATAACACATTGATATGGTAGTTTACCGTCGTTGTATTTTGTATATTGTTATGCACACTCATGTAGCGTAGCCTAGCCTTGCCTAGCCAGCTTAGAGAGATTACTTTTGCTAACTAACGTTAGTCATTCAGAGGCAAACCAACAGCCTTAACTTATTTCAAAGTGTATGCAACAGTTTGTCTTCGGAACGTGTTGTAGAAACAAATAACGTTAACGTTATCATATCCAGAGTATGTTAAATGAGTTATCGTGATTACTTCCCATAGGTTTGGCAAAAAGGAAACGTTATGTGATGATAACGTGAATGTGTTACGTGTGAACGATTCTGCACTTACAGTGACCAAGGGCTACTTCCAGAACCGTGAATTCTCCTTCACCCTTAAAGATGACATCTATGTCCGGTACCAGTCTTTTAGCACGCAGAGTGACCTGGAGAAGGAGATGCAGAAGATGAACCCATACAAAATTGATATCGGGGCTGTGTACAGTCACAGGGTAACATTTCCACTTGCATTTGAAATTGTTGTCTGCTTGGCTTAACCTCTCATTCTCCCTCAGGAAGTCCAGGTTTTCTTACGTTTTTTGTCACTGTCTCTCAGCCTAATCAACACAACACAGTGAAGTCTGGAGCATTCCAAGCCCTTGAGAAAGAGCTGGTTTTTGATATTGATATGACAGACTATGATGACGTCAGGACATGCTGCAGGTAACCCCTCCACACACACACACACACACACACACACACACACACACACCCACCTGAAATGTAGTCCTTTAAGATTTAGAGCACACCTTTTACTTCATACACTTTTGTCAATAGTGTTTTATATCCAGTCCAATTGTGTTTTGCAGTGCTGCTGACATTTGTGCCAAATGCTGGACGTTGATGACCATTGCTATTAAAATCCTTGACCGGGCATTGAGAGGTTGGCATCACTATTGGTTGCTGTTTGGAAACACTAAAGAAGTCATCCGCCCCATGAGGCAGTTCAGTTCATTTGACAAGCCATCAGTTATCCTTAACATCCTTAACAACCTATCATAGATTGCTAACCTGTATTTAATTCATGTAAAATTCACGTGGGTGAGAGGATGCTGAGATGGCAGACAAGGAGATGGCAGACAAAGATTAGAAGTGAATGTATGAAATTAAGAGAAATAAATTGCACAATAAAGGATTAGAATAATATTTTTTAGTGTATTTTATGCCTCTGTCTTGACTGTGATTTCAGAGGACTTTGGCTTCCAGCACCTTCTGTGGGTGTACTCTGGCAGAAGAGGAATTCATTGTTGGGTGTGTGACGATGCAGCGAGGAAGCTGTCAGTGGCAGCACGTTCTGCTGTGGCAGAATACCTCAGTCTAGTGAAGGTACATGCCGCCCTTAGCCGCTCATAGTGTTTTACTGCATGACGTTATTGGTTGGGGAAACAGGAAATCTTTTCTCACAAGTTGTTTGTTACTGAGTTTGTATTTGTTGGCGTCGTTCATGTTAGTGTTTCTGCTTTACCAGGGTGGTGAAGAAACAGTGAGAAAAGTTCAGCTCTCAGACCCTCTGCATCCATTCATCAGGTAAACAAGGGATTATTGGCTGTCCATTGATTTGTCTCCAAATATCCAGTCTGTGATATTGAGAAATGATTAAACTGTTGCAGGGTTTTGCTAATGCATAATGATGGATGTAAACAGAAGTTGTAACGTCTGAAATGTTGCTCTTGTTTTGTTTTTAACAGAGAATCCCTTGTTGTGGTAGAGCGATACTTTGTCCAGTATGCCATTGTTGACCAGGACATCTTAGGGAACCACAAGACTGTGGACAAAGTGCTGGCCCTTGTCCCTGAGGATATCCTTCTCAAATGTCATTTAATAAATGTTAATCCTACAAACAACAAAGTATTGGGTAAATGCATGTGTGTCGACTGTAGGTTGAGTGGTCTGTTTTCACACCCCTCCCATTTAAATGTATTAGACATGGCTGTCTTCCTCAGCCTCTTCCTCGGGCTTTGGCAACAGAATGTATGTGTTGTGTAAAACATAAATAGTTTTAATTATTCATGACATTGTTGGTAAATGTATCAAGTGCTACATGGGGTTGTATTTTAGACAACCGCTCAGAGAGAAGCGTGGATTTGTTGTAGTTTTAGTCCTTAACCTCATGACCATACATGTGAAAGAGGACCTTAGGAAGTATTTCCAGAGTGAAAAGAATCCCCAGAAGCGCTGGAACAAGCTGTCTGGCCTGGTGCAGCAGCAGCGTGTAAGTCAAAGAGTGCCCTCCCACTTCAGAAGTCATTTGAATGCTCCAGTGTGAATGTAGGTATTTTGAGTGAATGTATGCAATGAATTACTATGACCAAGACTCTGTGTTCTGTTAAGTTGAATTTATAAAGCTGCTCATTTATAAATGGCCTTTTAGATAGTCTTTTGCTTTTTGTCCTCTCTGTGGTTGATGTACAGGTGACCTCAAAGAAAGGATGCCAGTATGTCGATAAAGAGATCATGCTTCAGTACTGCTATCCCAGATTGGATGTGAATGTCAGTAAAGGAGTCAACCATTTACTGAAGAGTCCTTTTAGTGTCCATCCCAAAACTGGTGAGAATGAACATCCCACATTGCTCTTAATTTCTCTCTCTTGCACCACCTCAGTGATTGTCCATTGTCTTACCATGATGCACTTGCTGAATGTTATATGCTGCTGAAGGATGAATATGATATGGGATTAATGTTTTTTTTCTTCTATTACTTGGATCTGAAAGCAAGAATAATTGTATTGTGAAATTAAAAGATGGTGATATCCCAAGTAGTAACGGTTCTGTCTTTTGCTGGTCCTACACACAGGCCGAATCTCTGTGCCAATTGACCTTGAAGAACTTGATTCATTTGATCCTTTCCAAGTTCCAACCATCAGGTGAGTCAAAGCCATTCCAGTCTAAACATGCCGTCCAAAGATGCGTTGCATTGATGCACAGATAGCGTGATGGGTATTGTCTGACATTTTCATTCTATCATTCAGCTTGATCTGTGAGGAACTGGACAAGCCCAGGACAGCAGATGAGGAAGACGAGGTGGAAAAAGAGAATGAAAATGAGGCAGACGCAGCTGAGCGACGCAAAATTAGAGGTGAGTGTCAGTGTGTGAGATTTATGTTTTTTGTTGTTTTTCTTCTGCTTATTGGTCACCACAAGTCTATAAATCATTATATATCATATTTTGATTAAGTTAGCTTGATTAAGTTTGGGTTTAATAAAAATTTCCTGTTCCTGGCCTTTGATTCACTGGTCAGACTACAAGAGAACCAGCCTGGCGAAGTATGTCAAACTGTTCGACAGATTTCTGGATGGGGTGGCTCGGTCTCGCAAAGGGGAGATGCTGAAGAAAAGTGGTAAGATCACTCACTGCCCCGACACATTTGCACTTTGCCTCTGTTCCTCATTCATCACAGTCAAACAGGCTTCAAGTCCCTCTTGTCCATGTGGAGTATGAAAGAGATGCATGTAATCATTAAGTGTTTGAACATTGCAATTTCACAGACCTTCAGAAGGACTTCTAGACCAGGGCTAAACACTTCTGCCCTCAGAACATCCAACCATCATATCATACCAACTGTTCACCCTTGTGGAGGAGACCCAAGACACTGACCAGCTGATTTCTACAGTGAAGCTGATGTTTCATGATTTCTACTTGTACAGATATTTAGTCAGCAGTGACAAGGTTTTGTTTGTAAACTAAGCAGATGCCATTATGCAGATTCTCAACTTTTCCTTGCCATGTATTTTTTTCTTTGTTTTGTATAAAAAGCTGGAGTGACTTTTTATATAAATAAAACAGGTTTACCTATCAAATAAGTGATTTATTAATAATCATAATTCTGCTTCTGTTGGAAGATAAACATTTACAAACAGTATATAAAAACAGTACAAACTACACAATGTTCTAGTTTAAGTGATAGTTTGGTGCATTTCCAACGATAGGCCTGTTGTTTGGGCGCACTGAGTGTTGTCAGTACCAATAGCATTCTGTAAGCTCAAACAACAGGGCTACAGTCAGAAATACTCCAGACTATGGCTTTAACACAAATAGACAGCGTCAGAGCCCCCTTGCTGCACTCAGTCTCTTGGCTACTTGGCCATGTCGATGAGGCTTTGGAGGGAGGTGGGCACCCAGGTCCTTTCTCCCTGCACAAACACCACACCTCGGTCTATGTACACTGTGATGCGGCCAAACGTGTACAGCTGCTTGCCCTCGTGTCGCCGACCAACCAGGGGCATGAAGACGATGCCATTCTCCACAGCCTTGGCCTGGACCAGGTCCTTGAAGTTGGTGGGCACGGCCATGGCGCCGATGCCCCGCTGGGCTACGCTCTCGGCCTCCTGGCGCTCCTGCGGGGCTCTGTACTGGAAGTCCCTCCTGCGCTCTGTGTGTGTTAGATATGCAATGTTCTCCCTCGCACCGGGCTGCATGTAGTCACCTGTGGGCAGGAGAGGAAAGCCAGATTAGAGAGATGTACAAGACTTATGTGAATAATTTGATCAACTCTAGGGGGAAAAAAACAAATAATAGATAAATCAGATTATCAGTGTATATGATGACTATACATGAATCATTTTTAAATCATACTGTTGAATAAGATGCTTGTATATAAATCAGAGTATTTTTGTATGACATATAAAGGCAACCAGGACTAGAAAGTGAAAACAACCAATCTAGTGTGGACTACTAGAGAGTTTAGTGCTATATGAGATGCCTGACCTATGCCGGAAGACACGGCTCTGTTCATGATGTCCAGGGCCTCGTTGAACTTCTCCTTCACCAGCGGCTGTGCAAGCAGTGTGTCTGAGAACATGGACTTCCAGCCCAAATACCATTTGGTGATCTCCTCGTAGTTAGGACTGTTACTAAGCCAGGAGCACAGCACCTATAGCACAACCCCCCCACACACAAACAAACATGCTGTTGGCTAAAGTAAGGCAACACCAGCTTAAAAGCAATCTGGTACAGTATTCACAGTTATCCACTTTATAGCTTGTGTCATTAATCACTGCATTAAGGTTTACACTAGAAGCCTAATCCATTAAACTGTCTCTGGTCTAATGTGTATCACACTTAAAGGGATTATCTGGTGTGAATCAATGTGTAGCCCTGTTGTTTGATGAAAATGGCAAAATTTGGTACATCATAGACCAAATAGTAAAACGACAGCAAGCACTAACTGATGAGAGCAAGGAAGCTTTCCTATGCCCTCATCTGTTAGCGTTAGCTGGCAGTTATCAAATTCGGTATACAATGTACCAAATGCTGTTGTTCCTATACCTACTGATAGCACTCGGCAGCCTCGGTGTGCTTGTGCTATTACAAAAGCATTGCTACTCGTGTCAGAGGAACACTGGAATACTTTTACAGAGAAGCCTAAAGTGTATCACACTTTAAGGAGAAATCTGGCATGAATCAATCAGTAGCCCTGTTTGATGTCATGTAATGGGTTTCAGTCCAACCAGATAATCAGCTCAAGAATATGCGTGTCTGCCTGTGTTTCTATCAACTGTGTAATGTGAATAAAAAAATAATGTTGGTCTAATCAAGTGGTGTGCTCCAACCAGCTGTTGGATCAAAACTCTCCAACAATCAATGATACCAGGACAACATTTATGGATAGAAACGCTGTAAATGTGAATATACGCAAATTAAACAGTTTCCATCGATTTTACACGCATTATGCCCCCTTATTCGTATCAAAAGTTAATCCAACCCACTCATGCCAAATGAATTTATATTGGCATAAAGGGACTATTGTGAATTTTCAGGTGTTTCCAACCGAGAAATTGGTATTCGCATAACTTAAATGTGTATTAACAAGTTGGATGGAAACCCAGCTACTCAGTGCTGTCTGTAGGAAAAACAAGCAGGAAATCTAACACAACATAGACCAAATAGTAAACTAGCAGCTAACCTTAACTGAATGGGGCATAGGAAAATCAAACTGAAAGTGAACATTTCTGTGCCCCATTTGCTTAGTGTTAGTTGCCAATTTGCGATTCGGTCAATATTGTATCAACTTTTCTTGTTCTTTTTCCTATTGACAGCACTCTGACCTCAAACCACAGGACTATGGGTTGAATCACACTGGATTTCTCCTTTAATGCTACCATCTTTGGTAGCTTCAGTAACACAAACCTGGAGCCATTTGCGGAAGAAGTTCTTGTCCAGCAGTCCGACCATGCTGGAGGGAGAGAGCATCCCTTCCCAGTCCATCACCCAGTGGAAGGGGTCCATGTGCTGCTGGTGGGGGTTCACCACCAGCTCTGACAGACACAACTCTGAAATATACACATAACAATAATAATAATAATAATAATAATAATAAATACTCTTTTGATCCTGTGAGTTAAATTTGGTCTCTGCATTTATCCCTATCGTGAATTAGTGAAATACACACAGCACACACAGTGCAGTGAAGCACACACTAACCCGCCACAGTGGGTGTGAGTGAACGTACACCTAGCTCAGAGTAAATAGCACACAAGCTCTATCAGTAAGTCAGGGCAAATCCACACAAAAACGGACTTTTTTGTGACCTCCAGGAGACCAGTAAAATGCCACCTATTTATCATGTAAATAATTAGTTGAAATGTGAGGGTCTGCTGTATTCAGCTGTAGAGGTTATATGAAAAATTTTACAAAATATTACTATGTTCATGCTCATGTTCTGCTACAGCCATAATCCTCAAACTGGCCTTCATGTAAACAGACAAACAAAAAAAGGCGACTGGACTTACCAAGCTTTGGCACGATGTTCTTGACCATGAAGGCTTCCCATGCTCCCGGGGTGAACACATCCTTCCAGGGCTGCAGGATGAGGCGGGCCGAGCCGTCGCTGGGGTGCCAGCGTTGCAGGGCGTTGGCCAGCTTGCTGCGGATAGGCGGGTACAGCGGCTCCAGGCGGCTCTGGAGGAGGGGCAACCACGGGTGCAGCCAGGCATGGATGGGCACCGTGTCTGTCAGCGGGTTCCAGTTCTCCACCTGAACAATCACAGTATCAGTTTAGTTCAGTTTATTGTTGACAATGCAAAACCATGTAGCATGATCTCAATAATAATAATAAGAAGAAGAAGAAGAAGAATATCACAATAATCACAAGCCAGAAAAGTTTCATAGACATGTCAGATTTAGTCCAACCATTTACTGCTTTCAAAATGACACTGGAGAATACATTTCTGCAGACAACACAACAGTTCAAAGCACTTTCACCAACTGTTGACGGCAACTAATGAAGTGCGGCACTTAAATACATCAGAACTATAAAAAAACACCTCCACTCTGTGACATTTAACTGGCCAAATGATTGCTGATAAGGCAGTGCCTCTGACTAGAGGACCTGTAAGCATGATTGTTTATTATGTTACCTCTCTCTGTAATCTGGGGAAGATGAGCTGCTCCAAAACATGATCAAGGATCCAGAGTGGCAGTATGGGGGCCCAGCACTCTATGCAGTCCACCATGGGGCCCACGCTCCTGGGCTGCCATTGCGTAACGGTCGTCCTCATGACGGGGACCCACACCTCCCACAGCAGCCTGACACACACACACACAGGCATGTCACACACAAGATCTACTACGGCGCAATATTATCACACTGCTGATCTAAGAATTGACCATGTAGTAAACAGCAAATGTCTATTTAGAGGTCACACCACTTGCTTACTACTAACGACTGCAGAGAGTGAATAGCTGAACTCAGTGCCCTCCCTCACCCAACTGGCATGAATGAAGCCAGTTATAAATATGATTTACACTGGCCAACTCTTTGAGGCCAGAGGGAGGGGCACTGGGATTCAACTAATGTGTGTCATTTTGTGGGAAAAAATTCCTTGCACACTGTTCTTCTTTTCATTTGAATATAATTTTCAATAGTTAATAATCAACTTCACTGTCAGTCTCTATGGTTTGTTTCTGTGTCTGATAAATGGGTTTGATTACCTGTGGTAGGGGTCCATGTTGGAGGAGTCTGGTGTGCCGTGCTGCATTTGTGTTGATTCAAGGATGGCTCTCCACTGGCCCACTTCCTCCAGCCCATAGGAGCAGTCCTGCAGGGGAAGAGAGGCATTTTGAGCTTACTTTTTTATGACCAACACAGATGAAATAACCATGTTTCATAATATTGTATTCATTTTCTGAAGCCAGTGTAGAGGGGAATGGCTTTTCCCTCATTCTTTTTTTCCCAGGAATTTCTGACCATATTTGCACACCACTCACCTTCAGAGGATTCCAATCATTAAGTTTTCCTTTGAGTAAAGGGTGGACTACAGAGACCGACAGGTCTGCCAGCCCCAGGGTCTTGTACTCCTGGTAGAAACCAGTCTGCAGCTTTTCAAAGACCTCAGCGCACTCTTGCAATGTGATTGGCGGCTCCCCCTGTCCATCACCGGCCTCAAAGCGCTCCACCAGCTCCAGGACCTGCTCGAGTCGTGTCAGGGCCTCGTCCTCTTCCGATAGACGAGCCTGAAGTGTGGTGCTCTCATGGGTCAGAGACACCACCGTGTCACGCTCATGCTGAAGCTGCCGAGCACTCTGGAGCAGAACAGCGGAGTGTGAGTGTGAGGTATGTGTGTGTGTGTGTGTGTGTGTGTGTGTGTGTGTGTGTGTGTGTGTGAGAGAGAGAGAGAGAGAGAGAGACAGAGAGAGGAATAAGATGGGAAAGAAAGAGAAAAAAGAGGGATGAGGCAGAGACATGCAAAGCAGAAAGGTTTCCATGTGCTACATACATGCAATGTCTTCACTTCTTCACTTCACTTTGCTTCTGAGAGATATAACTTGATGCAATTAATTAAGGGCACATCTAAATTCAACAGGCCCTACCTGTAGAATCTCCTGTTCGGTTAGCTCGATGAGCAGCTTGAGGTTGTGCTCCAGCTCTGGCAGGGCGAAGCCTGCAGGTTTCTGATCCCTCACGGCCTCACTCAGCGTGGGCTCCTCAGGGACGCTGTGCTTCTGGCTCATCTGGCTGTAGCTGTAGTAGACCCTCTGCTCCCTGCCCGTCATATCAATCACCTGGGCAGAGAAACATGGAGGCAAGGGCAAAAGGAAGAGGAAAAAAACCAAAACAATTTCACTGTTATGGAAGTGTCAGCATGAGCAAACAGAATATTATATTATTTTTTTATATATTTTAGTATCATTAAATTATACATTTATCTTCCATCTTATCTCCCTCTACAGCTGAATACAGCAAATTCTCACATTTAATTTCATCATTTCTATCATAAAAAATATGTGGAATTTAATAGTCATTGTGGAGGTAAAAAGGTCACTTTCCAGGGACTTGCCCAAATACTCTTGAAGTCAATCATGTCGTAATTAATTGACAACAATCATGTTACTACATCATGATACAACGGAGGTCCCATAACAAGGCACTTCTCCAAATGATTCAAGTGCCAAAGGAAGGCAGCAAAGCAAGTACTTGCACACCAACTTCTTACCTTGACCTTGGCCAGCTCTCCAGCCGGAGTGACCATGCCTCTGTCTGACAATTTCCCATGAGCCTTCAGTTCCTCGACGGTTCTGTACGAGTACTTTGGCTTCTTCTTCCCAGCTCCTGGCTCTCGTCGCCACTGGCCCAGCTCCTTCTGGAACTCCTGCACACCACAGGACATAAAGAAAAGACACTGTTGAGACACTGGGGGAGACCCAAACCAAGGCTGATGAATCAGGCAGTTCCTCTCAGTAGCAAACCCCTTCACCTTTTCTTCCTCCTCCTCAGAGTCCACCACGGGGAAGTCCTGCAGGGATTGTTGTGTCCTTTCATTACCATATGCTCCCACTGCTCCTTTGCCTTTCCTCACTTTAGCCTCAATTGGGTTCACAATACCTAGAGGTGAGGGGTAGCAACACAGTTTACCACTGGCAGAGAACAATGCAGCGCAGTACAAAATGGGCCAGAAATGGATGAAATGTCATCCACTACCAGAAAATGCAACTGAACATAAGTTTATGGCCCCAGTCAGTTATTGTTTTTGGTCTTTCTTCTTCCTGCTGACAGCACTCAGTGAGCTTGAATAACAATGTTGGATTTATATTTCAAAGAGAATCATGTGTTAAGATTTTTTACCCTGGGCGTTTTTTCCCAGGCCTTTGCCTGGCACGTAACCCATCTTCTGCAGGAGCTTCTGGCCAATCCCACGTGTGTGCTTCTCCCAGGTGCCAATGTCCTGGCCTGGCCTGATGTTGCCTGCAAATGACCTCTGGGAAGTCTTGAAGTTGGCACCCTGATGATGTTAAACAATCAGACATAGATCAGTATTGTGAGGCATTCATGCATACCTACAGATACATATTAAATCAACGGCAACTGAAATTAAAACTAGCAACCTATTTAAGTAATGTGCCCCTCTTCCCCCAAAAATACACATTTAAGCAAAAATAAACAATTCCAATGAAAATAACTTGTGTATGGCTACAGTGTATATGCATTTTAACCAGAGGAATTGTTACTTGCTACCACAGGTTATAAGAGGATATGAGTCTCACAGTAAATAGAGTAAAGAGCCTCACAGTTTTTAACTTCTTGGATGCAGCAGCACGAGGAGGGTGAGCAGGTTCTCCATCTGCATCGGAGTCATCTGATCCCTGTTCCTGCTTCTCTTCTGCCGCAGTCTTACGGAGTCCAGCACTCACAAAGTTTACAGGTGCCGAATAATCCTTGGTTCTATTACAAATAATAATAGTAATAAAAAACAAGTCTGCTTAAGGATCGTGTTCATGACACATCAGTGAATTTAAGCCTTGACAACTGTCATCTTGATTCAATTAGATCTGTGTGCTGTCAGGGTAAGTTATCTGCCGAGATCACCCCTCTCTACTTTTAATGCAAATATGAGAGGCTACAATAATACACTTCATTTCCCTTCAAAATCCCCTGCCAAGTACCTTTTTCCCCCAAAACTTGGTCGCTCATCATCAGATTCATGCTCAGCCCAGATGCCATAGGTAGCCTCCTCTTTGGTCTGCCTGTGCCGGCGTCGCTCTGGGTTGAACTCATTGGCCAGGTCCCACTCGGATACCTCAAACTTCTCAATTTCCACCCCATCTTCCTCTTCCTCTCTACGCCCATATAAGTGGGACATAGACATGTTTCTGTGGGGAGGGGGAGTGTAAGTGTAAGCAAAGTATGGCCTGCACAGACTAAAATACCAGATCCACAAACAAATGGATGATGGACGGGTAAGTCCAACTATTATTTTGCCTTGCCACCACAAGGCAAGGCAAAGACATATCAAACATTGCAAATCACTTACAAGATGATGATAACATCTGCTATGGGCAGCCCATAATATAAATAGAAACATGGCCTAAATTTAACACCAGTAGTCTGCCTTTATCATAGGTCTAAATATATTGTCTGTTTAAACCCATGCTATAAAAATGCTAGCATCACTCACAACACAGAATCATATTAACATTTAGGCCTAATCTAGTATCCATGTCGTGATATTGCTAGTGACCTAATGATAGTCTACCTACTTAATTCTAATCAGTTATTCTCTCGTTATTCACCAAATCTGTTCATTCTTGTATTTGCACTACATTATTGATTCGTGTTCATTCTTATAACGTTATCCTGTTAGCTACAGACTGCACAGCGTTTCATTTTGTTTGTTGATGAAACTGCAAAGATATAGGCTCCTCAGGACTTATAATTCAAAGGAAGCAGAGATTTCATAGGAGAACTTTTCCCACAACATACGATATTAGCACCGAGAACTAAGGTGCAGTTAAGCGTCATGTAGAAAGTTGTCCCATGATAACGCCAGGCTGTTGCCTGCTAACGTTACTTCAAAATAACGTGAGGTAGTTAGCTAGATTACATGGTACAGATGGCTTCCTACAAAAATGTTTAATACAACGGATAGTGAAGTGCAATGAGTCCTACAAAATTCAGTTTCCTGGAACCAGAAGACTTAAAAAACTTAACTGTACATCAGCGGCAATTACAGAAAAACAATATCATAATTGTAACCCACCTAGCTTGCTAGCTTGTTGACTGGATTCTTCCTACCGCAGTGTCGACCCGGAACAAGAAATGTTCATAACTGTGATATCACAGCGAGCCTAAGGTCAGCTTCTCTCTCTCACAGCCATCTTGGATCCCGAGTCCTGACCTAGTGAGTTGGTGCTATCAATCTATCTGCATCTAACGTTTTTATCGCATATAAAATTGTCCGGTTTTCGATGCATTTGTGGTTAAGTCTCTGGTCAGTCGTTTGATGTAAATATTGACTTCCATAACACGTTGTATCAAAAAATATCTTAACTGAATCGGCCGACTGTCAGTACAAAATGGGGGAGAGGCATACAGTTATTAGCTGGCTATCTTGCTCTGAGTTGGTTAAACGTGTTTGGCTTTTTGTTGTTTTTGGAACAGTCGATTAATTTGACGTTGATTATGTTGGTCTAGTAAGTTGAATTCAGTACATTACATATTTGATCCCATTGTTGTCGCTTAGTAGGTAACCGTTGGCTGGTTAGTCTGGTTCCAGTTCGAGAGGCTGAAAGAGACAACTAGCTGTAGCCATGCTATCCAGAATGGGTAGTGCTTTCCGTGTTATGATAACCCAAGACTTCATTCGCAGTATTGGATCTTCAGAGTTGAGATTGTGTAGGCCGATGTTAACGTTACATTATTGTGCAGTTTGTTTACGTTTTTGTGTATCTGTGTGTTGTCACCCGGTGTTTCGACCGACTATTAGCAAGCTGGCTAGGTACGACACTAACATTTAGTTTACACGTGAAAACACTAGATATAGCATTATTTTGTCAAGCAGAAGTCTTGAGCAGAGTTTGGCTTTACAAATGCTGTCTTATTGTAATGGCATTGGTTTAGTAACATATTTGTCAATAGTTGTGTGGCGTCTCAACGTTAGCCTTGGCTGCTCGTCTCGTTGTAACATTAACCTACTTCTGAAAAAGTTAGGTTAACGTGGTCAGCATGCTCGACAGATTTTAAAATTGTCATCTTCTGGTTAATGAAGTGCAAAAATGGGATGACGACTGTTGATTTCATGTATATGTACAGTAGTACTAATGTATGATGCTGCTCTCTAATAAACAGTTGTGTAAATGTAGGGGAATAGGCCTACTGTATAAACATGACTGGTACTTTAGCCGATTTAGGTGCAATACGTTAACGGACATTTCAAGTTTTGAAGTTCTGTTTATTGTGGAAACTTATTTATGTATTGTGTTTTACAGGCAAACATGCCCGGTGAAGCCACAGAAACTGTCCCAGTGACAGAGCAGGAGATGCAGCAGCCCCAAGTGGAGACGGGTTCGTAATTCTTACATATGCATGTACTACCCTCTTGCAGATGATGTGGTCCTGGAACTCAGAACCTGTTAAGTGCTGTTAGGCTACTACTGACATTTAGATTGCAACACAAACCAGTCAAGACAGGTTGTAGCCCATTTTAAATGGTGCAGCACCTGTCACTGACACATTTTTGCCAAACTCTCTCAGTTTGTTTAGTCAGCTGTCACACTTATCAAGAAAGGTTTTGGTCGGTTTTTGTAAAGTGTAAGAACTCATTCTTTTGAATAGAATTTCTAAAGTGCAGAGATGAGCTGCGTGATCCAGGACCATTTTCCCTCTGGGAAAAGTAAAACACCACATTGCCTGCATTGAATGAAATGACACTTGCAGTGGGGCGATTAGAAGGACTTAACTGTGCATGTAACACAAACGCATATTGCTGCATGAGTAATGATGGAATGAAACTGACTTGTTCCCCTTCATTAATATTTTGTCCGCCATTCTTTAAAATCATCTTCACCTCCTTTATTGTTCATTCTCAATTCATTTTTTTTAATATGGGTTGCAAAGTTTTTGTTTTAAGTTTGTCTAGTTTCACTTAGAATTTATTTATTATTTTGTATTACTTTTGTACTTTGTAATGTTACTGTAACTGTATGTAATGTTAATTTTATGTTATTATTGCAAACACATATCACACAGATATTCACACATAGCCAAGACTTAAACTTTTTTTTTGTTTTAATCATAAGAGTAACACGTTTACTGGGTAAATGTACACCTCCATCCAACCTTGGGCGTGCAAAACATCTCTTGTATAAGAAAGGTTTCACATGAGCTTCCAATGATCCATACACAAAGGTGTACTGATGGGAAGATGCTTTTGTGGTTACCTTTGCGGGAGTCTTTTTTTCTGTCCTTACGGTGAAGTCATATTGAAGACTAGTCAACTAGAAGAACAGATTTTTTTCCATGTCTGTGAGCAAACTACAAATGTTTTGAAGAGACAGCTGAACATGTACTATTTCATCTGATGCCATGGAATTTTGACGCCACTGAAGAGCTCAAGATGAAGAATCAAAACGATGACTAAATCATGGAAGCCTTCAAAGGTTTTGTTTGGAACACGTGATCAGGGTGTTGTGTTTAGTGATTTGGAAGCTCATGGTGTGTCAAGCTATTCTAATGGAATTTTTTAAATGATTGTTTTGTGTTTGTGTCCTTGGGCTGGATGGAATTTCACATGTAAAATTGAAATTAGCGTAAACTTAGCATAGTCAAAGCTTAATATCCCCTCGTCCTGTCCTCTTATCTTGACTCCGCCTTCCTTCTTTATTTCCCACTAAAATAGAGTAAGACTACCCTAGATTTTAAACTATTGCACACACCTTGAGATGTTCTTTTCAAACTGTCTGGGTATGCAACTGGGGGTGTAAAGGTTCTCACACACATTCTGAATGTGAGCACTGCATGGAAATGATGGAAAAAGGGCACACTTCAAATGTTTGGTTGTGGAACACATAACACTATCTGAAGGCACCGTTTTCCACAAAATAGTTTACATAAGATTTTTGTTGTCCAGTTGATTTCCAAGCTGGTTGCCATTTTGTGTCAAAGTGATCAAAGTGAGAAGGCGTTGAGTTCCTACACTTGGTAAACGTAAGCGTTTTTGTTCTCAAGCTGCATCTTGAAGGAACGTGTGTCTTTACACTTTATGATCACGTGGCACGAAATCTCCCCCTTGCAAATTTATCAGCTGTTGCTGATGCTTTCGCTGTGACTACCTTTCCCCTACTATTCCTGCTTTTTCCTGCTCTTCCTCCTCTCCTCCCTCTCAGCTTCGGGGGTTTTGAGTTCCACCATCTCCCCTGAGGCAGCTGTGCCTGAAATTACCAAGACGGTGTCAGTGGAAACTTCTGTTGCGGCTTCAGAAGCCACAGCGGTGGCAGACCAACCTGTGGAATGTGCCACAACTCCAGCTGAGGTCTCGCAAGGTCAGGAGAACGGTGACGTCCTGGCTGAAGCGGTCAAATTGGCTGAGCAAGTGCCTGAAGCTTCTATGGCTGCTGAGGAACAACAGTCTTCTGATGTGACGCTTGAACAAGCCACAGAAGAAACTACTGCACCTGCGGTTCCCGAAGAAGTATCTGTTGCTAATGAAGTGCCTGCTCCTCAAGAGGCCACCAAGGAAGACTCTGTTGCCAAGGAAGAAGTGCCTGCGACAGAAGAATTAAAGGAAGCTGGGCAAGAACCTGCTCCACAGGAACCTGTTACAGAAGAGTTGAGGGAGACTACACAGGAACCCACCACAAAAGAGGTGAAGGAGGCTGCACTGGAACCTGCCACAGAAGAGCTAAAGGAGACTGCCATCCATGTGCCGGAGGAACCTCTGAAAGATCTCTCTGCCCAAGAAGCCACTGAACCTGTCTCTGCACCTGTTGCTGAAGAGCCTGCTGAAGTTGACGGACCTGCTCCCAAATCTGTGGACAGTGAAACTTTGTCTGAGAACTTTAAAGCCGTGAGTCTAAACCCTGCTGTCGAAGCAGACCTGACAACGAAACTGGAACAGCCGGCAACAGTTACCATTGACATAGCGACTCAAAATGGAGCTCCTTTGGAGAAGGCCGAACCCGTTACCATCTTCTCTCAGGCTGTCCAGGCCAAGGCGGAGCCTAATTACGCTGGCCCCTCCCTCACTTCACGGCACCTGTCAGGTGGGTGATTTTGTGTGAAGTCTGAAGCTGCTGCTGCTGCTTCGTTTCAAAAGCAGTTGCCGCTGTTTCTCTTGCGAATTCACCTGCAACATTCGTTTAACATTCTTACGACACTTAGTAGTCACGCCGGTCACATGGAAGCAGTTTTGGTCTTTAAAGAAATTATTAGAAGTAAGAGGCACAATTGGATTTCAACAGATACGTTTTCGGTTGGTCAGTCATTTGCGTCTTCAGGTCAAACTTCAAATGTTATGAAGCAGGTCAGTTATAAAGGCCCCACCGTTAACTAATAATCCTCTAGTGTATGTGTGTGTGTGTTTGTTTATTTGCTCTTTATTCTTTTGGCTTGCAGTGTTGTAGGTTGGAATACTAGGCATTGTTGCCATACTAATTATGGATATCTAACCTTGTCTGTTGATGGTTATAACCTAAGCCTGATAGTGGCACGTCTTTTGGGGCAGATGCCAGTATAAAGTTTCGTACTTGCTGCTTGATGAGGAAGTAGTCGGCTTAAACCTTTATTTGTACACCTGTTCATTTACCTGTAGAACACTTGTTGTAATGGGTGCTTTCCTCCCCTAGTCTCTCAGTTCACCCAGCATTTTGGTCTAAGTCGATATGCTAATTGGTGTATTTGCCGCTTTTTAACTTTCAACTAAGCAAGTACTGGATATCATCTAGTTTGTGCATGTGTGTGTTTTCACTGATTTGGCTTTGTCCAAACCATAGTGTGGTGCTGTTAACAGTTTTGGTGTTCCCTCCCCTTAACAAGATTTCACACTCTGAGGCATGGATGCTACTTTTGCATCTCATGCTTTTCAGTCAGGTTTGTGATGAATGACCAAATTTGGCACTTTTAACACGTTTGTATGAGATCAACCCCTTGGCCCTCCCTCTGCCCACCCCCTCCGATCATGCATGGTTTGGGATTTGGCACCATGCAGTTCAGAGAAGACAATGTTTCCAACTTAAGTTTATGAATTTATTTTCTTCAGCCACACCCTCTGCTCCCGCCGCAGCTGCAGCAGCTCCTGCAAAGCCCAAAGAGGGCAAGGCTGGACACAAATTGTCCTCCTCTCCCATGTCCACAGCCCCTAAACCTGTCCCTTCTGGCAGAAGAAAACGTTCATCGCTGTCTGCTTCCTCTGCCTCACCTACCTCTCCCAAATCTTCCTCTGGTCCCCGTGGCACCCCTACCCGCTCTCCCCTGGCGTCCCCCCTGGCTTCCCCTCCGGTAGGCTCTCCAGGCTCCAGCCATGGAGATAAGGCAGGGCCCAAGGTGGTCAAGGCCAAACATGTCAAGCCAAAGAAGACTGAGGCCTTTAAGCCTGTTGCAGAGTCTAATGTCATAACTGCTGCTGTTCCAGAAGTTTGTGTAGCTGCACCAGTTGAAGTTAAAGTCGAGGCCAAGCCTGTAGTTGAGCCAGTTGTAGTTAAACCCAAAGTGGTTGAGGCCAAACCTGTCGTTGAGCCAGTAGAGGTTAAACCCAAAGTCGTGGAGGCTAAGCCAGTAGAGGTTAAACCCAAAGTCGTGGAGGCTAAGCCAGTAGAGGTTAAACCCAAAGTCGTGGAGGCTAAGCCAGTAGAGGTTAAACCCAAAGTCGTGGAGGCCAAGCCAGTAGAGGTTAAACCCAAAGTTGTGGAGGCTAAGCCAGTTGAGGTTAAACCCAAAGTCGAGGAGCCTAAGCCAGTAGAGGTTAAACCCAAAGTCAAGGAGGCTCAACCAGTTGAGGTTAAACCCAAAGAGGTTCTGGCCAAACCAGTTGAAGCTAAACCAGTAGAAGTTAAACCCATAGTCGACGTGGTTAAACCAGTCAATACTTCAAAGGCCAAACCTGTTGTGGTGGCAGCTGAGCCAGTTGAGGTTAAAGCCAAAGTGTCTGAGTCTAAGGTAATTGAAGTGAAGGATGTTAAAGAAAAGCCTGATCTGTCAGCCTCTCCTAAACTGGCAACTCCTGTGTCCTTCAAAATTACCTCTCAACCAGCTGCTCCAGCTCCTAAGTCTTTTGCTGAAGCAGTAGCTTGTAGCCCCCCTAAAATG
This sequence comes from Tenualosa ilisha, assembly GCA_015244755.2. NCBI lineage: Eukaryota > Metazoa > Chordata > Actinopteri > Clupeiformes > Clupeidae > Tenualosa > Tenualosa ilisha. Next base: position 1,733,451 of record PYXC01001758.1, read on the forward strand.
ATCCCAGAGCCCCAAAAAGACAAACCTAAACCTGTGGTGGTTGCTCCACCACCTGCGCCAAGGTCTGAGTCCCCAGACATTATTCCACTGCTTGGCGACGATGATGACCTTCCCCCACTCATTCCCCCGGAGAAGCCAGTCACTATGCCTACCTTCCAGCTCCAACAGTTGCACAGGCCCCACCAAAGGCTGCTCCTGCTGTTGCCTCTGTGCCACCCCCCGCAGTCCCAAAGGCTGCCCCGGCACCAGCTGAGAAGGCTGCTGCACCAGTACCTGCCCCAAAGCCCACCCCTACTCCTGCACCTGCCCAAAAGCCTGCCCCTGCACCTGTAGCAGCCCCAGCCCCTGCGCCAGCCCCCGCGCCAGCCCCCACTCCCGCTAAAGCCCCACCAAAACCGGAGCCTGTGATCAAGAACGACAAGGGTATTTCTCTACCTCTTTTGTGTTTCTGTCTCTTTTCTTGCTCACACATCCTCTCTGAGTGCTGTCTGACCACACTGCCGAGTAGTGCGCCACAGACACATGCTCAATATATATATGTGTATATATAGTTTCACAAGACTAATGTTACTGTTTTTTGTTTGTTTGTTTTTAAGTGTGATTTTTATTTTATTCTTTTTGGCTATAGATTTTTCAATTTTGTATCTTTTTCTCCCAAACTGGCCTGTTTCAAAGAGAGAAAAGGGGTGGTGTGTAATGGGTGGTCTGGGTGTTTCATTTGTTTTGGTTTCATTTTTATCATACATTAGTTCACCTCAGCTATGTAGTGACGATTATTCCATCCACAGTCTACATACATTACTTGCATTGCACATTGCCTCATCTTCCCCAGTGTTGCAGAATTAGACATGTTCAGATGGTTTTTTGAATTTTAGGCCGTGTTCATGTTTTCTTAGTGGTCTTCCTTAGCGTTTATACTGGTTGCCTAGACTAAAAGCAGCTTCTTTGGGTGCTCAACAGGGTCTGGCACTGAATCGGACAGCGATGAGTCTGTTCCCGAGCTGGAGGAACAGGATTCTGCACAGACTCAGACACAGCAGGCACAGGTAAGATGAACCTCAGATGGCCTTGACGTTCTCGGGCACTGTGCTGCAATATATACACGGGCCAGGTTGGGTTAGTAGGCCAATTTGAAATGAACGTAGAATGGCACAGTGCAATTAAACAAATTTTACAATTATTTCTCCCAACAGTCTCAAAAATAACAATCAGGAGCAAAGAATTATTTTGTCACATTATGTTTTGCATGTAGTCCCAGACTATAAATGCTTTCATTCTGAATTGTTTATCTGAATGACGTGCACACGTCTTTAAACCATCTGTTCCTGAAGTCAAAATTTTTCCCTCATTTTACCATGTTTGAAGTCTGTGTTCTTGTTCGTGTTCCTGCTCGTCTCTCTTATTGCTCGTGCTGCTCGTCTCTCTTATTGCTCGTGCTGCTCGTCTCTTTTATTGCTCGTGTTGATGCTCATCTCATTAACTTGTTGTGCCTCCTGTCTCACACAGCTTGCAGCTGCTGCTGAAATTGATGAGGAGCCAGTCAGCAAAGCAAAACAAAGCCGAAGCGAAAAGAAGGCCAGGAAGGTATACCATCTATAGCATTCAGGTTCGGGGGGGGGGGGGGGGTGTCAGGTTTAAATAAGATCAGCAGGGAGGAGGTGGTTGGAACAACTCCAAAAACTAAAGAGGAAAGTAAATGGAAACTTTGGCAATGGCAATAATAATGACACCAAAACTTAAAAATAAATGTTATAAGAAAGAAATTGTTAAATTGTATGGTTACATATGGCAGGGATCTTGTGAATCTTAAATAGAAGTTGATGTATTTTTCTCTTAATCTAAATTTTCTCAATTCTTCCTAGGCTATGTCCAAGCTGGGTCTCCGCCAGGTCACTGGGGTTACCAGAGTAACCATCCGCAAGTCCAAGAACATCTTGTTCGTCATCACCAAACCAGACGTGTACAAAAGTCCTGCTTCAGATACCTACATTGTGTTCGGCGAGGCTAAGGTAAGACAAGTAATCCCCATTGCATGTTGAAATGTTTGTTTTTAAGATTGTGCAGAAGCTGCCCTCTCCTGTGTTGTGTAAAATATCTTGCCCTCTGTGATGATTTAACAGCATGACTTTCGTTCTTCTGAGTCTAATGAAGCCAAATGTATCTGTGCTGAGAGGGAAACCTCGTATTTCATTTGTTGTGGTGATGACGCCATTTTCAAACCCATCAAGTAAAACAATGTCAACTCAGCATTTTTCTGCCTTGTCTCTCCCCTCAATCAGATTGAGGATCTGTCACAGCAAGCCCAGTTGGCCGCTGCAGAGAAGTTCAAGGTGCAGGGAGAAGCCGTTTCAAACATCCAGGAGAACACACAGACGCCCACCGTACAGGAGGAGAGCGAAGAGGAAGAGGTTGGTCTCTTGTGGCAGAGGTTGTCACTAGGATCTTGTGAATCGCTACATCACCTTGATGAGAATAAAAATATAGCAAAATCAATTGTCTACATTCACCTTTTAAAAGCTTGTACAGCTTTATTTTGGATTTATTGAAATGTTTAGCATGGCACTGAATTACACCCTGCTTCCACTGTCAGAAATGACAAATTAAGACAGTTTGGAATGCAAATGAAAACCGATTTTGCTGATGCACAATTGTACAGTGAGTCAGCTTTGTTAAGCTGTAAAGGAGATAAACCTTTACAACATTTCACGACAGACTTTTTAACCCTTTATTCTTTCCTAGGTTGACGAGACTGGGGTCGAGGTGAAGGACATCGAACTCGTGATGTCACAAGCCAACGTATCGCGGGCGAAGGCTGTACGGGCCCTGAAAAACAACAACAACGACATCGTCAATGCCATCATGGTAATCTTTTCCCCGCAATTATTTATGCTGTGGTCAGGTACTTAAAAAAAAAAAAAAAAAAAATTAAAAAAATTATGAAAGTGCTGTTGCCGGTAATGGCCAGTTTGAATGGATTGCCACTCTTCAGTGATGACTTCACAGTATGACTTTCGTTCTTCTGAGTCTGCTGAAGCTGATCTTTCTGTCCTGAGAAGAGCTGATTAGTTCCTCTTGGTTAGCTGTAAAACTTTTGCTTTAGTATGTTGACCGTTTTTTTATTTTTGTGTGTTCTCTTTCTTTGCAGGAACTGACGATGTAGGAGGACGCAAGTCGGGATAGAAATGAGATGTTGCTGATTTAATCTACTATTATTTGTACACTTTATACCCAAGCGAAATAAAGGTGTGGCTTGACAAAAGTGAACACTCCCTCCACATGATTTCTTTTGGAGCTTTGCAGCTGCACATCCTCAGAGTAAAAAACTGATGTATTTGAGTGGATGGACTCACGCATGCTAGACACATACAAATGATATAAAAACTGAGTTTTTATTTTTGCTCCCAAGAACCACTGTTCTCTTCATGCAATAAAATGTGAGTGACTTACTGAATGAATGCTAGTCGTAATAGTGGGTGTATTCATCATGACTGCATGCTGGTCAGTCAGTTCCATCATCTCTTGGCTGGGAGGCAAGATGAAGGGGAGAATGATGTCCAGTTTGCAGTTTCCTGGGCTCAGTGTGATGGTATACTCATTATGGCACACAGACTTGAAGACTCATTTTATTGGTGTATCTGCAGCATTGTGGGGGTCACATTAACAAATGAATTTCTCCTAGGTTTCCATTTCTGAGAAAGAACAAATAATTTAACTAAGCTGCATCATTTATGAAGTCCTGATGTTTTTTGTGAAAACTGGCTAAGGCTAGCAGCTCAATTTGTATTTGGCACAAAATTAATGTTGAATTATAGCAGTTAAATTAATGTAATGCTCTCTATTCTATGACACATCTATCTTCTGTAACTGTCAGTAACACACCTCTCATCTAACTCCACAGAAATTGACTAAATGCACACTGATGTATAGAATTTATAACTTTTTAACCATTTGAGTCTCACTCCAGAAAGTCTTCTATTCAAGGAAAACGGCTCCTGATTTGGGTAACGAATTGTACAACCAACTTCACAAAAACCCACATTTTTAAAAAAGATGTAGGAAGGGTTGATGACCAACAGCAGTTTGGTCCACCTCTAAGACATTTGAATTCCACGCAACCGTCACTTCATATAGCACACTTCCCTTTAACTCAGGTCATTCAGCGGCATTTAGGTGAGGGGGGCAATGTGGCCCAAGGTTGATTTGGGCCCATTCAAGAGAGACTTGAAATTGTTTTGACAGTTAAAAGGTCTTGGAATGCTAAACCAAGGTTATTCATGCCACAGCATAGTTCCTAAAGACACATACAAGAGCGGGGTGAAAGTCAAACCTACTGCAGTGAGAACAGGCATCTTTGCCACGCCCTGACCTTTTTAGCCTGGCCATGGAGCACAGGTCTGGTAGAAACAAAAATAGTAGTCTCTAACGTGTAGGTCATTAAGGGTTTCGTAGCTTAACCAAATTTACACGGACAAGTGGCCGTTTCTCCATGGATTCGGTAGATGCGTATGGAGGACTAGTGAAGGCACTCACCCCATTCAAACACAGTATTCAGACGCACAAAAGTTAAAAGGTTTTAATTTTATTATTAAAAGACTTCTTAAAATAAAATTAGGATCAACTAGAACTCTTGAGAGTTTACGTCTTTGCTTGTGTCGGCCCTCATGGTCTTCTTGGGTAGCAGCTGAGCATGGATATTTGGAAGAACACCACCCTCCGAGATGGTAACCCCTCCGAGAAGGCTGTTGAGCTCCTCGTCGTTCCTCACAGCAAGCTGTATATGACGTGGTCCGATTCTCTTTTTCTTGTTATCCTTGCTGGCGTTACCAGCCAACTCCAGAATTTCAGCGCACAGGTATTCGATTACAGCAGCCAGGTAGACAGAAGCCCCGCTTCCAACGCGCTGTGCGTAGTTGCCTTTACGCAGCAATCGCGCAAAACGACCAACAGGGAACTGAAGACCAGCACGGGCAGAGCGAGACATGGTGGTCTTGGCCTTAACAGCAGCAACCTTCTTTCCACGACCGGACATTTCTGCAAAGAGACAGTAGTGTTAGAGAGACTTGCTTTGAGACCCGACACTGCTTATGAAAGGTTAACAGGACTACCATTTGGCTACAATATCTCACTTGGCTCACCGTCTCAACATTAGGCAAATAACTAAATGGTAGCTTACCCGTACAGAGCCATAGACCATATGCCTAAATAATAGGTCATTGGACAAAATGAGACTAGAAATTGAACACACTTAACACCCTTATATAGCCTTGGAAAATGAAATAATACTTTTCTAATAACACTATTCGTCTACATAACTCTTTTCTTTTGAGAGGCCAATACAAGAGAAGATGCAGTAGGCTATTACTTACTCGTTTAGATTTCAGCAATGAGGAAATTCAACAGAGAATGCCTGGCCTACTACCAATGAGCTGTTTTATAAGTGTGCGCCCTAATTCTTAATTGAAGTCAATTACCAGCACCTGTTTTGACCTCCCATTGCCAAGGTGTAACCATGGCATGGCAAACAACCTAATGAAACATTAAACTCTTGCTATAATGCAATAAATGTACCTAAATGTAATTCTGTACTGTAAATGCTGTGACATGGAAATTGGCTGCGATGTCCTTATAGCCAGATAAACATGCGGAGCAAATGAGAGGTTTGTTAGCGGTGCCTCTGGGTATACCCACGTGTCCATGGCATACCCAGGCCACAACAGACGCCTTGTAATTGGGCTAGAGTAAAACAACTGTAGAGGAGTTACAGACAACTCAACAAATCATTGCTGAGCTTTGGGGTGATCGGGTAGGCTAAATATTTAGTTTGATGCAATTTTTGTCTAACGTAATGGTGCAGAGGAGAATACAGTCTTTGGAGGTCGGGGCTTTCAACATCTGCAATCTCCTGTAGAGTTCTTTTCTAAACTGTAATTGCCAGTGTTGTCATCTGCTGTGGAGACAGCATTAAGATGGACTCCGGGCGTCTGATTATACTGGTGAGCACGGTCAGCTGCAGAGTACAGTGAGAGAGGAGGCATTTGGGATTCCCAAGGGGACACTGTAAAGAGTTAATATATAGAAACTTCATATGTGACAGGAACATCTGCAGGTGTTACAAATTATTTCAGGGGTAGGGCTGGTTCCTGGCATAGGTGACCAAGGCCACTAGCCCAGGCCCCCGCATTTCTGGGGATCCTCGCAAAGCATCTTTTTTACTTTAGGTTTTCACTTTTATTTCTAGAAAGGAGGGAGAAAGCTCAAATCTGGCCTCGGGCAGCAAAAATGATAGAGCCCTGCAAGGGTCACAACAGCAATTCCACATACAGAATTGGAAATTTACCAAAATCCCTATTGTTTTGTACGTTTTCTAGCTTCCATGGAGATTCATTTGTCAATTCATTTTTACAATTTTTGCCTCTATTTTCCACCAGATGGAGTACTTGTCTGATGTATTAGTTTCAAGCGAAAGAAAAGGTCCATTCCAACGTGGGCAACGACAGCTCGGCTGTTTTGGATAATGGAGATGGGCAGTTCAAGCAAGATAATGTACCGGTTTGCTCTTGTGGACTTTTTTACCGACAAAACCATACACATTTGCGACATATCGGAATTAAAACATGATGACATGTCAAAACTCAGTCAGGAAAACTTGCCCAAATGGAACAAAGTAGAGGAGGCGTTTTAGTTGTGGCGAAGTACTCCCACCGCTGAACCGGCGCGGTGCCCTTGCCGTATCATTCAGATAAGCGGTGAGTGCTATTTGGCTAACTTTTATCACATTAAAGCATTAAGTAGCCTAATAGATACATCATGATCTAACTTCTTTTATCTCATTGACACTGCAATGCTATCAGCTGTTGAAGGTATTTCAATAAAAAAACTGCGGGGTTGTTTGAAGTACCCTGCAGTACAGTATTCTCGCGTTCAAAACATTGCATATCTGCCTACCATGCATGTATACAGTTTTTCTACGCTCTTACACGCTTGTACTGCAGTAACACTGCAGTGGTACTGCAATGGCGATGTTGAGGTGTGCAGTAGTGATACTGCAGGAAAATACTGCAGTTTTGATACTGCAGTACAATATGTACAGTACAGTACAGTATGATTGGCTGCAGTGTAGCGGTTCTTACCATTTATGATTGTATGTTGCCATAGGGTAAGCCTGTAATTTATGCATCAACAGACCAGAAATCATCAACATAATAGCCCAGTTTCACGATATGGACAGAACATGTGCAAACAAAGCTATTATTTAAGTATTCTGTACATTTTGTCCATGTGATATCCACAGATTCCATTCACTTCCTTGTATTTTATTAGGCATTAGGCAATGGATATAATGCAATTTAACTCTCCATGGGATTGCAGAACGATTAAAAACAAAAAGGCCTACTGCTACTATCACTAGAGCTGATTTTTATTTCACAACCATATAGGCTACATGTTCAAATTATTGTGAAGGTCTTCTGAAGTAAAAGTTAAGTTACTGTGTGTGTACTTGTGGTAAGTATTTTAGAAGGGGTTAATTTATTGAGCTGTGAATGTGACAATTGTTTTTTTTTTTTTTTTAAAGAGGTGAATTTGTTCAGCTGTGAATTTAACTAATGTTTACTCCACCCTGTGTTTCTGTGTAATGTTAGTTGATCGTGAGCCTCTAATAAAAACCCGGCAAAAGGTCGAAAGAAGCTCTGTAACTTTTGCCAGCATCCCCCTTATCCCATCTGACCCAGAGGAACAGGGTGACTGGGAGAAGATGAAGAGGACCTCGGAGGACCCTAGAGAGAGATCTTTTATGGCAAGAAACAATTACGATAATTCTATGTCATAAATGCCAGCACTTGAGTTCATGGAGTACAAACAGTTTTGTTATAGTTTACTGTATTTAGCAATACATACATACATACATACATACATACATACATACATACATACATAACACACACATGTCCACAGGAACCTGAGAGCGAATCTGGCCTTGGGTTATTTCTGGTCCTGCCCCATTTCTTAAAAAAAAAAAAGATCTGGGGAAAATGACCAGGTACTGAGAACGTGGCTGAGCCAAAAACTACTGGGGCTGCTATGATTCTGCAGGATGATGTGGACCAAATGTAGCAGAGTCTGAGCCTCCAGAACTTCACAATGTTGTGACTCGCAAATCCAGTCATCAACACAGGTTCAACCAATCCCCATGAATGGGCAGATCCCCACAGGGACCCAAGTTTGAGTCCAACTTGCGGCCATTTCTCAATCCCCACCTCATATCTCAGTTCTATTTCTTCACATACAGTTAATGTTAGAGCACCACAGGGCTGCATTAGCTCACCTCTGTTGTTTCCCTTATACAAGACTGCATTGCTTTTACCATTATCAGCCAAATCAGTTCATGTTAAATACTAAGTCAATTCCACCCTAGTGACCCTGTCTACAGACTATGACGATCCTACACTGTATCAAGCCAATGTGGACTTGACAGTTGAATGGTGTGATAAAAATGCGCTTATTAAACACTGACGACTGAGGAAATTTTATTTGGAAAACCTGACTGTCATTTACGCCCAGTGAAGATTCATAATGCAGACATTAATCCAAGTCCAAGCCTACAAATATTTGGGTGTCATGATTGATAAAAATCTGTCATGGACATCTCACATAGAGTTTATCTGTAGACCATCTTAATACCATGAAACTGTCTGAATACCGACGTATGCCTTCAGAGTTCCCTCTTTCAGACATATCAGATTTAAACACTCTTTTGTTTATCAGTCCATCCTCCATTTGAACCAACTGGCCTTGAATCCAGTTAATATTAACCTAGAGTTATTGTATATGTGATGAATGAGTGTGTGTGTGGAAGGATGTGTAATTTGTACTTGTCCATTCTTTGTGCAGTTTTGGTGTTTTGGGGGACCTGTGTTTGTATTTGTTAGTTTTGGCCTTGTCTTGTTTGTTTTGAGGGACCTGTATTTGTGTATTTGTTTGTCTTGTCTTAGGCTTGTATTTATGTATTTCTATAGTGTGATCACCGTAAGATGTTCTATGTCCTGTGAATATGAATATTTATGTCTTAAACGAGCCACTCAGGGGCACAAAGAGAATTTAATTCTCTGACTTACAATAAAGTTGAAGATCAGCATCATCATCATCATCATTTTATGTTGCTTTGTGTTCAGCGTCCACACTCCATACTGTGCGTCCACTTACTCAATTGCAGAGTGGGACAATAGCTCACCTGCTTTGCTTGGCCACTGTGATGTTCAGGGATAAGGAATTTTCTCACAATTCTCCAGTCTCAAAACTCTCTATCTTGACCTGCAGTGGCCATTAAGGATTTCCATCACAAATCCTGCAATTCCTAAGTTCTTCAACAAGTAACTAAGATGGCTGAGATCTCAAATTGCTTGGACTCCATTTAATGATGTGACTATATTCTTAGTTAGTATTGTATGCATCATCAATGCTTCTCAGGAACCTATATCGGAAGAGCTGGCAGAGAATGAAGAGATGAGGAGAGAGATTGAGAGACTGAAGAAAGAACTGAAAGATCTTGAGGAGGACTGGATACGGGAGAGAAATGACAGATTGAGAGCGGAGAAAGAACTGAAAGAATGGAAAGGTGAGTGTCGGTGAACTGTGGCTCGTTGGTGGTTGCGCAGTTTTTTCACTTAACGCTGTTAGACTGGAATAGAATACTGTTGCGGGCTAATACAAATGCGGCTCAGACCGATTACAAGATCCAACAGAAGGTAGCCTACCTTTAAATCTATTGTATGTCTCCCGCTACTTTTTGACAGAAATGCATGATGTCATAAAGGATTTTAAGAGTGCTGTTGGAGATTGGAAGAGCACTCTGCAGGTCAAAGAGTGCTTAGATGCTTCACCTCATGAGGACACCAATAAGGACGTGGGTAATAGTGGCAGGTATGTTGTGAGAGTAATTAAGATGTTTATTCAAAAACAATCCTAAGCCTGATATAGCTCCAGTTCCTCGTCACTTTAGGGCTTCTTCCTTGGACTGTGAGTAAATGGCAAAGCATTAGTGCTAAACATAGCACCAATGTGGGAGAGTTTAGATATAGTGGAAAGGACTCCTCATTCAATGAGACCAGTTCACAAAAGACTGGAAAGCAGAAGTTTGTTTTCTTCCATGTTGGAATGTTTTAAAAATGCATATGCAAAGGCACCACATAATAATTGTACTGCTTGTAAGGACAAGCAATAATGGCAAGCACAAACGACCAAAACTGTTAATTGATGAAAATTTGACCTTTAATAATCAAATTAAATTATCTTTTATATATAAACACATCATAAATCCATGCAAGAAAACTTTGCAAAGACAGCCGACTGTGTCAGTCAGTAGTGTATGCTCTTACAGTTCCATCTGTAGCCTGTCATCTTCATGTGTCTCCAACAGTCTAATGAAGAACTACTGGAACTGACTGATGTTTGATTGGAAAAGATCAGACTTGGGAAAGTCACACAGTTCTAATAAATCAGACATATATCACATCAAGGGAAAAAAATTTAATTAATTTGATTCTTCATCCTGTCAAGTAGTCAAGGTGAAATTATGGCATCCAGTTAAGTTACTGTTTGAGTGTAATCCAACTGTTACTCTAATCTAAATCATTTATTTATTTATTTTGTTATTAGGACCAGGACTGGATCATAATTGAAAAGGAAATTAAAATTCGGAAATCACGATATAATCGGATTAAAGCCACAGATTACAGGAAGTTCACATGCGAGCTTCTTACAGTGGTGTTTGGACGGGAGGTATTGGCCACACATTCTTTACATGGTCGCAAATCAGCCAACTCTACACATGAAACAAAGGATGCCCTTCCAGCCAGAGAGATCTCAGCTCTGATAGGTAAGTAAAGTGTAATATTGGCTCATTCCATAGAAAAAATAAATAAAAAATAAATAAACACATAAAAACCAAAAAAACCCTACAATGTTAGTAACTGTGATAAAATGCAAAATACATTTGGCTGTCTCAAGATATTAATTGTATCATATGCAAATATGGACTGTACTGTTAACTACACACTACATAGTTCTCCCTGCAATACCCTGTAGCCTAATACAACACCCTAAGTTCAGGATTTGTTTGCAAACTGAAGGGAAGTTTCAAGGAGTTACACTGACTGACAAAGTAGCCTAATAAACATGATTTCGTAAGGCTCAGTGTGTGAGTTACTTTTAGTTTCATTGTTCCGTAAGGTGCCGATCTTGCAAGAATGGTAAATTCGCTAAGAGATCGTAAGGGGAGCCAAGAGAGCCTTCGCTTACCCTGTAATGATTTAAAAGTGGCTAAGCCTAACTTAACCCTCATGCATAGAATAAAAGTGCACCTGTAAAGGTGCCCTGCCATACATCATACATGGTATTTCAAATTGTTCTCTGAGGTCTCCAGCGATGGTATGTAACTTTAGTTGGGCTTAAAAAGGTCCATTGACACCTTAACAGTGCTATATGCAACCTATTCAGAATCCATAGAGTAAAGAGTTCCGCCCATGATAATGCACCGTGCTCTGATTCGCAGCGGTAGACTTGCAAGGCGTGCTGATTGAATATTACATTAGTTCTGTCAGTTATGTCAGAATTGCAAGGGACGAAAGCACATCCACCAATTGCTTGGAGACTGTAAACAGACACTTTGCAATGGTAAGCTTGTAATGTGTAGGCAACCAAAGGCAACCTATTCTGCCTGTTATCTTTCTTTCACAGATATTCAGTGATCACATAGTTAGTAGATAATACAGTGCCATCCACCAGTGGCTCAAACTTGGTCTGTCTTGTGTAAACTTGATCAACCTTTTGGATTGGCCTGATTTCAGTTTTTTTTCTTTCCATTGGCGATGACAGTATTACATATTCAAATGCACCATATAACACAAACTCATATACTCCTATATACTATCTAAATACTATCATATTTCAAAAACAATAAGTAAAAATGGTTTTGTGTAGCAGGGCACCTTTAATACTCAAACATAGTATGTTCCAAGTTAATATGTTTTTCTATCTGTAAAAATGAAGTAACGTTTTAACTGCCTAAATGTTTGCTTTTCCTTTGTCAGAGCATGTCAAGACTAAATTTGGTGTGCAGGCTGGGGAGGTAAAGGCCGTGATTAGGTCCAAATTAAATAATGAAGACAAGCTATGGAGGAAGAGGTCGGTGCAGTGCAGTGCAACTTTGAATACATTTAAACTGAATTTAGTTTGAAATTAAATTAATCTAATATAATTTACTTTTTGATATTTCATTGCAATAATTTTGCAATGCAATGTAATAATTATTTATTATCACATTGATATTGTAGAAATACTGTTGGTGTAACGGTAACGGTAACGTGTAACGGTAGCTGGTCAATAGCTACGTCACAAGTATGTTGGTGAATTTCCCTCCCAACATCAAGAGACCCCGGAGTTATAGCTCACCAGACAGTAATATGCTTGGGGTCCACTGCCATTTTGCTTGTCAGTCCTCCGGCAGATTGCGGGAGAACCAACAAGCAAAAAAAAAGAAACAGCAGATCACAGGTGTAGCCACCAGTCGACTGCCAGCATTTTGCTATTTGGGTCACATTCTGGCATTGCAGTTCAAAACCAAAACATGGACTAGTGAGTTGCCATTTTGAGTGGTGTAACTGGACTAAGTTCAAGGCTATGAAAATATTCTGTCATGTTTTAATAATACAACGACAGAACAGTTTGTGTAACTATCTATGTGTTAGCTATCTGAACTTTTCCAACTGACACACAACAAGCCTGCTATGCATGACTGTGAGGATCATGTTAGCAGTAGCCTGGCTTTCGACCCTTTAGCTCAATCTGAGGTTGAGCTTTGGGCTGGAAATGAGGCCTTTTACCACCATTTCTGTGACACAACGAACATCAACAGCAACTCAGAAAGCATAAAACATAAAGATGATTTGTGTCCTCAAGCTCTGATACTACATCGTGGTTGCTTTGGGGTTCTCCCAATATGTTTTACATATAGCTCCTTTAAGAGATCTGCTAGTAAGTGTAAACAGCACCCTTGGGTTTTAACTTACTTACTAGTGCACTCGACTCCCAGTCTTGAGTTTGTTGCTGGTTCAGGCCTGGGCATGTGCAGGGCTAGACTGTGCATGATTATGTACAGCAAAATGTCTACTTGTTTTTAAAAAAACAGCTACTGTCCTTGTATATAGCTGCATTGCACTTATGCACTTGTTATCGTAAGGGAGCAGAAAACAATGTGACTTTCATCATTTCATCAGATAACAATGTGACTTTCTTGTTTTGGAACAGGATCCTTTCACAAAGGAATATATCTGGTACTGGCTACCGTCATAGTGCCATGGTCTGGCCCAGACTATCGATGATGGGGTACAGTCAGCGTTGCGCTGTCCCCAAAGCCTCCCCTGGGATCAAGCAACTGCACAGCTGAGCTCCCTGGCTTTAACTGTGCATCAACTGGGAACAGAGATGACCCATCGGCATTCCTAAAAATGATGTGTATGATGTATGTAAAGATGTACTCTGTGCTATGTGCCCTGCTAAAATGTCAGGCAAGAAAGACAATAATGATGTAAAGATTTTGACAATACATTTTGCATAGCGACACCAATCAAAAACTTATGATTTACGCTGCTTTGCACTTCAGGATGTTGGGTAGTGTAGTGCTCCCTTGTGAAATCACAAATAAAGGTCATTTTTATTCAAACAAGATTGATGCTATATGAATCTGTGACATTTTTATGACCACAGACAATCGATTTGTCCTGCCGTAACTAGTTAGAAGTGTACATTGTGTGGTTCAGATAGCCTGGGTTATGCATCATGGGAGGTTCATAATGGGACTGGCCATCTCTATTGGAATTCCATACAGACTCTTCCTCCCTCGATTGCACGAAATTGTAGATGGTTCCTTAAATAAAATAGCAAAAAAACAGAAGTTATTATCTATCATTAAATATAGTCATAATTTATATTAAATCATAATTTATATTAAACTATACTAATTAATTCATTTGTTTGTTTGTCATTTTTATTTTCATTTTTGCATGAGCATCCTTCCTAGCAGGCTAAAGGTTTTGTAGGGTTTATATCTGCTAATCAATAAATCAATAACTCAATAATTACTGGATTACTAGTTTCAGCTGTAGTGTTGGCTGTTTGTAAATTCGGTTTATGAATTTTCTCTTTCTCTTCTTGCCAACATCAGTCAGTGAGCTCAGAGATCTGGATCATAGCTGTAGTAACTATAATCACTGTTAAACGCCTGAATCTCACCACTTTGTTTATCACCACAGTGTAATTTAATGGAAAAGCGTAACCATAAAAGTAATTTAATGTAAAAATGAACATTTTTGGTGTACATTTTTAAAATATTTTTTTTTATAACTTGAGCTGCTTTTTTATAACAAAAAGTCATTAAAGTCAGTGTGATATGGTAACAGTATGTTCCTCATAAACAAAGTCTTCAGTATTACTACCAGAGAACTTGATCTTCACCAGTACATTGTCTACTGCTGAAGTGTCCATTACGTCCCTAGCAGGGGTGTTGAAGGGCCACAGACACAAAGCATGGTCCTGATAGCACCTTCAGCAATACTGTACAGATGAAGAGACTAAGGTGGTGTCTATACCATTCCTTTACTTGTTTATCATGTTATGAGAACAACATAGTTGCCGCACAGTGTTTACACACAGTACCAATACAATCAGTAAGTTCAGTATTCATGTATACGAATGTATGGAAGGAAATTTAGTTTTAGGTGAGGGAATGCTTTATAATACTCTTACACTTATATCAGTTCCCTTGTTGGCTGGATCTTTCGGACCAGATTGTTATGAATCAGGGGCTGATCAAGCTGATCAAGCCCTTCACCTGGTTTGTCAGCTTCTGTAAAACAAATGATGAAGCACAATGATTATTATTTAGTTTTTTGTATGTTTTTGTTTTAATAATATGTACTGTATTACTTTATTACTTATTGATTTAATTAAATTCATTAGATTGAACACACACTCCCAAGATGAGGGGAGACAAATTCTCAAAGAATATCACCTCCAGTAAGCAGACCACTAAATGGTTTACCATTAGGAGGCAGCCAAACAGCACCACCCACTGGACAACTAGCCTCACTACATGCTCTTAGGCTGGAAGATGCAGCCCTCACCAGAGCCTTCAGATGGCTCAGTATGGATGCTGGTAATATTGTTAAATGACCTTTGAGAAGCACAAATAACCTAAACCATGCAGTGAAGTCCTGTAGTGTAGTATGCCAACTGTCCAAAGCCTTTTCCCTCCTGTAAGGTAGTAATCTTACCCTGCATAGAATGGCTTATTTGGTCCTTACTGCAAGTACCTCAGATGTGAACAATGTTGAGGCCACTTAAATAAAAATAAATAAATTAATTAAAAATGGCCGAAATCAGCAAATTTGCCATCAGACGTCTGTAAAATCACTTTCTTCCTACAAGGTTCAGAATTTTACCAAAATTCTCAAAATTCATTAAAATGACTCCCTTTGAGAGCTTCTGGCTCAAACAATGTGATAATTCACTCAGAGTTTCTCCAGTCAGCAGAAAAATACTAGACCAAGTTTATGCTGTAAGCATGTGTATTACTGTCACAGATATGTCAGAACAGTGTCTTGAAAACAGTTCACATTGTTCCTCAAAACTGCAATTTTCAGGTGCTGGAAGAGCTGAGATTTTTTTTTCTGTCAAAGTTTTCTCTTCAGACTGCCTGCCAAAGAAGCATGTTGTACTATTAAAACTTAAATGAAGAAAAGGTAATTTTGCCATTTGGTTACTTTGGATTAATAATCACTAATTCAATAATTCCTAATTTGAATTCATAATTCCTTTATTTATATAATACACTGGAATGAGTATAGTTCTGTCATATAGACCTAAAAATTCGCCACATTTCATTCTCTTAATGCAATTTGTGTGTTGGTGCAAGTGGTACAGGTGCTGTTCAGCAACCAGAGGGTTGCAGGTTCAAGCCCCACTCTGCCTGCCCCAAGTAAGGTGTCTCTGAGCAAGATTCTGAACCCCCAGCTCCTCCCAGTGGCATGCAGGTAAGCACCTTGCATGATAGCTTCTGCCACTGGTTTGTGAATGTGAGGCATACACTGTAAAGTCTTTTAGTGCTCGAAGGAGTAGAAAAGCGCTATATAAATGCAATCCATTCATCATGTGTAACTACAGAGGAGTCAATTTTTCCTGGAATTCTTAATCACCTTTGAGCAAGATGCTAACTGGTGAGATGCAAATGGTCTAATCCAATTCAACGATCTATGCTAGGCTGGAGCTAAAAGCACTACCGCCTGACTGAGAGAAGGGCTGGTTATAGTGGAGGAAGGTAAAACGGTGGAAGTGGAAAATTAGTAGTCTATATTTTCCTAAAATGTGGCGTGTTCCTTTAACAGTTAAACAGGCCTATTATCCAGGTTTCTGTCTCCTTCTGCCTGACCTTTTCTGCCTCAAATGCCCTCTTCAGCTTTTGGCGTCTGATTTCGTCAGGCCTGCCAGTGCCCTCTCATCATTCTCTCTCTGCTGTTTCAGAGCTTCCTCCTGCTCCTCGGTGCATTAGCCATCCCCACACCTTCCCCTCTAGCAGCCTTGTCATTAGCAAGGTCCAGGAGTGGCTGGACAGCTTGCTGGGCCTTGCTTGGGCTGTGCATGTATGCATGTGACTCTTAGATGTGGGGTTAAACTGGACATCAAACTAGGCATCAAACATCAAATAAGATGAAATCACACAACACACTGACATTAGATGTATAGAAGACACATATTTACAAATGTTCTGAATTATTACATTACAACTTAATATAGCAGGCATGGTCCAAAACCCTGTGGTACAAGCAGCTCTAGAAATGCTGTATTAAGTGGCCAATTACAAGATGTCATGTTTTTTGCTAGCAGTCTACAGATGAGCTGTAATAACAGTTAGCAGTTATTTATAACACATGATATTAAGCAGGGCTGGAGTGGATCCTATTTTATGTATACATTTTAGGACATATCAACAATATATAGAACTGCATATAGGGAAGCTTTAGGCCTGACAAAGGAATAAGAGGCAGGAATGCTTGGGGCAGGGAGGACGAGGGCTTACAGCTCAACCACTCGCTTGGTGTGTCTCTTTCTAAGATTGTGGGAAGCCTGAGGCTTAATTCCTCAGACTAAGATTGTATCTTTTGACTTCATTAAAAGTTTTATGTATATATTCAGGACTTTGCAAAGAATTTCAGTGCTAATGAAAACATTTCATAACAGTCTCAGTAAAAACAGGAATAGTTAAGTTGCAAACACTGAAAAAAAAAACTGTCAATTACAGAGGGTGAGATAAGTTTTGGACACGTCAACATGTTTTTTTTTAATAAAGCTATTTCCAGAAAGACTATTGGCATTGTCTATGCCTATTTTCCACATGGATCTTTGTCTCATGAGCTACACTTCTGACTATCCTTCTGGCCTTTTGAATAGTAAAAATGACAAGGAGTTCCTGGGTGTCCAGTTGATATAGTTATTGATAGTTATTTTCACCTGCAGCTAAAGGCCCCAACAGTGCTTATTTAACGCTTGAAGCATCACTGATATACATTGCAACAGTACGGTTCCAAATGTTTTGGTAGAGCTGCCTTTATTCGTCAGGCGAAACAATATGAATGAAATATTCACTGGAATCTATTCAACACCACACAGCGCTTCACTGAATGGGTAAATGCATTCGAACATGCAACAGGCGGCGGTGGTCGCTTACCCCTTTAAGACAGTTTCAACGTAATATTGCGCATCTGGTTTCCCTGCTTACGTCCGTCAACTCTCACGCGGCTCTACAACAAACCTCATGCGCCATCCTCCGCCTGCTCCACCATCCCCATTCACTCGTCCTCGCGCGCAGAGGCGCACCGCTCTGGCGGAGTCCTTGCCGGGGACGAGTATCGCGGGGCAAGCACGACACGACAGGCACCTCTATGAAGGAAGCCACAGCTGAATGGGGTGGGGACATCCAGGTAACAAGCCAGAAACTCTGCCGTAGTGTTTACATACAATTTAGGAGGAAATGCGAATGGCAAAATTGTCGCTTGTTGATACTGCTTAGTCTGTCATGCAGGAAAGGTTGAACTGAAGATGTCGGGTTTCACATGAGGAATGCGCTTTCAAGGACGTAATGTCATGGAAGCTCGTTTTACACTATGAGGTCATGGGGACATATTTTTTATACGTGAGTTGTTTTTGTTATTTTTACGCGACTTTAGTTGGTTGTGCACATGTAGTAGGCGTCCGCACCGCATAGACCAGATGTTGCAGTTGGTTTGGAAATGCATGATGATGCAGGTTTGGCCTTGGGTAGCCTACGTGTGCGCGTGTGTTTACATGTGACTATGTCTATAGTATCCACGTTCATGAAAACTTGTAACGAGGATCATGTCATGTAGGCTACTATATTGATTGCCCTTGTATTTTGTCGTTCAGCCCAAGTCTATTTGAAAGAAGGCTGTTGTATTATATCGCTGAAAATTATAGGTTTGATTTGTTCATCTGAGATAGGCGTCTTGCATTTTGACCTTGCATGAGGTACCCTATTTCAGCACGGCAATTCGTCTGTCCTGAACTTAGTTAAAGCTGCAGCATATGGCTATTAAAACCATTTGCAAATATAGTCATGTGACAACCGCCAAAATAAATACTCAGTACAGTGGCTGATAATGCATCGATGGTCGCTCATGTTATAGTTATGGGTGATGCCGTTGCAGGTCCATTTATGTGGATGTAGTATTTTTCTGACGCTCAGTGATTACCTCCAATGCACATGCGCTGCAAAGCACTCACAACTCATTTGGTGCTTATGTTAGAGTAGGCTATAGTGGCTAAATGACCCGTCTCCATGGCAACATCCATCATCTTCTCAGCATGGTGCTTGGCACCAGCTTGCTCCTTCCCAATCCCTACAGCCCTCAGTCTGGCTGTCTCCTCCACCTCATCAACACCAGTGCAGGAGCAATATCACCAGGGTTGTCTCACTTTGGGGCTTTATAAGGACAGTGTCAATTATGAGGGTGTGGGCATGCCATATGCCATTGTTTTGGAAATACACTTAGCGTTAATGCATGTGCTTGAATGCGATGTTGTTGTTGTAGGTACACAGCAATGTCTGATTAATGTTCTCCTTACAAATCATCACATTTTGATATTTTTCCATCTCTTCTGTATATATTTTATCCATCTGTTCTGTCCATCAAACCTGATTCTGATTTGGTTAGAAGTATAGCCTACTTCCAAATATGGACCACAGCCCAAGCAGCAGGGTACGTGGCACCCATGACAGTATTCTGGCAGCCACTGACTGCAAATGCTCCATTACAGCAGCTATCATGCCAAAGTAGGCACAACTCCATCTTCATTTGGTCTCATCTGAAGTTCATGTTTGTTGGTACACCTCAGCTGGATGGCTGGTATACTGTAGTTTAGAAAGATTATTTGATTTGTGGGCACAGACTGGGTACAGAAATGCCCATATGCCAACATATCTTAGTCAGATCACAACTCCTTTTCAGTGTCTTTCTTCGCTTGTCCTAACACCGTTTAGTTGGAAATACTCCTAGAATTAAATACATAATGTTACACAACTTGCTTGCTACTCAGACTAGAAAATACTGTCTGTTTGGTGATAATCACACACAGTGCTGTCCCTGTGACCTCCTCCCTGATAGTGCCCTTTAGTCAGGGTTTTTTAAGTTGAGATCTGTGCTAGGATTGTCACTCTGATCAGCTCTCTAGTTTACCTTATGTCTCTCCTGAGAAGGCTATTGTCCTGTAGCACTGTTTGTGTGCAGACATTATTGTGTTACCACTCTCCTGAATGGCTTATAAGGCATTTAGCATGCTCAGTGAGGTCGAGCGGATGCGTTTATAGTGGATGTCATCATCTGTAGTCTTGGGAGAGCCGTGCGGGTTGGAGTGCTCCGGTGTGAAGGTGTGACAGAGACGCAAAAGGGTTGTCCCTCACTGATGATGTCACCACTTTCCCCCATGCTAGGGGGAATGATGCAGCATTTTATGGGTCTGATGGGAGCTCTGATTATGTTTGACTCGCTGCAGCTTCAAGTGCATAAAGTTGGTGATGAAGCTGGAGTTTTTCTACTTTGCACTGACCCTGTGTCAGGGGCATTGTATTGTCTTGTGCACATACAGTATGTGCAAATAAACTAACAAGTATGGCTTTTGTCTGTTTTTGGAAGCCCAGGGTTGTGACAGTGCAGCACATCTCTAGTGCATAGTCTCATGCGCAAACATACACAGACAAGCAGACAAACACACACAGTTTCTGTCTGTGTTTTGAAGCCATGGCCACAAACAAACAAACATAGTGTAGCAAGTAAGGAGCCTATTCCAGTAGCCTGTAAATTATGGGTTTGAATCCCAGCTGCCACCATCGTGTCTTTGAGCAAGGCAGTTTACTATAAGTTAGACTGGCCCTAAATTAATACTTGACCAGTGTGAATCTGTCTGCTAAATGCATAAATGTAAAAACTGTTTCTGTCTCCATCTTGGTTGTGGCAACACAGCATTGCTGTAGTGGGACTATAACAGAGGAAGGAAGCCCTGGCTGGTTTCTCCCATGGGGTCCCCCATGGGCGAGGCAGCCCTCTGAGCACCAGGTGCACAGATCAAGCTGCTTGCTTTGTGCTGACCTTGTGTTGCTTTTTCATGCAGTAAATTGTGCAGTCAGTGTCAGTCAGTCAGAGAGCTAGAGGCTAAACAACAGCTGTATGCTGTGCCTAATGTTAGCATCCTTCTTTCATCTGCAGTCACGTCATTCTTATCCTCTTTTAAATGCTTGTGTGTGTGTGTGTGTGTGTGTGTGTGTGTGTGTGTGTATGTGTTTGTGTGTACATATGTCTGTGTATGCATGTGTGTGTGTGTTTGTGTGTACGCACGTGTGTGTGTATGCATGTGTGTGTGTCTGTGTGTGTGTGTGTGTATGTGTTTGCGTGTACATATGTCTGTGTATGCATATGTGTGTGTGCGTGTGTGTGTAGAGATGTGTGTGTGTGGCAGCGGCCATTTTCTGGGCTGCTTGCTGAGTTTGCAGCCTGTCCTGCTGGGGCCTGGTGAGTCATCAGGCATAGGAACGAATAGAGGCTGGAGTTGGAACCAACTGAACAACCGACCGGCTGCATCCATTATTTATTCCAACGCAGAATTATTTAAGTTTGTGGAGAAGAGCAAAGCGAAGATCACAACACTGAGCACTCAGCCAATGGGAAGAGTAGTGATCACAGAGACACACTGTGCACTCAGACAATGGGAAGAGCAGTGATCACACAGACACACTGTGCAGCACTGGCTACTTCTGTAAATATGCACAGATGTTCCTGCTGATCCCTGAGGGTATCAACCTACCAGTCCCACAGTGGAGAGCTGGGTGCCCTGACGTCCTCACTGCAAGAGGCCAAGTACATGGGCCTGTATGTGGAAAACTAAGAGAAATTCTCTTTAACTGATCAGAGATTTTCTGTCATGTACACTCGGTAAAGAGGTTTCCGGAATTAGTATGTGGTAGAAAGAAAAAGCAGGGAGTGTTCCTGTAAAACATGTGCTGTCCTGTGCAAACGTATAAATAAATTATCAGGCAAGAGAATGCAGCTTGAGTGCTGAGATTAGAAAAGAGTGATGAAACAAATGGAATGATCATAGAGAGACTGTGAGGAGAATATGATCATGGATGTTATCTCTGTGCTGCGTGGTGCATAGACTGGTGTCGTTATCCGTCTGTGTCTGGAGATCTGTGTGTGACTTTGTGCTGGAGGACACAGGCTCCGCTCCTGTGGTGCTCTGACTCACTCTGTGTGTGGCTGTGTGCGTGCATGTGTGTGTGTGTGTGTGTGTGTGCAATGACTCACACTTTTTGTCTCTCCACAGAGCTGTGAGTCGTGAGTGAGGGAGCCCCTTTGAGCTTCACTGCAGTGCGCTGACTTCCACCTCTCCACACACACACACACACACACACACACACACACACACTATTCCACAAGCAGAGAGAACTTCCTTATGCGCTACACACATGCACACATATACAAGTACACTGATGCCGGCCTACATACAAAATTTATGGATACAATTTCATCCCACTAGAAGCCATTCATGCGCTGTACAGTAGAGTGGAGCACAGTAGTGAATATACACACATCCCTCATGCATGTGTGATCTGTCAGAAACCATAAGCACACACACACACACACACACACACACATACACACACACACACACACCCCGTAATGAACTTAAATACTTGTCCTAATGATATGTTGCATAAGTAAATAAAACAGCTTCTAATTCTGCACTCTCCTTTGCACACACTCATCTTTGCAGACAAACAAAATGCAACTCAAATGTTCCAGATGTACATTTACATTTACATTTACATTTAGGCATTTAGCAGACGCTTTTATCCAAAGCGACTTACAAAAGAGGATAACATTCAAGCTACAACACAATGAACTAGCAAGGAGTGCATATTGCTAACATAGAATCTGCGCTGTTTTAAGATGTAGGCTCTGTTTTGCTCTCTCTCTGTGTGTGTGTGTGTGTGTGTGTGTGTGTGTGTGTGTCTGTGTGTGTTTGTATGTTTGTCTTGTGTGTGTGTGTGATTAGCCAAGGTGACCTTTGCCAGAGTGTATTTGTATGTGGTTAGTGAAGGAGCATCTGCAGTGGTGTCTCTGCGGAGGGGTGGGACAACTGGGTGTGGGAGTGGACATGCGTATGTCATGCATGTAACGTGACTGGGTGTGTCTATGTGTGTGTGTGTGTGTGGCTGCCTGCCTGCCCGCCTGTGTGTGTGTGTGTGTGTGCATGTCTGCCTGCCTGCCTGCGTGTGTGTGCGGGCACTCTGT
Source organism: Tenualosa ilisha (assembly GCA_015244755.2). Lineage (NCBI taxonomy): Eukaryota > Metazoa > Chordata > Actinopteri > Clupeiformes > Clupeidae > Tenualosa > Tenualosa ilisha. Next base: position 1,756,364 of record PYXC01001758.1, read on the forward strand.
AGGTGTGTGTGTGTGTGTGTGTGTGTGTGTGTGTGTGTGTGTATGTGTGTGTGTGTGCCTGCCTGCGTGTGTGTGCCTGCACTCTGTAGGTGTGTGTGTGTATGTGTGTGCATGTGTATGTGTGCATATGACTGCCTGTCTCCTTGAGAATAACCACAGACTGTGTTGGGTGTGGGATGAAAGGCAAGTATTCCCTCTCCCTTCCTCACCAGGCGCCTCTGCTTATCCCTCATTTCCTCTGGGGGCTTTGAAGCTGCTGCTTGTGTGTGTGTGTGTGTGTGTGTGTGTGTGTGTGTGTGTGTATTTGTGCGTGCAAACCTCTCTGATGTCAGAGTGTGTGTGCGTGCGTGCAAGCTTCCATGATGTCAGAGTGTGAGTGTGTGTTTAAGTTTGTGTGTGTGTGTGTGTGTGCGTGCGTGCACACCTCCCTGATCCTGATATCAGAGCGTGTGTGCAGGTCTCTCCTTCTGTCAATACCGTGTTATGTAAGAGGGCTTTAGAAATCCCATCCAGCCTGAGCGAGCCTTCCTCCCCCTCACAGCCTCACCAGGTGACTCCTGATGAACAGAGCCTGTGTATGCATGGATGCATGTGTGTGTGAGCGTGTGTGTGTGTGAGTGCTTGTGCGAGTGTGTTTGTGTGCGTGTGTGTGTGTGTGTTTATGTATGTCAACCCCTGCTGTGAGGAAATGTCCCTGAGAGAGTTGCCACTCATGTGCCAGGCTCAACTCCACATGCGGGCACACCCAGGCTGTGTGAGCCGCAGTGGGAGAGGGGCCCTGGTGCCACGGGCTTGGGCACCACCCCCTGTCACTGAGCTTGACGTTGCCTAGAGACAGTGGAAGAAATGTAGTAATGATGGCTAAAGCCCATTTGAGCCCATTTGTTCCCTCAGGTTTTCTTTTTTTTTTTTGGGCACTGTTCTCTCTGCGTCATCATGCCTAAGTACCCTTCACCAACCTGCTGCCCGTGTGCTGTGGTCGTGCTGTTGTTTTAAGGCTTGTGCTGTACCTGCAGCACATGTGTACCTACTTGGCTGTTGTTTTCCAGTGTGTGTGAGTTTGTGTGCACTGTGTATGTGTGTGTGTGTATGAGCTTCTAAGTGTATGTGTATCACGTCTACAGTGAAAGAAAAGGTCCAAGAAAGAAAAGCGTAACATAAAAAGTTTAAGCTTAGCGTGTAATCTGTGCACTGTCATTAGAGCAAATGCCCAGTACAGTGGTCATGTTTCTTGTGAACAAAATTGCAAATTGACTTGTGTACAAATAGCAAGGATCTGTCAGGCAGACTTCTTCATGATATCTCAGAGCCCTGAAGAGATACTGGGTCAAGACAGAGCAGATGATCTCCCTTTGGACATCATGCAGCAGGGGCTTTGGAGAGCAAAGAGATCCACCTTTGTTATTGACTGATCAGGATGCATCCCTACCGTTTAACATACGATCAGCCTAAAGCATAAATGCATGAATACTATGTGTGAATACCTCCAAATAAATACACTTGTTCACTTTGTGACCAAAAGGCCCACATTTAGCCGCCAGTAAAGGTACTCTTGGCTGTGAGCGCTGAAAGGAGGTCAGAGCAGAGGGTGGGTGGGTGCTGGTTATTTTGGGTCTGCCCCAGGAGGAGGCCTACAGACAGAGGGCCTGACAGTGAGGAAGAAGGCCTGGCTCTGGGGGAAGGGGACCCAGCAGGTCTGCCTTTTAATGATTTAAGCCAATAATCCCATCCTATTCCCTATTCTAAGGTGCATGTGGCATGAACAGTTTACATAACAACCAGTTAGTTGACAAACAAATAGCAGTAAAGTCATTGAAGACTTATTGACATTTATGCTTTTATCCAAAGCAACTTACATTTGTCAGTTGTCAATACTTGGGCTAGTCTCCCCTAGAGCTAGTTGGGGTTAAGTGCCTTGCTCAAGGGCACAAGGGCATCAGCCGGGATTCAAATCCACGACTGCGAGGCTACTAGCATGCTAGCCAGGTTCTTTAAACGCTTTGCCACCACCACGCCCCTTGATTTGATGTGTACCTTTTCTTTCTCCACCACTTTCACTAGAGGCCCTCCTAACACACGCTCACACACGCTTATGCTTACTAATGTGCTATACTGTCCCTCCTAAAAACTGGCATCCATGCATCCAATCAATCATTATTGATTTTTTTCACCACTACTGAGCCAGACAAGGATTTCCCTTTGTCAGAATACACCTATGATACCCATGGCACTGTGAATGTAACCCCCTAACATTTCACGTCATGAATTGACTGACAAATTCTGTAGTGGTTGTATGTGACATTGTGAAAGAGCTCCATGTGTTAATCAGTCTGTCAGTAAGATGCAGTGATGTAGATGAGTAGAGTAGATGACTCCACTCTGCAGATGCCTCAGCAGAGTATTCATCTATCTGTGACCGTCATCGTCATCCCCTGGGCAGTGTGATGCAGGCCAAGTGTTTCAGCTGTTCCTCTGGCCAGATGCCTAAATAGATGGCAGTGCTGTACATCATCACTGGGATCTCTGGCTACAGCACCTATAAGCAGGCTGCCACTGGACCACGGAGACGCCCCTGTCTCCCTCTCTCTCTCTCCTTCTCTCTATGCCCTCTCTCTCTTTTTGCCTTTCCCCCTCCCCCCGCCCCTCCCTCCCCCTGAGATGCAGGGTGCTAACATGTCCTTTTGTCTCCGTAGTGCTAAGTTGTGTTGGGCACGGTCTGCGTGCTTCTGCCCTAGGCTAGCTAGAACTGGTCTGGGGTCAGTGAGTGGCTGTATCGGTGCTGTGTCTTGGACTGCAGCCTAACTGCTGTTAAGTGGGCTTGACTCAGCACGAATCCCCTGCCGTAATGCTGTGAGCAGGTTTAACAGGAGCAAGACGTCCAAGGATTAAGTGACTCCTCACCCTTATTTGACAGATGGCTGCAATTGCCTTCAGAGGCCAGAGGCTAAATACCTTGGATTTATGTACATAATTTAAACAGAATGTGATAGGGCATTTCATTCTTGCAGCATACATTTTTTCCCACAGGTGCTGTTTGAATGATGCGGCTGCCTGCTTTGTGGTTATGTTGTGTGTACACCTGTGTATAACCATTTGTGTTACACATTAATGTCAAACTTCACAGCAGTCTGTGTGTCCTACAGCAATCTTTAAATCAGTCTTTAAATACTGAATATCCAGCAGTGAAAATGTGAAGTAGTCATGTGCCTGCATTTCATTGTATTTCATTAGAGTAGATGTAATGGTAGCCAGCTGATGTGTGTTTCCCAAAACTATAGTTTATAATTGCCAACCACCTAGGTTGATAACTGGTTAGCAGCTATGGTCCTGGGAAACACGCCATTTGGTGTGCAGGAAGCATGTTAGTAAATCCCCCTCCTGACACCTTCAGAGACGTGTTAGTGAAACTTTTAGGTTTTAGCTCACTCACTAGCACGCTCCACTCCCAGTCCGTGGTGCTGCTAGTCACAGGTTGAAGCCCGGGGTGTGTGCAGGGCTGGAGTGTGCAGGACGATGCAGGTTACACTGAGAACAAGGCCTGTCTGATTTGTGATTGACTGCAGTCTGCCTTTGTGCTTGTTTTTACAGGGTGGCTGAAGAGACGGACCAGCGAGTGGGCTGGAGCGAGAGACAGAGACACTGAGTGACAAGCAGAGGTGGGGAGAGGAGAGGAGAGACACTATTTCCAAAGGGCAAGTGTGGGGAAAACAAGCCTGTCTCCATGTCTGCCCCCGTCAATAGGAGATCTGCTGCAGGATCACGCAGGTAAACATAAATAAATAAATAAACTGGCTAGATGTAATTTATTCACCCATTTTTCAGGGAAATATGTCAACAATCCAGAAAAACAACCTGACAAGATGTCGTTTTTTACCTTTTTGTCTAAGAAATATGTTCACAGCCTTTTGCATTTCTCCTGAAACTGAGGTCCATTGGAAGTAAAACATGATGTGTCATTCAGCTCTGTGTCTCATACAGCCTAAGCGCTGCAGTGCACACAGAAGGCAGGTCTTAGAGCCTCAGAGCCCTATCTTGCTGCTGGGCCTCATCAGTGCTGCTGAGCTTTACACTAACAATCTCCTCTCTCTGCAGTGACTCTGCGTCAGCTTTCCCTTACCTACAATACATCCCCCTCCCCTACCCTGGCCTCCACGCAGCTTGTTTATGCCGCCAAGATTGATTGATTACATCTGATTGTTAGCCTTGGGAAATCTGCTGGGAGAGAGGCCATGGAGAGCTGCTCTTGGAAGTTGAATGGGAAATAGAGACCCCCTTTCCCACTGAACGGTGATGTTTTCAGCTGTTACAGAGGGTCAATTCACATTTCCTCATTAATTGCTGCTTCTCTCAGTAGCCTTTGGTCTCCAGGAAACCCTCTCTGTGTCTTATCACTTTTGATGTACTCTGCAATTCATACCACATCACTGTTTATATTTGGTGATTGTGTGCCAGTTGTACAAATTAATCTGGATTTGATCACGTCAACTATTGGACAGATCTTATTTGGAAGGATCTTTATCTGTTTGTGTTGTTTATCCTAGTGACCACAGTTTAATTTGAAGTAACAGTGTTTCTATTGTGTCCTGCGTTTAGAATGAAGCTCTGGCACAGATGTTCCGCATGTTTGTTTTGACCAAAGTTGCCCTCGGCTCTCCACAATACTGTTTTTATACAACTTTACTTCACAGTGGCATTAAGTGGGTTATGCTTTTACCTGTTCCCACTGTGTTAACATACTGTAAGCATATTTTCAGGATGGTAAGTCAAATTTTTCACACTATCTGGAGAATGTTGCCGTTATATCATAATTAATCTTCCCTCCAGTTGCGTAACTGTTTTCTCCCATTACTTTTGACTGACAAACTTTAACCTTCAGTCTAAGAGTTTACGTAATTTAAAGTACTATTAAGCTCATGCATCTACATACTGTAATACATTGACTGAATTTTACCAAATGTTTGTCTAGCTGTGTATAAAATTGTTATAATAATCATAATCATAATCATAATCATAAAAACTGTACTGTGCCTTTGAACTGACTGCAGTGAATGCAGCATATCTATGTAACAACTGTTTGTTGTTAAAAAAGGAAGATTTTAGTGGAAGAGGCTAAATTTCTAGTGTGACTTACTTTTTTTGCAAACAAACTGTGTTCTTGGGATTAAACTGCCCCATAAGTACGTGTTTAAGTAAATGGTGGTGTGGTATCAGTGGTAAATGGACCACTGAGGTTTGAGCTGTATTTGGCCGGCCGGCTGGCTAGCTGTGTGGTAATGATACGTCAGGGGCAGGCAGCATGGGCACACGGGCCTTTGAGCTCTGCCCCGGTTCTCTCTCTGGTTCTCTACCTGTGGAGCGCAATTCTGGTTCTCTCTATGGTTCTCTACCTGTGGAGCACACATCCGGTTCTCTCTTTGGTCCTCTGCCCGTAGAGCACAGCTCTGGTTCTCTCTTTCTGGTTCTCTCCCCAGATTCAACCCACTGAAGGCCCTGCAGCCCAAGCGGCGACTGCAGCAAATGCTGGTGGCTCAGTCAGTGGCTCAGTCAGCGGTTCAGTCGGCAGTTCAGTCAGCAGTTCAGTCGGCGGTTCAGTCGGCCTCTGCTTCCCCGTCCCCTCTCGCAGCGTGAGCCACAGCTCTGTTTATATGATCACCCACTCCCCAACAGCAGGGGGCGCTCCAGCTCCAAGACACGCTGGGTGTGGGCTACTGACGAGCCACAGTGGCTCCAAACAATCCCACCATGCACCAGCCATGGTGGCCCAAGCCATATGGCTTCCCAGCTAAGAATCCCTGGGGCAGTGATGTGTTTTTTCACTATAGGGCTTTCTTTGCATTTGACTGCACTCAGTCAGTCAAACTAAACAATCTAACAAGTGATCCAGTGGCAACCCAGGAATCCTGACTGAGAAAAAAAATGACTAGAAAAAACATCCTTGCCTCACTGGATTCTTGATGAAAGATTATGTTATGTGTCATTATACTCCCTGATGCTGATACTCCACCATCTGCTCTGCCTCACCCTGCACTAGCAATGTTAGCACTAGCTCCTTTTGCTAGCACTGTTAGTGCTAGCTGCTGTAGTAGTAGTACCATCACCCCTCTGCTGTAGTACTGGTCTCACCCCAATCTCTCACCCCACTGCAAGTGCACACTCAGGTCACTAGAAGCCTGGCTGCTCTCTGTCCCTCTTGTCTTGCTTGTTCCCAGTAACCCTGTATTATTTTGAGGCTACTACGCTCTCTCTCTTGACCCTTCCTCCTCTGTACAGGCATGCTTTTGCTGATCCCTCTCTTCCTTTGTTCCTTTTTCTTTTCTATAGCTTGGACATTGCTGCTTTGTTTGGTTATCTTGGCTTTTTTCCACCTTATTAGCTGTAGATATGATGTGAATGATATTCTTACACTTGATACAGTTGACTATTTTTGAATGATCCAAAGACAAGAGGAGTCTCTGGTTTTATCTGGTCTGATTTAGAGACAGATTATAGATGATGGGCTTGTGACAGTGACGTGAATAAAAATGATAAGCTGAATGGTATGCCATGATTAAATATGAGTTTACATAAGCCTGTCTTTATGTAAGTCCAAGGCCAAGGCTAGTAGTGACATTGGAATTGAATGAGAGATGATGGGACTGTCTGATAAAGTCTCTCATCACTCTCAAGCGATTCTCTGGCTGGGCTAGCTGTCCTCTGCATGTTTTCTTTGGCACAGATTTTTTTGGCTTGATCTAATTTTAGATGCAAATGTCTTCCTCTGCCTGTCCTGACTCCTCACAATGCAGTTGAGAGTGAAAGTGTATACACTAGATGGGAAGAGCACAGGAAACCCTGCTCTGATGTCACCACTAACTGGTACTGCATTAGTGTGTCATTACAACCCCATCAGACCTAAAAAGTCCTGCCTATGCATTCACATACCAGGGGGTAGTGGGCAGTAAAGGAGGAAATTAATATTGATTTTAAAATGTGTTTTCCCAAATTAAATTCATGCCCTTTCCTGAAGGATTCGGAGATTGTAAGATTTCCCTTGATTGTGTTATGCTGCTTTGCTCCATTCAGACTAAGAGGTAACATAACCGTGAGCTGTTTCAGGTTTTTTTGGTGTTCAGGGTGTTATTTTTCTAAGGGTTTTTTTGAGGTTGGCATAATCCCCAGACTCTGCAGGGGGACTTTGCATGAGGTGCGGTGGGGGCTAGTGCATGTACTAGGCCTATGGCTTGTCTCAGCAGGAAAAGGTGAAAAGGTGCAGGCACGATGCAGTCCCCTAGCTATTTATAACCTCACAGATTTCCCCAGGGACAAGAGACAAAAGGTATTGATGCCAGAAAAGACCAATTGAACCTGAGCAAGGAGGCGCAAAACTGAGCTGTGAAAAAGGAGACATTTTAGAGACCATGTGTGGGTGTAATGGAGAACGTGCCTATGACTCTCTGGAAATGGCAGTCTCCATTTCCAGAGGCATTTCCACAGACTGTCATAAAGATAAAAGCCTTGTCCAATCTCCATTTTATACCTCCCCTTTCCCGTCTGTTCACGACTTTTTACATTAGTCAGAGGGTCCATGTCCAGACTTTTCGATCTGTCATTTTAGAGCCCAGTTTTTAATGTGCGGCCACAGATAGTATAGTCGATATATGAATTAAGTCTGGTGGATGACTGAAAGAAGCGGAGAAATAAATAAAAAACACCTTTAGCCTCGGATTATACTTTTTTATGTACAGGATCCAAATGAAAAGTCATTCCAGACATAAACCTTAGCCTTATTTGAATGCAGGTATTTACTGTTCCATCATCACTGCCTGTAACAGTGTGTTGTCTTGTGGTCAGTTTTGACTATTGCAGGTTTATAGAGCTAGACTACATTCCAATGGAGGCAGGCTTTATGGTTTCAATGCGGCCCACTCGAGGATATCTGACGCAGAAGTCTCCAGAGCGCCACAGTCGGTCAGCACCTCATCGCTTTCTTTCTTTCTTTTGTTCTTTCTTCTTCTCTTTCTTTTCCTCCTTGCATACATTCTCTCCTCCGTTTAACCCTTACTTTCATCCTCCCTTACGTTCCTACCTCAGCGTCATCTCTGGGTTCTGTCTCTCCACCAAGGAACATTGCCCCTTCGAAAGCCAAGTCTCATCATGTCTGCTTGCTTGCATATCTTCAGGAGCGAGTATAGCCTGTCTACATCACCAGTCCATTGACTCTGCTGTCATTTGAAGGGCTAATGTCTTGGTGGACAGATTAAATCCTGAATGACAGGCCTCTATATACTACCTCAGTTACTGCTAACAGGGATCATATTTCAGCACATAAGATCTTAAATTTGCTTGTCTGCATGGTTTCTCCTTTTTTAGTTTATAAAAAGGCAGCCGTGGTTTCATTATTCTTTTGTGTTGCTTTCTTGTAGTGTTTTGGACTGATAAGAAACATGGTCAATGAGTCACCGCTAGAATCGTCACCCATCTTGCTTGTTTGCTTTTAGGTGTCTTTTGCTATGCCAGATTTGTTTTAGTGTGTTTGCCCCGATGCAGGTGGACTGGACTACCTAGTTCCAGTGGTATATGTCTGTGTACGTCTGTGGGCATGATTGTCTGTGAGTCTGTGTGTATCTCTGGGCATGATGTGTCGTCTTACTTTGTGCCTTGTTTGGTCTTTCTCAGCAACATCTGTGTTTGAAAAAAAAAGCTGTTTGTCAGTGAGTGGGGCTGCAGGAGTCGGTCTAAACTCTGAAGAAGAGTCCGTGTCAGTTTAGTCTGTGCCAGTATGTGCATTATCCATGTACTGACATGTCCATTCTGGTGTTGCAGACGGTCCCCTGCTCCGGTGAGCAATAGAGATCCCTACGGCAATGCATCCCTCAGCAGCAGCAGCAACTCTGGGTCCTGCAAGGGGAGTGACTGCAGCCCAACGTCCAGGTGAGGCATCCCCATCGGTGTATGAGTGTGTGTGTGAATAGGTGAATGTGGGAACAAAAAAGCAGTATGGCCTACATGCAATCCATTTACCTATGTGACTGGTGTGCATCGTTAAGGCCTTGTCTGAGTGTGGTCTGACCTCTCTGACAGGCGGAATGTGAAGTATACGTCTTGCACAGACAACCACGGCATCCGCCCCCCTCCCCCGGAGCAGTATCTGACTCCACTGCAACAGAAGGAGGTGTGCATCCGACACCTGCGTGCTCGCCTCAAAGAGACTGTTGATAGGCTGCAGGACAGGTCAGTCATGCACAGGCAGACACTCCCCACACATTCACTTCAATGGGTCTGAACTCTGCCTTAAGACATCAGTATGAGAAGCATCATTGCACTTAATTAATACCTCAGTTTGGAGCTTGAAAGTATGTCTCCCTTTATTTCTCAACACCTCCACTAAGGCACTAAGGGTGCAGCCTCCGACAGGTGATTACAAAATCATTTGTTTTCTTTTGGGAGTGCTATTGCAATCAGATTTCTTGTTGACATTCTTTGACTTCAGGAAATGGGTTTGTCTGACATGGTGCACCGTTCTTGCTGAGTTAGGCATTTGCTTTAAGATGGCCTGCGAATCGTTGCCTCGCACTGGTCTGGTTCAGTCTTCTTTTCTTTCTTTTCTTATTTTAGAAAAATCACAAAGCCTACCGAAAATAATGTTTCTTTTTGAAACACGGACATCTTAGGGGTTAGGATCTTGTGGAGAATACGTCGCTAGCCTTGTACAGCCTATGCCAACTGCACATAGCGCACATATTGCCGTGTGCGACTGTGAGCGTTAGAAAGGCTTACCAACCAGTATCAACAATTTTGCCTACTTTAGCTAATGAACCAGCATAGTGTCTGACTTTTTCTTATTAGGTTTTTTGTTTTATATGTAAACCAACAACAGCAACAACAATATCAACAACAACAACAACAACAACAACAACAACAACAACTGTGCTTGGGGTTGTGAGCAGTTGCTTTGTGTTGCTAAAACAGCTGTTAGCAGCCTCAGCAGCGCTGCTAAAAATTTGGGGCCCTATGACAGAAAATTATTTTGGGCCTCCCAAACATTGATTATTATATTAAAATGCCCCTGGCGGCGCCCCTGAGCAGCCTCCTAGTGCCACCCCTGCCCTGAAGCCTCAAAGATTTAACTAGCATGAATCGTTTTCATGATTGCCTGTTCATGTCTGTTAAGTCTTTAAGGGCTCAGAGCTTAGGGAGGGATAGGGGGCATTCAGATTCAGCCTATATATCCGACTTCTAGCATGTAGAGAGCTGGAAAACACTGACATAACTTAGAGGTGTAATGAAGCTGAGTCGTCAGACTTTGATGTTTTGCTGAACGATTAGACCAATCCTGCTCCTTTCCTGCTGATGAGAAGAATGATCCTGCTGACCTTTTTATTTAATGTCGGTGGTTTACCTCCCTTTATGCAAAATGTGGATGTCAGACCATATGGGAATTAAATGAGATCATTTTAACTGCTGGCAATGAGCAGCTCCGTAACATAGCTTAAGTGCAAGAGTGCTGCACATGTGTATCTCCTGTCTGAGGAAGTGCTGGAATTGGACAGGCTTTTATATCAGATCAAACGAGGCTGCATGAGTTGTTACAGTAATTAGCAATAAACCCTCACTGATTGCTGGATGCTTTTTTCAATGAAATGCAACCCTGCTGTAGCACCACGCTACTGTGATGCGTACTGAGCCTGGAAGCTGCTTGAGAGTCGCGCCTAGAGTTGTACATTTTCTCTCGCGCTCATCACAAGCTGTTGTGCACATTTTAAAGCAATCATACGAACCAGAGCGTGTGTATCAGAATCATACGAACCAGAGTGTGTGTATCAGAGAGTGTATCAGATGCAGAGAAGGAAATTTGTAGCAGTGATTGCGATGACTAAAATGGAGGCTAATCTAATGGACTGAAATGTTAGCATTTTCCCTTCTTTCGACAGTCATCCATTAGCTTCACAGTGGAGTGACAGGAAAGTCACTGTACATGTAGTTGGATTGGAGGGAAGTGACTTTAAATGACATGTCTAAGGCTGGCTATCTCTGGCATGTTTACATTAGTGTTTATTCATGTGTGCCATCCTTATTAATAAACACATGAAAATAAAATGAAATGAAGGCAGCTGGTTAAATGGCCACACTGTCTCTGTTATTGATGCTACCTGTTCCATGACTGCTATTCTTATCCTTGTGTGTGTGTTGTTATCCTCCTTCTTGGGTCCCTGCCCCATTTCTCTGTGTTCCCACTGCAATCTGTCATCACTGTCTCGCTCTGTCGTCCAGGGACTCGGAGATTGATGAGTTGCGGACGCAGCTGTCGCGCATGCAGGAGGACTGGATCGAGGAGGAGTGCCACCGCGTGGAGGCCCAGCTGGCCCTGAAGGAGGCGCAGAGGGAGATCCAGCAGCTGAAGCAGGTGATCGACGTGGTGCGCTCCAGCTTGGGCAGCAACCCCGACACGGGCATGCAGAAGTACTTCCAGGTAGGGGTGGGAGTCGAGAACCGGATATCAAGTAGAACTAAGACTCCAATATTTCAGTCTACTGGAACTGTATGCCTCTGACCTTATCAATTCCTCTTATCAATGCTGGCATGTTTTTGAGATCATGGGCAGTTGTTTTTTCTGAAAGTAGAGTACAAATACGTTGTGTTGATGTGCTGATACTGAAAATCTGTGTAGACTACTTTCTCCACTGCAAGGAATTGATAAGGGAATTGATAAAGTATCAAACCGATAAGCAGGATCGACAGTGGCATCATTACTGATAAAATACCATCAATTCCCATCCCTACCTCCAGGACATCAACCTGCAGAACCACAAGCTGGAGACACTGCTCCACAGCATGGAGCTGGCCCAGACCGGCGCTGGGCTCAAACAGCAGCAGCAGCAGCGGGGGCAGCAGGAGGATGAGGAGCAGGCGGGGAGGGCATCGGCCACAGGGACCGGCATCGGGGGAGGGGAGGGTCCGGCTGCGGTGCCGGCGGAGCTGGAGGTGGGCGAGGGTCCGCCGGGGGGCTCGTGCGAGGGCTCACCCGCCCGCTCGCTCACCCGCAGCTCCACCTACACCAAGCTTAGCGACCACGCCCCCAGAGAGCGCAGCAGCTGTGGCAGGTGGGTGTCACACACACACACACACACACACACACACATACTTTCAGAATGTGACATACACACATACAATCACACATAACACACACAGAGTAGCTCTGAAGTGAAGAGCATTCAAATAATTCAAACAAAAGTATGTAATTTTTATTACAACAAGTATCAAATCTGTGAGATCTGTAGTCAGGATACCCCTCCTCTGTAACCTCCCTCTGAAAGTTGCTTTTGGTGCCTTGATGAAAATGCAATGTGTTGTTGTTGTTGTTGATGTTGTTGGCAGCACCTGTGGAAGTGTGTGCGGCAGTGCGAGCGGAAGCATCCGTGGCGGTGACGACTTCCCCTGCCTGTCGGCCGAGGGCACGCAGGACAGCGGCTTTGTGTGCTGCGGCGAGAGCGTGTCCAGCCACACCAACCTGCTGCTGGAGGCCGCCTTCCTCTCCAAGGAGACGGCGTCCCTGCTCAGCTCCTACTCGCTCAACTCGCACCTGCCCCACTCCTCCACCTATGAGAGGCTGGTGCCCCCGCAGTGTGGCATGGGTACTACTACGGGCAGTGCCAGCCACCCCTGCCTCTCCCACCACCACCTCTACCTGCACCACCTACGGGAGCAGGGCATCCAGACAGACTGTGCCCCAGCATCAGCCCCCGTGCAAGGCTACGGCCGCTGACGTCGGACCTGGACACCATTGCCGAGCAGCGCACCTTCCGCTCGCAGGCCTGCAGCCCCACCTCCACCTGGCTCTCGGACGAGGGCGATGACCTGGACCTCACCACCGTGTCCGTCACAACCAACACCATGACGACCACCACCACGGCTCCCGATGCCGCCTCCGTGCTGCTTCCCATCGACCCTCCAGAACCGCCTCTGCCCTTGGATCCACCCAACCTGCCTACACCCAGGCCCACCTTGGGCTCCACTTCCTCTTCCTCCGCAGCCCAGCCGCCCCAGTCAGACCGGGAGGCGTCAGCCTCCGACGTCTCGCAGGAGCACAGCCTCGCTGGCCCCCCTCCTCAGACCTCTCAGCCTCGGAGCGCTGGCTCCCCCGTGCCCTCTGCTGCACCCCTGGTGGTGGATGGGGTGACGGTGGTGGAGGTGGATGACGACGAGGCCAAGGACGAAGAGGACGAAGGCGAAGCAGCAGCAGGAGCAGTGGGGAGTGAAGCAGAGGCTTCCTCCTCCTCTGCTTCGGGGCCTGTGGTGAAGAGCTACTGGAGCCGCCACTTCCTGGTGGACCTGCTGGCTGTGGCGGTGCCCGTGGTGCCCACCGTGGCCTGGCTGTGCCGAGCTCCGCGCCGGGAAGGCCAGCCTCTCTACCACTTTGGCTCGCTGCTGAGGGGGTGCTGCACCGTGGCTCTTCACTCTCTGCGCCGCGGCGGGGGGCTCCGCCACTACCCAGCGGGCGGCGGCGGACCTCCCGGGGCGCAGATCTGAGGTCAGCAGTGAGCCACAGCAACAGTGAGCCACGACACTGACACAGCCATTGTTCTCCCTGCTCTCGGATCAGATGGAGGCCTCTCAGAAAAGGTCCTCTCAGTAGAGCTGAGAGAAAAAAAAGGAAGGAAATGGTAGCCCTTTAAAACTGCCACAGCATAGTGGCATTGTGAGGCTGCTGTAAGTAAAGAGCTGTTTCCCCACCACTTTCACAAGTCTTGACATATAGCCATTTTACTGCAAAACAACAGAGCCACAGAGCCAGTGGTTACTGGTGTGCATCTGTGAAATGAGAGGGTGGGACCAGAGACGGTTGATAAGCGATTCTAAACAATCTTTGATGGGGCAAAGGGATGTGGATTATGGAAGACTTAAAAAAGAAAAAAAAAACATACGTAAAACCTCATAGAACTCCTACAAGTCTTCTTTTGTACCCTTATCACTTGTACTGGCTCTATAAGACTGAGTAGAAGACCAGTATGTGTGTGTGAGTTTGTGAGTGTGTGTGTGTGTGTGTGTGCGTGTGTGTCTGTGTGTGTGTGTGTGTGTGTGTGTGTGCATTAGACACTGAATGCAAACACAGAGAATGAATGCTGACAGGATTGATGGACACTGATTGGACACGGGTTGTAGCAGCCCAGTCGAGTGTGCTGAACAGTCACCCTGAAAGGACAATTGTCAATTTCCTGTTAGATTTTTTTTTGAGGATTCTGCAATATGTTATTGTGATATGTTCATCCTGTGTGGTGTGTGTGTGTGTGTGTGTGTGTGTGTGTGTGTAAGTAAGTGTATGTGAGTCAGTTGTTATAAATGTTTCAGTGCTGTGGATTGTGCGCTCACAGTTGGGTAAATGGCCACCCTTGGCATGTCAGCCATCTCTCGAGTTTGTAGGTAAACAAGTGCTGCCGCCACCGCTGCTGTTCTATTTATGCGCTTAGCATCCACCAGTGGTGTCCCACTTTACCCCTAGTCCCCTAGCTTAGCATCCACCAGTGGTGTCCCACTTTACCCCTAGTCCCCTAGCTTAGCATCCACCAGTGGTGTCCCACTTTACCCCTAGTCCCCTAGCTTTCTGCCCAGCAGAGATTAATGCACCATTCATAGTACACCAAATGTAGATGTTAAATGTTTTTTGGCGAAGGAAAGGGGGCCTGATGTTTAAGGGAAATTCTGGAGCATATCAATTCATAGCCCCGTTGTTTGAGGTCACTGCGTGCTGTTAGTAGGAAAAAGAGTGCTAACATTTGGTCCAGAATAGACTAAAAAGACGAATTTTGCTATTTGGTGGATGTTATACCAGATGTTATCTCCTGACAGCCCTAGGTAACCTCAAACAACCGGGCTATGGATTTAAATACTCTGGACTTTTTCGCAAAAGGAAAGAAATCTCATTCGTAGGCTCTGTTGAGTGAGGACACTTTGATTCTTTGATTGGTTCAGTTTAATCATTGACTTTTTGCTTTCTTTTAGGGAAAGTCAATCATACATGAAACAATACAATGCAGCCTTAAAGGCTGTAGCTAATCACAGGGTTGGGGTTAAAGTGATTTGGTTGAATATAATAACACAATGGCCAGGAGAGATGGCTTTAGAATGTTGCAGAATTCTACTGAAATCTCTGACACAGAGCTGACAGACTATAGTCACTATAGTTCTTCCAAGTACTGGTCTTTAGGTGTTGTGTCTATAGTGCCCATGTGGTGAACCCATAATGATGATTGTTGGACACTGAAGTGTCAGCTCATCCTCTATGATGCTGTTTCTTCCCTTTGTGTTGGAGAATCCTTATGTTTTCATTTCCGTAAGATGTTTCATGTTATTATATTGAATATAGTTATCTATGTTTTAATTGCACTAGTGTTCACTTTAAGAAGTTGGTGATTACTTGAATTTAAGATTGTGTTCCCAAAGTTATGGGCATCCATTTTTGGACTTGGGACTGTGAGGCATCCGTCTAAAGTTTGTCTCACTTAAATATTTAGTCATTGTGAATACTATGTTATTGTGAATACTGCAAAAACTTATAATTACTGCAAGTTAAACAATGATAAGCTAACCTAGCTTCAAGAAACCAACATAGCAGTGTCTCAACTGTACTGGATACTCCTAGGTTAAGAGTCATTAAGCAGATGTACACACATTTTTTGTCCTGATTTCCAACTCAGAACTGAGTTATTGTGGCCTTTTCTCTTCTGCTTTTGGTTGGAGGGAGGTGTCCTAATTGTACACACAATGCATGCTGCCTGTGGGGGTATTCAGGCTTTTCTCAGTGTGCTTTTCTCCCTGCTGCTGTCTGACAGTTGAGTCTGTTTTTCCCCTCTTTTCCTTGCTTTCTATAGTACCAGTCTGTGAGCATCCATCTCCCCCTCGGTAGAGGACTGGGAGGATGCAGTTTATTTATTTTAAAAGGGGGGTGGGGGGGACAGAATTGGTGTTTTGTTGCTCTCTCTGTGTGTGTCAGTGATTCTTAGTCAGCTGATCTGATTCAATGTATCATGGCTTGAAATGAACAGACTCCATTCCCAGACACTGTGTTTGGTTGTTCCCCATTCCTTTCATCACTTTAGCATCTATCTTCTACTGCAGGCTGGCTAGATTAGAGAAAGTACTTAAAGAATCAGGGCAAACAGTGTACAAAAATAATACAGGCACAATAAATATGTAATTCCCCTGATATGTTTCCCAGCTGATGTCAGTATGTAGAGTGTGTGCTAGATATGACTATGAGCCTGGCCCCTGGCATCCACCTTGGGACAATATATTGTCTATAAAGCGGTCCAAAGAAATACAGCTCAATAGGATTGAACTTTTGGAATAAGCAAAGCAGTAAGCCATCATTTGCATTTAATGTACTTTGCCACCAGCTGAAGGACACTGGATTGCCGTTCTCTTTCCTATAGACAGAGAGTGTGTGTGTGTGTGTGTGTGTGTGTGTGTGTGTGTGTGTGTGTGTGTGTGCGTGTGTGTGTGTGTGTCCAGTTATGTACTCAAACACACATGCAAAAAAAACCCTGAAATGGTTTTAATGATTCATGATAGCTGAACTGCTGTTAATTAGGATCTTTAGTCCCATCCTAATCTCACCCAAAGTTGACCCAAGCATCGTCAGTCTGCATCCTTTATCTCAACCCTAAGCCCATTGTACACATAGCCTCCAGCTGTAGCCGCCCCTTGTGTAAGCTTATCTAATTAGCCTGGCCCTAATAGCCCACACTGTCACACCAATAACTCAGTCTCATGGGGCTGCATCAGTGTTGGGCTCAGTGGGTCATGTGACCTCTGAGTTCACTGCTTTCCTGTCACATCTAAAAAGCTCTTGCCCTGATCAGCTTTGGCATGCCAGAAATTATTGCACCAATCTTTTGTTTGATGTAAAACCACTGAGGGCATGAGAGACCTAGTAATATGTTAGTGTGTGTATTAGGACTGGGATAGAATACTATTTCTTCATGTAGACTAGTCAGAATGTCGTCCACAAGAATAAATATCAATATCAATATCAAGGATGCAATATAGTTTGCTGATAATCTTGCTGTATTGTAATGAAAAGGCAATGCCACAAACATGAAGCAATGCATAACATGTTTGTGTTCTCCACACACTTCAGTCCATTACTGATAATGGCCATGCCACTCTATCACTCATTGCTGAAGAGATCTCACAGTATCACAGACCTTCTAAGGCACTTAGGGGAGGTTCCTGAGGTCATGTTCAGCCATTTGGGTTGATTGTGTACAATATGCTGCATATCATTTAATAGTACGACTGAATGATGTATCTGGGAAACAGCCTTATTTGTCCTGTATTGCTTTAAATAACATGCAGACAGCCAAGATGCAGTCAATAGAGATGATGCATTCTTGTGCAAGGTGTGACAAAATCAGACCACACATTATTTTGATTTTTGAGAAATACTCTATGTATCAAGAGTTCTGTATGCATTTGATATCTGGGTTTGTCCTGTTAGATGTAAAACTGATACAATCGAAAAGGGTTTCTTAAGTTCAATGATGTCAATGTTTTTTTAAGTAGTGTTTGTCAGATGCCTCACTGGTGGATCGAGTAGCCATTGCTTTTATTGAGATCAATAAGGAGCATATACTATAAATATAAAAATGGAAAATTAAATATTTTACTGGCAATATTGTGTGTACAGATGTGTCTGACCATCAAATCCTTCTTTCACCCATAACACTATATAAACCAAAAGTCTATATTAAACAGCATGGTGAAAAGTGACAGCTGTCCTGTCTTTGATGCTCTTCATTGTCAGCACAAAACCCAGACACACATTTCACACAAAGGACCTTCAGCATTTTGGACGCTGACCAATTATAGTGTCTTGTATGCACCCATGTCAGTGTGGTTTGGCTATTACATGGATAGATTAGGTGATTTTCTGGAGGGACACACACACACACACACATATTGTGTTAAATATTCCAACTCTTTTATGTTATTTCAAAAGAAGTCCGTCAAGATTTTGGCCCCCCCTCCAATCTATAACTGACTGATCAAGGCCTACTCTATGAATGGGAGATTTGGCAGGGGTGGGAGGGACTACTCTACTTTACTTCTCACACAGTGCTTAGATGTTGGAGACAGACTGGATCAAACAGGCACAGGAGTACATTCACTCAGCGGCGACTACCCTACTGGGCAGCGTAGGCTTTTGAGCACAGGCATTCAAAGGAGCTAAACGCGGCTATCCTCAGTCTCACAGGGACTGTTGTCTAATGGAGGCAAAACGCGGCTATCCTCCATGTCAGAGGACTCTGTTGTTTAATGGAGGCTTCGGCCCTCTACTGGTATTATCCTGAACCTCCACAAACCCCCCACTGACAGCACAGCTCTAAGGCAAATGTGTGTTGCTTCACATAGTGGCATCAAAAAGCAGAGTTGTAACAATTATTTATTGTTTTTTTTCTTGTACAGTAATCAACTTGTGGTTACATTCATATAGAATTTTTTTACAGGTTCTAACATTTTCAGAATGATGATGATGGTGAGGATTATCAAAAAGTTACAAATTCCTAAAACAAAAATGTATGACACTGAATGACATCAAGTGATGATTTTTTTTCTCAAATCCAAAAAATTGAAATACATGCTCAGACAAAAGGTGTAAATCAATCAATCAATCAATCAAATCAATCATTCTTGGCACAGACAAACATCAGTTAAAAAATCAAGTGGGGGGAGGGGGGGTCCACCTGCTCACGCATGCAAGTAGGAACAGAAGATGATGGAGTGCTAGTCAATGCCCACAATCCTTTACCTTGCTTTCCCACTATGGAAGCTCTGAACTCAAACCTATGGCTTCGTTATTCTTTTCGTTAAAAAAAAAAAAAAAAAAATACAATAATACAGGTGCATTTCATGAGCCAAATTAAAAACAGTAACACTTCATAAATGTGTGATGGATTATTATGAAATACATTTAAAGACAAACAATTAAACAATGACATGAGAGCGAAGTAGAAAAAGCATCTAGACAGAGGTCAAACGTACTTAACTAAATACAGTAGAAAAAAGGCATCTGGTATACATATATATGTGTGTATGTATGCATATGTTGATACATGGGATGTGAGTTGAAGTCGTTTTCAGTTCAGCAATAGAGCGAGTTCCCGTGTGGCCACCCTTGGGGCGGGCCGACAGGCAGTCTCTGGAGATTGTAGGCATCTGGACAGAGGGCAGGGAAGGGCTGGGCACGGGTCCAGCAGACAGTTTCACACCTCAGGCACAGAGTGGTCCATGGCAGACCGCAGCAGACCTCCAGACATCCTACAGGCACACAGGGATGCAAGTCAGTTAGGAGGAGCTGTGCTGCTGCAGTGTGTGTTCCACCACAGGGCCCAGGGCCTGGTTTCTCAATAACAATGGACTTATGCATGTTCTTTACCACTGATAAAAATGTTCGCCTGGCTTTCCTGTGTGTTTCCCAAACATGGTCGTATAGTGAATCTGCGACAGGCTCATGTCACCCTTATGTAGACCCCTTCAAATAAAGCGTCACCCAATACCCAACAATGGTTTTGGGAAATGATCAGAGAACCTTAAGATGTTCTTAAGAGGGACTGCACAATACTTGGGCCGAAGATGCTTTTGGAAAAACTGGCCCAGATGTCCAGGTGTCCAATCCCACCCCATTTGGCCACCCAATCATTTCCCACTCTTCACTGGGATTTTTGGGGAAAAAAGGCAAAATGCCCTCAACATATAGTACAATTCAAAAACATCATCCAAGTTACAACCATACAACAGAAGCCTTCCCCTCTACTGCCTGCAATCACACAAAGCCATTAGCTTTGCGGTTTACTACAAAACTGAGGTGAGTGAAGACTGCAATAGTCTCCCAAAGCACTCGACTTCCATTCAATTCTATTAAAGTGCATCTGTATAATGATGGCAATCATTGTCAGCCACTGCGCAGGCATACTCACTTCTTAATCATGTGTTCATAGACGAACTTGGGCATGATTGTGATGGTCATGGCAGTGGGGGAGGTGGTGAGAATGTCTTTGATCTGAGTGTCCTGCAAACACACACAGAAAGTCATTAAAGATGGCTGTGCCTTTAAGCACAAATACAATCCTTGACATGCAGAGAGCAGAAGGAGGAACCACAATCCCAAGGTCAAGCCCACCTTCAGGCCAATGACATTCTGGCCGTTGATCTCACAGATGTAGTGGTCAGTCAGCATGCCGTTGCGTGCGGCGGACCCGTCCTTGACCAGGGAGGTGATTTTGCCGGATTTGTAGATGAAGCCCACATGGCCGGAGCTGTCCTTGTGCATGGTGATGGTACGCTGGAAGGGCCTGAAGAACACAGGAAGTACAACACATGTCAGCAGACAGGATGAATAAGAGCAAATCCAGGAACCACACAGTCATTCTTCACATCCAGCAGCCATTCATACATCATCTGTAAATGAGTAAACAGGACACGTTAATGACTAGATACAATAGATCACAAAAGCAAGTCACCTTCACATTTTGTAAATATTTGTTATAGATTTTCATGGACAACAGTATAGAAATGAACTTGATACAACTTAAAGTATTCGGTGTACAGCTTGTATAGCAGTATAAATTTAACATCCTCTGAAAATAACTCAACATACAGCCATTAATGTCTAAACAGCTGGCAACAAAAGTCAGTCCACCTCACAGTGAACCACAGTGAACCACAGTGAACAGTGACCAAACTGTTAATATTTTGTGTGAGCACCATTATTATGCACAGCTTTAGCCACTATGGGCTTGAAATTGACCAGAGCTGCACAGGTTTCTACTGGAATCATCCTCACACCTGCATGATGACATCACAGACCTGGTGGACTATAGACACCTGGCTCTCCTCCAACCTTCGCATCAGGATGCTTCACGATGCGCCACAAGTTCTCAAATAGGTTTAGGAGGCAGTAAATTCATTAATTGATTATTAACTCTGAATCTGTTTTGAGCAAATTATCTGAAAGGATTAAAACATGACTGCCATCTAGATCGCGATAAACTAACTTTCAAATTTTGTCTGTTCTAACTAATAAAGTGTGGTTATGACCACCAGGGGTCGCCAGATCCACCAGATGCACTCCAGTTGGGTAGGGGGAGGGAAAACCACATTTTATCCATGTGGACTTTGCCCTATAATTCCACACTGGAAACAATGACACCACTTAACTGGCTTCTGTGTCAGTCATTCATGTTGGTTTAGGAGTGCAGTCCAAACAGCTCTAATACAGCCATCGTGTGAAATGCATTACACCCTTGTAACTGATAACAGTAGTCCCCACCAAGAGCCAGGAACACAGCAGGCTTTAAATCTGGATAAAACTCTGACGGCGGCGGCGGGAGGCCACGGTTCTCCCTGTTTTCCAAGCGCTCGCTGTGGTTCAGGCTGAGCGGAGGCTGAACCAGTCTGGCTTGCTTTTCCATCACCTAATAACACCGCTACAATCCCTGGCTGTACACCTAGATCATCAGACTTGTTCAAACAAACAAGTGTAAACAATAAATGCTTTTGTACCAAGCAAAAAGACTGCTTCCACTCGTGATCAATGTGGGTGTTTCCAGGCCCACTTCCATATGCACACCTTTCCGAGATGGGTTTCTTTTTTTTCTTTTTCTGCCAGTTGTGCACGCTCACATCCACACAGGGACACTGACCTGTCGCGCACCACCAGCTCGATGCGTGTCTCGGCGGCAGACTTGAGGGCCTTGTGGGCCTTGTCTGTGCTCCAGCCGGCGCAGTTCTGACCGTTGATCTGCAGCACCTGGTCACCGAAGCGCAGGCCGGCCAGAGCAGCAGGGGAGTTGGCCTGCACCAGCTGGATGAAGACGCCCTGAGAGGGAGAGAGACGGAGATAGGGATCAGTCCACCGGCCTTACGGGCAGGCTACACTCGAGACGTTATGGATACGCAAGTCAAGCAACGTCAAAATTCTCAATAGATGGCTTCCACAATAACCAATGAAACTGGCTACATCAGATGCGGCAGCGCAGTGAACATTCTAAAAGGGATCCGTGACTAGTAGGCCATGTTGTAAATGTGATTTAAAAGCACTCAAAATGTTTTGGGTTTTCTTAAAAGTTTAGAAAATCCTTTCACTCATAAGCTGCCATCGTTGTAAAAAGTGACATCACCATCAAGGTCTAATCAAGGTTGCTGTACATAAACAACAATCAACCATCTGGGGTCACTTTTCACTCAGAAAGCACTGAGAAGTAAATACAACGACAACTTAGAAGATCTGCAAATGAGAGGATTTTCTTTGATAAAGTTTTGATAAAAAAAGAAAGCATTTTTAGTGTAAGTTTAAATCCTTTTAGATCAATCCTTAGTCAGTCTTAGAAGGCCAACATGTTTTACTAGGCAGGGATCCTTTATTTAAAAAAGAAAAAAAAAAGCTTATGAATGTATTTTGACGTGACTTGACTCATAATGTATCTGATGCAACCCTAGGGTTGGAACTAGGGGGCGCTCCTGGACTCCTGTCAGGGACATTGGTGTCCATGCAGTGTTTTTTATCTCCTTTTTTCAATTGTTTCCTACGAGGAGAAAGCGTCAGTGGCTGTCTAGAAAAAAAAAAAACATATAGGAACACAAGCTATATGGACACAGTGCTTTGCAGGACTATGTAACCCTGTATTTAACTTCTGTGCCAAGTTTCAAGTCATTTTAAATGCAGCTTTGGCTTTGCCTGCAGTGTATTCAATATAGGGACCACATGGTAGATTGTGATCCTATAGCAAAGCCAGGTTGGCCTTATTTGCACGTGGTAGAATGTGGTCTTACAGGAAAGCCGGGTCAGCCCTTGTTGATTTGTATGCTAACTGCAAGGGATTTCTGGCTTAGGCACTTCTGACATTGTGTACATATGGTTGCTTCATCAAATTCTGTTTGAAAATATCACACATGGCTCCTGAAAAGGAGAAATCCTATGTGAAACAATCAACAGCCCTATTGTTTGAGGTCACCAAGTGCTGTCGGTAAGAAAAAGAAACGAGAAAATGTGATGCACCATAGACCAACTAACTAATCGGCAGCTAACACTAACTGAATGGGGCGTTCAAAGTAACGTTCAGTTTCATTTCCTTATGCCCCATTCAGTTAATGTTAGTTGCCGGTTCACTACCTGGTCTGTTGTGTCACATTTTCTGGTTCCTTTTCCTACAGACAACACTACGTGACCTTGAACAACGAGGCTTTTGACTGATTCACACCAGATTTCTCCATTAAGAAAGATGAAGGAGCGCTGAAGTTGGACTTCAACACTTAAACTTCAGGGCTTTGGTGGCGTTTTTAAACTGAAGTGGTTTGTGAACTGTGTGCTGCAGAGACGTGGAGGTGTGACGGGAGGAGTGACCAGCACTGCTGCCTTGCCAGAGTGGACTGGTTGGTCACCATGGAAATGACTCACATTGTCGATCTCTCTGAGCCTCAGGCCGACCTTCCCATCCTGGTCCTTGCAGAGGATGATCTCACGCAGACCCTGGCGGATCTCGGCTCGACGGACGCCAATGTCGTTGCCGGTCACTGGCCTCACCATGCCTGCCATGCCCGCACCTCCGGGCACCGCCACTTGCTGATGGCACAGAGAGAAACACACACACACACACATAAGGT
>PYXC01001758.1:1782500-2012500 GCA_015244755.2 Tenualosa ilisha
ACACACACACACGCACACACACAGCCCCTTCCTAACTGCTTCCATGTAAAGGTCCATTTGCATGTGTCCAATCAGTCCATCCACAGGAGAGTGGGCGGCTGGCCACGTCTAGTCTGATCCCAATCTCACCCTCCCGTGGAGCCCACCAACACTCGTCACCAGCCACTCCACAGCAACCAACCTGGGCCAGACAGCTCCAAGAGCCTTTCCATATTTCCGTAACTCCACTGTACTGCGTGCCCTTAATGTAGTTAGCACCGACCACAGCCAGGCAGCCAAGAGATCCAAGATAATTAGACAGTGTGGGAAAGTATCACTTTGCATTATTCTGACTTGCAAACAAGTGCTTTTGCGATAACACAAATAGGTTACATTTTTAGGACCTACGTCAGGCTGAAACATAACCTACTTTCGAGCTACATCACACGTCAGATGATGTGGGTTTGGCTGGGCCATTGTGCCCAGGTGAGACAAAAGCACCTAAACAAGCTAACAGTATCACTCTGACAAGGTGTAGCCTACCTGAATGACAGGTTGATGTAGCCTACAATTATACCCAACCTTGCTAATTGCTATACTCATTGTCAAGTTTAAATGGACCTTTACATCGGAAAAGATTTTGAT
This sequence comes from Tenualosa ilisha, assembly GCA_015244755.2. NCBI lineage: Eukaryota > Metazoa > Chordata > Actinopteri > Clupeiformes > Clupeidae > Tenualosa > Tenualosa ilisha. The sequence goes on from PYXC01001758.1 coordinate 1,783,125, forward strand.
TTAGATTTGACAGATGTTCACAGAAAAGCAGTACTGGTGTCTGATTAAAATGACTTTGGGTTTCACAAAATCACTACTGTCCTAAAAGCTAAGGCCAAGCAGGATCTTGGGATATGTTGCTTGACAGGAACAGATTCAGAACTAATGACAGTGCTTTGGCCTAAGCAGCTATCCATTCAGTAACAGTATTTTGTTCAGGTTAAGGTGACAAATGAGTTTCTATGTAGAGGGGATATGTAGCTCATTTGTGGGTCAAAATATATGAATCTGCTAACACAATTCACACACAATGCAGACATGACAACAGTGGTGGAAGTGGAATAATGCTTTTAACAGTGTTTGAATATCAAAATGAATGCAATGTGAGGTGGCTGAGAGGTGGCTGCATTAACGTGAACGTGCATTAGGCTAACCTTTTGGCATTCTAACGCTGCATCATCCAGTACACCTCACCGAATTCATCATCAAAATGACTCTACTCTAATTTTCATGATTAACCCAGCTCAGGCGCCAGGCCTAAAGCTCTTTCTACAAATCCCAGTCCACTCCTGCACATCCATGGCAGAGTGAGTGGTGCTGGACAGTGCTTCAAACGCGGCGCTGCTCCCTTGGCTTTGAGGACGAGAGTGCTGACGGAGACAAGCAAAGAGGCACTACAAAAGAGTGAGTGACTAAGAGAGGGGGAGGAAGGCAGAGGTGCTGAAAGAGCCTCAGAGGAAGAGTGGAAAACACATGGGTGGAGTGAGAAAGAGTAAGTGTGTGCGAGTGTGTGTGTGGTGTGTGCGTGTAAGTAAGAGGAAGAGAAAGCAAGACAGAAGATAGATGAAGAGGTGATACAGAGTGAATGTTATAGAGAGAATTAGCAAAAGTAAGAGAGAGAGAGAGAGACGGAAAGAAACAGAGTGAGTGAGTGAGCGAAAGAGAGTGAGTGAGTGAGTGAGTAAGAGAGTGAGGGAAAGAGAAAGATGTAGTGAGTAGCAGATATAGTGAAGCATGATGATGGAAGGAAATGCAGAAAATGTAGAGCAGGGGGAGGGGAGGGAAAGCAGAATAGAGCGAGAGAGCAAGTGAGTGGTGAGTGTGTGTGTGTGTGTGTGTGTGTGTGGTGTGTGTGTGTGTGTGTGTGTGTGTGCATTCAAGGCCAAGTAATGGAGCAGAAAGAAAACTCTGAAGGCTGGAATGACTGTGGAAGAAAGAAGCTGTGAGGCTGAAAGACGCAAAGGAAACAACCTGACATCACTGCTGGGTTGAGGGCCAGCCATGCAGCCCCCCCACACCCCCCCCCCCCCACACCACACTCCTCTCCATCCCTGCTGCCAGGACACAATCTCCATGGCGACCCCAGCCACTGGCACACAGAGAAACAAAAGCCTTGGGGTTCAGAGGGCATCCTATCAAGAGAGGGAGAGAGGAGGAGGGGAGGAGAGGAGAGGGGGAGACAACTGCGACTGGGGTGGAAAAATGCCATCAAGCCCCTTCAGACCGCGGCACATCTCTGGATTCTGGATTATCGTTTCCTTTAACTTTTTATTTATTCCTTCTTCTCTTCTCTTGTCACACCACTGAATGAAGAGATTTGCCCAGGATGAGCAGGAATGTTAGCCTGCTGCTCACATTCAAACAGCTAGACATGCTGAGAGTACAAGGGAGAGAGGGGGAGACAGAAAGACAGAGAGAGAAGAAAAGAGATGGACTCCGTAGAAGCCCAGCCCCCATCCACACGCATGCTTTTATCTCTGAATGAGAGCACATCAGAATAGCAGCAGGCCTTTCAGCCAACAGAGGACCCTGCTATTGACAGAGACCTCTCACAGTGGGAGGGAGAGGGAGAGAGAAGGGAAGGAAAGAGAGAGAGAGAGAGAGAGAGAGAGAGAGAGAGAGAGAGAGAGGGAGTGAGATATTTAAGTCTTATGGCTGATGACTCACTTGATCCAGGTGTCGCCTGGCCAGCGGCGGCCACTGCAGGCTGGTAGGCCCCCTCTGTGAGAGCTGGAGTAGTGCTTTGAGCAAACTGAGACTGCGCCTGAAGAGACAACGCCACTGGTGAAAATGCATGTAACAACAACAACAAACAACAACTTCATTACATGTATATAGTGCTTTTCAAGACACCCAAAGCACTTCTACACTGAGTGCCCATTTATTTTTGGCAAGTTTTCAGATTGTGTGTGACAGCCATTCCATTTCCTTCACTGTTCACACACTTCCCCAGACGGCACGTTTTTGACAAACCAAAATGACAAGTTTCAATCTCAGCCCTTGTGGATCTATTCCAGCGCCTGTAACGGATGAAGGTGGGCCGGGACAAAGCAAAAGGAGGAAAGGACATGAGGACTAAGCAACAGGCCATTACTTCTTCAGTTTCAAAGGGGTGTTCAAAAAAGTCCCACAAATGTAACACACCAGTCCAGACAGTGTCTTTGCTGTCTCACCACATAAATAGTTCTAGTTCTACATAAATAGTTCCCAGACTGGAGCTTTTAAACATCCATGTTCATCTGTCGAAAGTGTGGTGTTGAATTTAAACACAGCTCTGCTTCATCATTCAGGCTCTCAGAGGTCATACTGCAGGCAAGCAGCCAGGCAGCAAGCCCAGTGACTGTGTGTCCTTCTCCGAAGTGCGTACTTGAAATTCAGATACATACTTCCATGAGTCAAAGCCATGTGATCAGAGCCTTGCTTAATCTTGCAACATCACAGACTATTAACATTTAATCACCATTGACCTGTTTATTGAAATGTAGGCTAGTCTATTTTACAGTGTTTATAGCCTGTATTATTAGTAATTATTACTAAAATTAACCAGTATCTTCCACACACACAATGAAGAGAAGTTTTTTTTTTTTTTTAAATCCATTTCATCACTGACTATTCCAACTCACCTTAATGACCTTGTCCACCTTAAGGTCCTCGAGGGATGGATAAAGTGACATCCTGCAAAAACAAACAGTGAATTAATAACAACATAACAAGTTGTATGACACACATAGTGTATATACATGCTCTTTCTAAGTATATACACTCAGGGCAGAGATTGTGAAAGTCTGAGTAATGTCTGGGATTGACTGGTATGTAGCCTAGACTGGACCCGACTCCTCTAATGAGATTCCAGTTTTTCAGTGGAGTTCTTTCGAAGCCTACATGGCACTCTACTGTAGACCACCAGGCTAGTTATTTTAGATGCCAATTTCCATTCTTTTTATTATATATACTAACACATATGGAGAATGGTTTCTCCATCATTGCAATCAGTGCCTTGAACCCCAGCAAATGCATTATATTGTTGTACTGATTCCGTCAGATTTCACTGCGCCCTCCTGCACTATACCATGTTCCAGTGTGCAGGGGGGCATCAAAGTCTACTAGAGTTATTTGGTGAACAGAAGCATAGACTGGCAGGAGGCTTTAAATGGATGTTTACTTGCTACAAAATTACCTGATGTCTATCGGCCCATGTTGATTATTTTTGTTTTGGTTTGTCCGGGCCAGTACCATTTTGACAAAAACTGCACATGTGACTCATAACAGTAAGCGGACATCACCAAGCAATCGAGCATTACTCTTGAATCAACTTGAAATAACCAAAGCCTTTGGTCTTATTCACTGGGTCCTTTCACAGATTGTGCATTTTGACATCAAAAACGCTTAGCCTAAGTGAATTTGAAAAAAACATCCTGAAACATTGAAAAACAAACAAACAAACAAAACAAATAAAACTGAAAGTGTTTACCAGTTCATAACAATTTTATCCAAAAATCTAAGACGAAACCTGAGGACATCGTCAAAAGTCCTTCACGTATTTTGACCACACATGTAAAAGAAAACAAACCAGCAAACCAACATAGGACCCTAATGCCTTCATTTGGCATAATGCTGACAGTATTTTCAGCAAGACAACCACCTCCTCCACAAGGCCTTTCAACGGCCTGGATAGCAGAGGCTTCCCACCACAGAGACAGCTCATGCCGCTACATGCCCTGCCCTCAGGGTACAGTCTGGGTTGGCACGGCACGGAAGCATCTCAGGCCTGTTGTGACACAACGCGAGTATCGTTTCAAAGCCAGAGCACCACAGCAGCACAGCGAAGGAAACAACACGGAAGCAGAAGCAGTACAAGATGAGTCATCTTTCACACGGACAGCCTCCAGACATTCTGCTGGGGGTGCCGAGTGCATTACATAAAACTGTTAAAAAAAAACACACACACAAACACACAGGCAGGATGAGCCAACGTGCGCACTTGTGTCAGTGTGGAAAAAACTGGGATGAGGGCGTAGAGGAGAGGGATGGAGCAAAAGTGAGAGTGAGTGAGAGGCACATTCTTATGCTTCGCCAGCACATCACTTTCCACCTTCCCACTGTTCAATGGCACTACATGATACAAAGCACCTCTGAATTACACAGAACACACACTCTCAGTTTACCCGTTTATTTTTCTCATACTGAAAACTACAGCAAACCTCTGAATGTGAATGTGCTTTAATGTTCCCAAGGGCGGAAGACCAAAAACAAGGTAGATGCATTTAGTTTCTTATGGCCTAGGGAAGACTAATGATTTGTTTCCCAGGAAATGGACAATTAATGGGCAGCAGAGAGCTCACAAAAACCCATTAAGGCTGGGCTGGGGAGACAGGCATCTTATGCCAGTTAGTCACATGACCTTACAGGCTAGTCAGTGCGACAACAACATTAACCAAGTCAATTACGCTCTGTTAGGGGGAGGCCTACTACAAACATCCAGAAGTGTACCAAAATAGGTAGGGCTGGGAATCCTTCAGATTTTAGCATTTCAGGTTCCCATTTTGATTCTGCTTATCAGTTCCTCATTTTGATCCCAAAACACACAACAAGTTTTAATTAAAATAGACATAGGCCTAGTCTTTATCCAATGAGGAGTCTAGTCTATGTTCTTAGCCATACTGATACACAGACATATGCAAAGGGCTATGAAAATTGACTAGTCAATTGTAAATTAAGACACATTTGAACTGTTCCAAATACTCCTCACTTGGTCAGATAGCAAATAGCCTATTAGCATGTCAAGTACTCTTTATTACCGATTCTACTCTCTCTGATCCCAGACCTAAAAACAGTCTTTCTACTCCAAAGCATTCATTCAGATACAGAAATGACAAGTCTACACAACCGACTTCACGTATCAGACTCGCAGGCTAGAGAAATCAGGTCAGTGTGGTTATATAAAGGTTAGTGGGTGCTTATGAATGGGAACAGCTCCATCGCCACATTCAGGATGTAACACCGTGTGTGTGTGTGTGTGTGTGTGTGTGTGTGCTGAGGGGGAGTGACAAACAGACAGCCAGTGAAGCCGTTCAAGACAGGAAGTGGCTAGCGATGACAGAGTTAGTATGTTAATGACACACAACGAATACAGGTGAATCAAAATCGCCATTTGGGGACAAGATGTCAAACCACACAGTTAAACTCATTTCTGCTTCCGACAAGCGACGTGCTTGTTGAATAGGTGACAGTGCAAAGTGTATGTACGTAAAGTGTAAGGTGTTGAAACCACCAGGTGCTTGCATAAGAGACATCACGTTATGCAAATAAAGGAAGCACAATGGTACAGAGGAACATCTTTCTCTATGTACAGTACATGTTATGTACCCTAGCAGTGTAGCCCATCAGTTGCGGAAGTTGTAAAAGCCAGACCCTGGAAGAGCTCGCTTACATGGAGAGTCAAAAAGCTGGCAAACAACAGTCTCCACTGAGACTTATCAGGGAAAGGTTACTTCCCTATAGAGATCCTTCTTCAGCGTGGGTGACTGTGTGTGTGTGGTGTGTGTGTGTGTGTGTGTGTGTATACGCACACACCCCAGAGAGAGCATCACGAGTGTCAATCTATTCCCATCAAAACAGGAAGCACACTGCTGGTCTGCCTCAGCTGAGACGGCCCTACCAATGACTTCCTTTCACAGGGACAGTGTGCTCTGTGAACCCACGCTAAACACATTAATTAACGCAGGTACCAAAGCCTGCTAACTCTACAAGGCCTACAACACATAGGCCAACTAACCCTCCACTGCTCTCAATTGCAGATGCTATTGGCTAGATCAGATGGAGGGACAACACTTCATCCATTTCAGCAGGGGTCAAAATGAGCTTCTTAAAATGTGAAGACCTACCAGCCACCGATGGATCCTTTGGTCAAATTCACCAGTAAATCAGTATCTTTTTGTCTGGAATCTACCCACCACACTCAAACTTTACCAGCATTTGGCTGGTGGCAGGTGGTAATTTGACCGCAGCACTAAGGTGACCCTTAACAGATGAGACAAAACTCCTCCTCAGTCCATAGTCTATAACACCAAAGTCCTTTCAAGGCAAGTAGATTCACTCAGCAGCAGATTGCCTTGCGACAGCTATTTGGGAGTAACAAGACCAGGTCCTAATAAAAAAGAATGGGGAGATATCTGCAACTCAAGATGGGCAGGTCGTACTGACTTAAAAAGTGCATTATGCAAATCCTTGTTTAAATCTGAACTTAAATCTGTGCAAACAACACTACAAAATACATTATTTTTGAAGCCTGAGCCAACATTCGCGGCATGGCTATTACCATGGTGACGGCATAGCTAACCGTCATACCGCATCCAGCAGTGCGATTGGCTACTTTCACTGCAGGGCAGGACTAGGACAAGACTACGCCATCTTTACGTTACAAACTGACACAATATATTTCTATGGAACACTTTGGAGAACTTTCAACTGATGTGTCTCCTCCTCTTAAACTGTCTCTGATAACACTCAGGAAACAGTCACCAAACTATAAGTCATCGTTGGTACTGTTTGCAGTCACCAGGCTTTTAAAATAGGGATTATGTAGGACTAAAGACAACTTGATAAGACTACATGTTGCAGTGATTGATAGCTAAGTGAAAAAGGTTTTCAACCCAACATGGTTGCAGATTTCGTGGAACAGAGCCTAAAGAGATAAGGCAGACTCAACAAAATCCTTAAAACCTATTAAGAGCCGCAACTCAAAACACGAAGGACAACCCAATTAAACTACGGTAACTAACCTGGAGCACCTCTGAGTACTCAATGCCAAGATTTAAAGCAACACGGGAAGTAATGATTTGCCCCTTGCTGTTAACATAAGTTGCTGTAAACACCATTTAGTGTTAAAAAGGTAGCCTACCCAGTTAATCAAAATGCAACTACAAGGGGTCCTGATCCTATCCAATCGACTACACTAAAAATGTGCAATATCACGCTATCCAGTCATGTACTGACAATGTCAGGCATTCTCATTCTTGATTCTCATAGTCAGAATGATTCTGAAGCCATTATTTTAACTTTAAAAAACTGCATGGTGTTTCTTAAATACATAAACCCTAGCCTAACCATACCAGTGACCACCACTGTTGAGAGGGAACACCAAATGGACACAGGAGCACACACAACGGCACACTTCTCTTTTCTACTGGTTGAAGACATCATACAATTCCTTCATTATGCCACTGCACAGGAAGTAAAATCCAGTTCCATACTTGCACTGGGCTGTAAGTTGGGTGGGTCATTCTGGCAGCATGTTGGCTAAACCAAAGGACCTTAGAATAGCATCACATTGGACTTCCTGGCAACAAAAACCTGCACCCACAACCCTAAAGGAAACGCGAAGGAGGATCTCAAGTCTACATTATGCTGGAAGTGGCTAGCTGAAGAGTAAGAAAAACAGAACTGCAAGTCACTCTTGGCTAGAGTAACGGGCACTCCACTGAAAATGCCTGAGTGCTTTTACCAACATAATTGAGAGCTCCAGTCCATCACTCAGAGATCTGTGTACCTCCATTGTTCTCTCCAGAATCTCTTTCACACACCACTCATAAATGAGCTATTATCAAGACCAACTTGGTTAGAAAGATGAGAGTAATGTTATTTTTATTTTTAAAACTTGTAGTGGGGAACACAAAGCAAGAGCTCATCAGACAAAGTAAAAACACAACTCTAAATTACACTAGACAGAAGAAAAATAAGAAAGGGCATAGCATGTTTGATTAAAAAGCCTACTCGTCAAAACAGTCAGAAGGAGGTACAGCACAGCACTGTCAATAAATCCTGCCTACCTACCCAGCCCCCAACACACACACACAAATACTTCTGCCTAGTTCTCAAATAGTTCACCTTAAACAGAGTGTATCCCATCGCTCATTAGGCTAGTCTGACAAAAATAATTATCAACAATTTTCTCTGTTCTGGAGTTCCTAGACTGGCTGTAATGATCATAATTTGGAGTAGAGGTTCTTTAATCAGTCAAAAACAAAAGCATAATCCTGGGAACCAGACCTCTGATGTACTGGAGGTCAGAGAAAACCAGGGTTGCATGGTAACTTCAATAGAGATCAGAAACTGCTCAAGTATGGAGCAATTTCAAGTTTCATAATACCACAATGATTTCTTCCAAACAAGACAGAGATCATTACGGTGTGGAAAAAACAGGATATGAAACAGGGAACTAAAACAGCCATTATCCTCTACCTGCAATATAACAACATTGTGAGACTGACCTGAATCTGTCATTTTATTAGTTTTTTTTGATGGTGGGGTTGACACATGCGTGTTGTGACCGATTTCGTACATTTGTTGTTTTTTCTTGGAGTTATTAAATTAGTTTAAGTAAATGGGTTCTTAGGATAATTGCAAAACAGTTACCAAGTTCGGGTCTGAAAAAAAGTGTTCTCATAATCTTGAAGCTGATGATGTCATTCTGGAATCCCCCCGTTCTCTCTCGAGAAGTGTTTGCGTTCAAACCAGTATGACAAATATTTTGACTGATCGACAAACAGTCTTATAAAGGGTCTTAAAATCACATGAATAGGAAAGCAAGACAGTTTACTGCCTTCATTGCAAATTGCTAAGGTCAGCAATACTGATATATTAACCATCAACCAAGCACGGTTAGACTAAGTTAACGTTAATGTTAGCCTTAACAGAGATTAGTGTCGGCCTTCAAAACATGAACAAAACCTGGGCCTAACTAGTATGTCAGTTACTAGCATGACATCGATGATAAACAACGTTACCGCTAGTTACAAAGGTTTTGATTAACGTTATGTCCCCGAAGGATGGCCATAACGTTAACTAGACGAGGCCAAATTAGATCCCATAGATTCCTTAGAGAAGTGACATTACACTGCCACGTTGGTTTGACGACTTATTAGGAAATTAGTTAACTTAATTTTTTTAAATAGGAAGATTAACTGCGCCATCACAGCTACTGTGTTGTTAGCTAACGGGGTGGGATCCCAGGTAATACTTAAACTGTAACCGTTACCCCTGATTTACTAACGAGCGAACTTTCGCAATTACGTCCATGTCTGCTATCTAGTTTTCTCGACAGAGGTTACCTCAAAGTTTACAGGGGGTTGTCTACTGACATAATCAAATAAAATACGTTATTTGTTTACTGACACGATTTACATTTGTTCTTAAGAGAAACCACTAGCCAGCTAGCGATAGTTACCACTAGCTAGGATAAGTTAGCTCCAAAGCTAATGATGCAACTCAAGACGCTAAGCTGGCTGATGAATAACGAGTAAAAAAGCATAACATCTCCAGCGTGTTTGAACATACACCGACTTAAGATCTGTCTTAGATACTTGTACAGTATGGGTGATCTCACCTTGTGTTTTACACTCCTCGGAAATCCAAAAGCAAATCCGAACTGGTTGAGATTCCCGTAACTAGCCTGAGAGCTAACAAAAACAGACACGTCCAAGCCGAGGTACTTCTTGCTTTGCGTTGTTACTGGAACTTCTTTGCTAAACTTCCTGGTAGGCAAGGGCTTGAATGACGTATTTCAGACCGCCTTTAAACCAGCTGTTGATGACTTTGATGCTGTGCTGAGGTTTAGTAACTTGCTAAGCAGCTTGTGACTATGTAAAACTTTCGTCAGGCGTATTTCCTAAACCATTTAATTTTATATTGTTTATGCGGGCTATAGAGAAAAGATGCTGACGTGGAGTCTCAACATGTCAAACAACCAGCTTCCTTAAATGACGTCTTTATGGTTGCCATATGACTTGTGAGTCATTTCAATTAGTTTGTTCATAAGTAGGCCATAGGTAACACGTAGTCTGCAACGAAACGGCTTGGCTGTAAAACTATATCAGGTATTACATTTTAGGGCTATCTGTAGGCCTACTGTTCAGACTGGAAACAGTGATCGACAGGCATAGGCACCCTGTGACGACCCCTTACCAGGGGAGGGTTCCCCTTCCCCTAGTTATGATGTGTTACAGGTTGAGAACTTGCTGAAGTATTTTTTGTTAATGTATTTAATCTTTTAGACCTCTGGGAACATTGTATTGTAAAATCACCGGAGCTCCTATCACAATGCCAAACAAGGCTCGTTTGTCAAATGTAAGGGTGCATGATGAAGAACATTCTTAGTGATAGGAAGACCTTGTCAATGAGCTTTACAGTGCGGTCTGATGAATACAAGTCAGCCAACAGTGCGGTCTGATGAAAGACTCATTAAAGTAGAGCATCTAAGAGAAAAAGGCTCATTTCTCAAAGCAGGTAGAAAGCACTTTATTGCAACGGCACATTTTGATTTCATCATTGGTTTTGCCGGCGCTACGTTACTCAGCACACACAAATGAACAGTGCAGCAAAGAACCCTTGAAGCCACATATCCAGATAGCTTGAATTTCAACAGTAGCAAAGGCCAGCATCTCCTTAAGTTATATTTCTCAGTTAACTCTTCATTAAAACATTTATCGTTCGTTCATACAAAACATTGCAGTTCTAGGTGTCATGCGAACGAAACAGAGGTCTTCTTTAGGCATTGTCGCCCAAATCGGTATTGATAGTGGCAACATTTTAAAAGAGAAAAAAAAATTATCCAACTTCAGAGTAGTATTTCTTTGTGTTAGAAAGTTGGCATCTAAGAAATACAAATAATGGCAAGTAATGAACCTAAATAAGTTGGGAAAGGTAACAATTGTAAGCTGCACCCTCCCCAACTTCAGAAAAAACATTTCTGCAATGAAAAAAGCAAAACATAGTTTAGTGTGCACAAATGTACACACATACCCATTATTTTGCAGGCCAAAGACTTGATGGCTCAATGAATACCAACAATCACCTAAATGTCTTGCAAAAGTTACATACAGCAAAATTCAAATCAATAGAGGATTCAACCATGAAACATGCACACCCCATGTTCATTCAATTTGACAGTGGCTGCAAAATGGGTCAGATTTCAGTGCTAAAATGTGAAGATATTCAAGCATTGCTGAACAGTTATTGTATGGCAAGTATATTCATTTTCTTTTCATTTTCAAAACCTTGATTTATTTGATTTATACAGAACAAAATTAGAATCACCACAATACAGGAATTTGATCTGTTTGTTTTTCCTTCTATCTGACCTGTTTGGATTATCCCAATTTGAGGCAACATGATGCACTTTTGCAGCAAGACTTAAGTTTTCTTTGTGAGATACATCAGTGGTCATTGGGCTGCTTTTTTGAAGAGGCACTGGGGTCAGGGATGCTGGGTTGCACTACCAAACTAAACCACAAGTGTATGGACAGCCACTAATCACAACTACCTAATTCAAATCGGAGGGTCAGTTTAACCAAAAATTAAAAATAAAAAAATCTGTCTTCTAAATAACATCGCAAATGAGTTCCTGATTGACATCATAAAAGATAGACCATGATGAATCTAAGCTACACCTCTATGCAAGCTAACAGTACAGGCGAGACCTTCACGTCCTACACTAAATTCATATTTGTTCTAGTCTCCAGATGGGAGGAGGTATGAATACCAACGTGTGCTTTTCATTATCTTTACATTGCCAACTCAAAGTCAAACGTGGTTGCTTGCGCATGGACAACCCTTTCCATGGAAAATTAAAGAGTGAATGTACATTGTGGTGTAAACGAGATCTCTGCTTAATGGTTCATTGGTATGTTGTAGTTACACTTGATCATGCACAAACTAGAACAGCAAAAATAATTCCACAATTTAAGTATTTTCAAGATTAAGAACATCAAGAGGTTTGTTAGGTTATGGCCCATGTTTTTTTTATAGGAAGAATGTGGAGGGTGGGAGGGAGAATAATAACAGTCACTGACAAAAACACAGATCTATACGGATAAAATAGTGACCCAAGTGGTGGAAGATTAGAGTCAGGACTCTTAAAGAATCAAGTGCAGATTCTCCTAGCTTTTCCCCAAGTGGCCAAGGTAGGAGACAAACTGCAAACAAGACAAAGTAGAACATAATTAGATCTATACATAAGCAACTGTAACAAGTAAAAAAAAAAAACCTACAAAGTATGCACCAGCATTATAGAGCATTACACATGTGTGTAAACACACACACACACACACACACACACACACACACACACACACTTCACTCACCAAAAAATATAAACAAAAAAAGAGAGGCTGAAGAGAAGCTTTTTCACTCCAGGCTGAGCAGCTCCACATCAAAGATTAGGGTTGCATTGGGTGGGATGATGCCTGGGTGACCCTTGTTGCCATAGGCATAGTCAGGTGTACAGGTCAGCTTTGCCCTCTGCCCAACGCTCATCTGAAGAGACATTTAAGAAGAAGTATCATCAATTCAACTTGTACTCTTGGCAAAAAAAAAACCCTGGACAGTCATCAAGTTAAGACACGTTTTGAGAACCAATTAATAAAAAAAGACCTTTGTACACATTGATGAAAGACTGGTCATATTTATGGTGCAAATTAAATTCTGAATGACAGCAGTCTGGGCATGATCACCACAGGCAGGTTGATTTCTGCTTAACCCCTGAAGCACAGGCACCAGGTACTGAACAGCCAGTGTATTAAAGAGATGGTTCGGAGTACATTTTACCAAGGTACCCTTTGCACCGTTATGTCAAGCCAAACACCCCCTCTAAAGAGTTTTTTTTTTTTTTAAATCTTGGTTGAACATTGGCCAAATTAGCAGTATACGCCGAATGGCTTAGCACAGTCATTGACCGAACGTAGACTGTATTTCGTAAATTACCGCGCTAAAAATGCATGGAATTGTACCAAACTTCTACAGTAGTACAAATAGGGCCTGTACTAATAAAACGAGGTATTGGAAAGTTTGTAAGTACACCAGAAGTTTATTAACACTTGTGTGATGGCTTTTAAACTCTGCTGCTAATGCAGGTGCTGCGTCAACGTGACTTCTGTGATTTGGGAAAAGCCCATAAAAGTCCTCAGCAAAATCCACAAGTTCGTGAGCTAGTGAATTCCACTGAAACGTATTGATAAGTGAAATAACTAAATACTCGATACTTGGTGATATCTGAAATACTGTTAGTGTTGACCTATGTTATTTTCAATAAACTCCTGGTGTACTTACAAACTGTCCAAAACCTCCTTTTATGAGTACAGACCGTATTTGTATCAATGTAGATGTCTGGTACAATTCTATGCATTTTTAGTGATTTACGGTACTTTACAAGATAAATTCTAGGTTCCATTAATGACTGCACTAAGCCACTTGGCTTAGCCAATGTTCGACCTAGCTTTAAAAAAAAAAAAAAAGAAAGAAATTCAGAAGGGGCATTTGGCTGGACGTCATGGTGCAAAGGACCTTAGTAACTATAAAGGAGTTACACCGCACTCCTGATAAAAAGGTGCCAGACACACAAAAACTGAATAACACAAAATAAACTGTCTGCACACTTACATCCTTAAAGCAACTTGCAAAGGACCTTAGTAAAATGTACCAAACCATTGCTTTAAATAATGATAATTTAAATTATTAAAGTAACACAATGTAACTTTCAGCCATTATCTTAAGTATTAGTTTTATCAGACAATTCATTTTGGTACCATCTCCAAATTAATTTGGATGGCATATAGTCACATGAAGGGTAGATAAACACAGTATTCTTCAGTACTACAACAATAGTTTGAAGTCAGTGGCCAGGTGAGCATCTGTAAATGAATCAGTGTTATAAAATAATTGTGCTAAACGGCCATTTTCCTGCCACTGCTTCTCCTGATTGGAAAGCTGGCCTCTAACTGCTTGCCACAGAAAGAAAAAACCTAATTGCATTTTATTCCCAATAAACCCTGAGTCTTGCAATACTTCTCTTTTATCAGTAGGGAAAGCCTTTGACCATCTTTGGAAAATGACATAATACACCCCAGGGAGACTGTTACAGGAAAACAATAACCGGGACACATCAAATGAGTCTGGCATGGCAGGCATATCCTGTTCATGCCTCTAGCCCAGTTAAAAATGCTGCATTTACACAACATGGGTAATATTAGCATTTATTCTAAGTTCCACCAGTAATAAGACAAAATAAATAACATTCACAGATAAATCTGTTTTTGGCCATTACATTGCCTTTTTGTTGACTGAAACACGTTTAAGCTTCCATGTTAGCCTCTTCATTACCATATCCATGAGTTGTTGAGTATCACATACCTGCACTACACCTTCCTCCCAGCCACGGATCACTTCCTGTTTGCCAATCTTGAACCTGAAGGGCTTGTCACGGTCACGGGAAGAGTCAAACTTGCGTCCGTCGGTGAGGGAGCCTGGAGGGGAGAGAGATCAGTCATTCCCCTGGAAGCCCTTGCAAACCACCAGATTGGTCTCTGCCACTGCCATCCCCCTCCTCTTTGGAGTTCTACTCTGAGGTACACAGCTATGGACAGACTGAGGTGCACAGGGATGACTAACAGCCCGCAATTCAAAGGAACTTGTCGCTCAAGTAGTGTGGGAGTGCAGCACTAGGGAGGTGATTATGCAACAGACATAGGCAAATGTGACACACACACACACACACACACACACACACACACACACACACACACACACACACACACACACACACACACAGAAAATCAGGCACGTCTGAAGGCTTCCAGCTGTGACTCCTTCCTGGGGGAATACTGGGGTTTCTGTGTCAAGGCGAAGATTCTCTGCACAACAGAAATAGCAGTGGCACCTGTTCCTAGCGTGTGCCCAAGTGAGAGGAAATGAGGCCGAAACCTGATGTCCACGCACATTACCAATACCAAGTAAAGCCTGCATAGTACAGCTACTCCCCCTCAGCCTCACTTTAACAGTATGCTATACATGATGTGTATGCGACCATACATGCACACCTATAATGCATACATACAAGCAGATCTATAATGCATACAGAGTGCCTCAACAGTTTTAAATACCACTGACTAGCACACACGTTCTGTGGACATGTCAGTTTTTATCACTTAATCGCATATCAGAACTGTCCCAGCTGACCTCTTTGCACATGAGCTGACAAAATGAATCGCTCCAGCAGTTTCCCAAATCAGTTAGGATAGTTAGATATGACATTATGTAGTTCATTCATTGCAAAGGTGGTGGTAATAATAATAATAATAATAATCCAATAATTTAGTTCGCCTTGTACTGGTATTTGAAAATTACATAATCAAAAACTAGCCTGAACTGACTTAGTGCTACTGCCTACCTTTTAAAGTCGGAGGCGCAGCCTATCAACATTATCTTTTAAGAAAATTAAAACAATTCCCTGTACACCTGATCGGTAACGTAATTATCGACTTAACCACTCAGAAGGTCTTAATGCGCTACAGCCAGTACACAGAGTCACAATATCCGATGGAGGCAATCACCCCAGACGGTGCTAATCCGCTCTATCCAACGCCGCCAATCCTTCCAGCTCCAACAAAGGCAAGAAATCAGACGGGGTTTAAAAACAGAGCTGTCTTGTCTGAATCAGACAGATGCCATGGGCTGTGGACGCCTGGGCGCCGTGAGCAAAAAAAAAAACAACGTTATCCAGTTAACTTCAAGTGGCACTGGATACATTAAACACCCAAACTATATTTCAAAACCCTGATTTAACGTCAATGTATACTATAGACGGCTACATATACCCAGTTTCATTGAGATTGTGCCGGAGTGCAATTTGTTAGCCAACCTCAACCTAGCGCAACAAACGTTAACGTGTAACGTTATATGTTCATCTAGTGGCTTGAAGCGAATTTCTAACCCCATCAAGTACAAGACACATAGTTTCAGTTATACACTAACTGATTTTCTATGCACAAAGGCAAAATGATCTATACAAAGAAAATCTTTCTCGTTTTATTGTAATTTGACAGGGAAACCGTGTTCGGTGCATCAGTTCGCTAGCCAGCTAGCAGATGTAGCTAGCTAACCACTTACAGGCATTGCTGGGGCCATCAGCTAACATTAGGCTTGTTTGATACGACTCCTATTAGAGCTTGCTTGAATGATCGATATAATGATATCTAACGATTGACTGTATAACATCAGACTAACGCCCAGTTTGCATCTAAATCTGAAAACAATATATCAACTCAGTCGGCAAAAAACAATTTCAGACTCACCGACATAATGCACCACACACGTCTGTCCTTTTTTGGGGAAAGTCCTTCCTGTTAAAACGCGCAGAGAAAAACAGGAAAACAGGCAAGAGCCCTCGGTCAAAAACGAGATCAAAGAAAGATAAATAATCGCAAAATACATCAACATACGAATACCAAATGCTCATAAAGAATATTAGATGTTTCCTGTTACCATCGCCCGGGGTTATTGTCTCAATCTCGACTCCCATTTTGTTCGACTGTATCTCCGTCCAAAAACGACACCCTCCCGCAATCTGCTCTCTCCGCGGCTGTTCCAAGCTGTCTCTATGCAGCGTTGAAGACCACGTGACACCAACGTTCCAGAGCGTGTTTACGCTAGTGCGACAGCGACCTTCGACGCCGGAAACGGCGAGACGAAAAAGGAAATAACACAAGAATGCGTCTGTCAATGGATAACAATTAGGCAGGCTGTCCAAGACCCAAAACCCAAGGTTCTCTTTATGTAAAACACTGTGAATTCTATTTACACAGTAGACTTACGTTTACCTAGTTTAAGCCAATCCTTATGTGTATTTGTGTTTGTTTGTGTGTGTGTGTGTGTGTGTTTTCCTGTTGGGAAGTAGCCTAGAAGTAGCAGAACACTTAAGTCTCAGTCACTATTTCAGTGGTCAGCTCATTTTTGTGGTAGATAAGCTGTGTTGCACCAAAAGCATCTTTGTCTTTTTTTAAAAACAAATAAACATAATTTACTTTTCTAAAGTTATAATTTGGAGATTTTACCAACATTGTAGGGATCTGTTAGAAGCAGTGTCAGTAAGGTAGACAGTGCAGCTGTGAGAGCGGGGGGATTAAGACCTGTTTGCCTGGGGCCCTCAAAGTACCTTGAAACAGCCCTGGTCTTAAGGTTAGAGAAAGCTCAACCCACTGTCAATGTAGTTAGAACAGTCAGCTAAATACCTGCTTACTTTATTTCTTGCTTAACACAAGTGACTTCTGAAATAGGTCACCTTTGGATGTAGGGATAGTGAATCATGCCCCTTGCCAAGCATTTCAAGTGTTAACAAATCTGGGTCATTCTGTGTCAAAGCACATTAATTGTGGATGTGACAGAACATGAAGTTAGTCTAACTGAGGTCATACTGCACGGTGCAGCCCTGAGCTTTCAACCCACAACCTCACAGCAACATCGGATTGGGAGTTGAGAGTTCCGCCTGAGCTTATACACTGAAATTTCTAGGCTTCTAGTCAGCTGACTTGCACATCTCTTAAGGAGTCGGGAGGGGGTTTAAAGCAGCACCAGGCAAGCCTGTGATTTTGTACTCCCGGAGCTCCCCTACAGACGGCGATTTTTAAAATGGCCAAATTGGATTTGTTTGCAAAGAATAGGAATTAGCAATGATCATTTACAAAGGGTTATGTTGACTGACAAAGTGACAGATGCAATTTTGGTTTCAGTTTGAGTTTGAGTTTCATTTTCACCAGCTCGTGTTTCCATACTGCAAGTCCTTGTAATTGCTCTTAACAGTGCCAAGGGCTGCTTAGAGTGCTTTCTTCAACTTAACCAATGAGCCATTTAACCACTGAAGTGACCATGAGCATAAAATGTTGCTTGGTGTGCCTTTAACATTTACACAGATAGGCTAGCTGGCACCCGTTACACAAGCAATATTTTCAGATCCTCAAAGTTCCTTTAAAAATACCTGCTATTGTATTGATGTGGATGTGACAAAAATCCACTTTGCATTTATTGCCCTGTATTTAGGGTACATTGTCTCAGATTTGGTTAAAAGGTTGTCTTTATCGTAAATCCCAAAATCAAGGCCTGTAAACCAGAGCCTTAGATATTCCTTCAATTTCACAACCTGAAAAACAAATTTGGGATGCAATGTTTGGCCATTAATGTTTGAAATAGCATTATTCACAGACTGTTCAAACTTTGGTATTCTCATGACTGAACAAATCAGAGGTTTATAGAATAGATATAGAAGAATTTATTGAGCAGGGAAAGCCCAGAAATGGAGATAGGGAAAAGGTCAGCACCTAAGCAGAGGGCAGTCTAAAGGTCAGCACACAAACTGCACAGGAGAAGTGAATAACATCAAACATCAAAATAGAGGAAGGAGAGGCCTGAAACACAAAAGGTAGGACCACAGACATGACACATGGGCTTCAGCTCAAGAGCATACTGGCCCCCAGCAGTGCCTCTACAACAGATGAACTGGGAAACGAGGTGAACAGACATTGGATGAGCAGTACAAAGAGGGGCAAAAAGACAGTGGAGATGGAATGCACTGGATAGTGAGATGAATAAATAAGTGTGTGTGGGCGCGGTATAGGTGCTTCAGCTGGGACATTATAAGGATTAAGATCATTCTAGATAATTTAATGCAGAACATTGTACATTCTGACCAATCCATGTGGATTTGTTTGCAGACCAAAGAATAGGAACTAGCGATGATTATTTACAAAGAGTTACCTTAAATTAATAAATACATTGCTATAGGCTGATTTGGAAGGCTGTAAGGTTTTTAATAAAAAGGAATGTTTTCAACAAAACTTTCCTTTGTAACAATTTGAAGATATCTCTCTTAAACTTTGTGGCACTTTCTTCTACAGCTCGGGTTAACAAAGGCTGCTTCACCAGTGCTCTTTTGTGGGATTGTTGAGATGCATAGCAGGCCTGCTACAACCATTGTCCTGGATTCGGTCTGATTTGGCATGGAATGACACATCTTTGATTTTGGGGAGTAACATATTGTCATAATGTCTATACTGTAAACAACACTCCATAGCATTTGGCAGCACGTATCCTGGCAAGCTGTGGATTGAAAGCGTGCAGCTGTTATCTGGTCATCACAGAGCTATCAGCATAGCTGTTATTCTGAGCATCTAAACAACTGTGGGTCAGACCCAGCTGTACTTCATGCAGGAAATACTGCACATCCACTGCCATGTCCATATTCCTCTGACTTTGAATAAGTATGGCCGGTTTGTGTATATGTGTGTGTGTTGAAATGAACCCCATAGGTTGTGTGTGTGTGTATACTGTGATGAACTCCATAGGTTGTGTGTGTATGTGTGTGTGTGTGTGTACTGTGAACCCCACAGGTCTGTCCACTTTTATTTTCTTTCTGTGTGTTCTCCATGTTGGGGGTTCTAACTTCCAGTAAGCTTCAAACAGACATCGTGCACCAGGGGAATCTGCAGACAGTCTAAAACTCTTGTAGTTTTAATGTACAAACAATCAATTTACTGCTTTAGGTCCTGTAAGCACTTATTTTGAGAATCAACACACATTCTCAAACTAAATGGGGCACAGAAACACTCTCTCAGTTTAACTTTTCTATGCCCCATCCAGTTAATGTTAGCTGCTGCTTTGCTATTTGGCCAGTGTTGCATCAACTTTCATCACTTGATGACCTCAAACAACAGGACGATGGATTGAATGACACCGGATTTCTCCTAAAGGGTGAACAGGGCTACGGAAGCTGCTCTCTTGGCTCATCTCAAGTTGGACCCCATCAAAATCCATTTAAACATGTTCTGGAGCCTATCCATTCCTTCGTGAATAATTGTTTACAGCCTCTCTATCGCATTTGCTATTGTGTACTGTTGTGATGTAGCCTAACCATTAGTGGGTACCGTGCCGTTAGATTTAGTTCCTGACTCTCCTGGTCAGACCAGAAGAGTGGATACTAACAGTTCACTGTAGAGTCTATAACCCAAAGGACAGTGGCGCCTCCCTGGAAAACTGACAAAAAGCAGATACAGAAATGGGGGGGGCTGTTAAAAAGAAACACAGCATTGACAAATGGGCTGGAAAGAGCAGGCTGAAAAAATAGTACAGTCTTTCTGAATGATAACAGAATATTTAAGATACTATATAAAACAATATATATATCTATTTTATTTACCCATTTTTTAAAATGCTAAAAAAACTATTTGATGCACATTCCTTCTCATTTCTGACTCATTTGCAATCCATAATAGACTATGGTTTGAACAAACATTACTTTAATTTCTACATGCTGTATAAAATTATATTGTGCCTTTCTAGTAAATATGAGGCTACATCATCCCAACAATAACAAAAAAAGAAACACAGCATTGACAAATAGGCTGGAAAGAGGACCTACAAACGTAGGCTGAGAAAATAGTACAGTCTTTCTGAATGATAACAGAATACTTAAGATACTATATAAAACAATATGTATATATAAATGTTTTATTTACACATTTTTTAAAACACTAAAAAAACTATTTAATGCACATTTCTTCTCATTCCTGATTCATTTGTAATCCATAATAGACTATGGCTTGAACAAATATTGCTTTAATGTCTACATTCTGTATAAAATTATATTGTGCATTTCTAGTAAATATACGGCTACATCATCCCAACAATAACAAATGCATCTCACTGTCACTTCAGGCAGTCGTGAACATGGTAAACATTCAGCACTGGCATAGCACAGCTGTTACCACTGAATGACTGGTACAGCTTTTAAAATCCATTAAATGATGGATGATGGAAAGTTAACGGAAAAATGTGAGGTTAGTTAATGAACTCAAATTCCCTGTGCTCTCCATGATGGGATAGTTTGTAGATCTGGTCTCTGCTTTTCATCTTTAGAGAGGCAAGTCATCTCTCTTTATGTTACCATTCCTAGGGAACAAAGAAAAGTAATATTGTCAGCGGAGAGAAAGTACTAAAGATTACTGCCACATTTTTGGCATATTGCACATATTTCACACTGAACCTATGGGGAAGCGAAGGGATAGATATGCTCGTAGTTTTGTTCATGTCCACTAGATGTCGCTCAAGTAACATGCTGTTTTCAAATTCTTCATCAGAGTTGTGCAAGTTCACACTTCAGATCAACTGGTTCAAAGTTCAGTTCATTATACAGAATTCACACTCACAGTTCACCATCTTAAATGAGAGCTACAGCTTCTTGAAAATGAAGAAAAACGGAGTATTTCTGTTCTGATCTCTTCAAATAAACCCTCTTCATCCATCATAACTGTTGGAGATGTTCACAAACAGGGCATGTATCCCTATACTTATCTAAACATAACAGTGAGTTACACCAGATTTCTCCTTTAATTTTGACATGCATATAAATGCATAAGCCAGACAATGGTGCAAAACCAGGACTAATGAAATGCAAGCACAATTTGAGAGACAGCTTAGCGAGGCCACAGCATTCATCAGCTTCTCTACCAGAGGAAACAGCCAGGAGTTTAAGCAAGCTATCCATCCAGGGTTGGGGTTTCCCGATAGCTTCTCACGCCTAAGTATTTCATAACTCCCTCTTAAGAACAGCTGAAGGTTCTCTCTGACCATTTCCCAAAACCACTGTTGTTTAGGAACGTCGTAAATGCACTTACAGATTTACAAGTGATCTATAAATGAACACTATATATCCCTGTTTGTATAACATAAGGGAATGCCAAACAAATGTTCTTAGGATCAGTCATAAAGAAAATTTGTAAGTGCATGACCCATCATTATACAGAAACTGGGCCCTGGTCTGGCAAACATTATTCTGGACCATGAGCTCCACTGGAATGAAGTGACCCTTTGCCTTGGATACAAATCTGAAGGAAATCAGAACAGCACTATAGTGTAATGTGAGTAGTATACACACACAAACAGCCTTGCTGAAGCCATTGTTGTTTAATCCTGGCAAAGTTTTCATCAAGACTCACGTAGACCGCTGTACTCCGATATGCATTACATAGTACAACGTTAATAACAACAAGGCTTATCAGCTGAAACAGTGCCTTTTGATTTCCAAAGGAAATGGCTTTTTTCCTGAACAGCATTCTTAAATAAACCTGTCACAATAGGAATGACAACACCCCAAACTGAGCTGATAAAATAACCAGGGGGGTATTCCATCAAGCCTAACTGCGAACTAACTGCTAACTGCAAATCCTGGCTAATTTCGATAAGCCTCGCTAGTTTTAGAGAGAGTTTGGTTCCATTACTCTCGCTAACTGGAATCTCAGCTGAGTTACTGGGGTGACATATGCTTCTGAACTAACCTGCTCCATGGCAGGTTAACTATGGTGCATGTTGATTTTGCAGTGAAAATGTCATCTTCTTTAAACCCAGATTGCAGGTAAATGTCTGTACAAGAGAATTTCCAAAAACATTCCAAGCAAGTTTTACTCATTTGTACTATAATTTTACAACGCGATTGACAATTTGTTCCAACAAGCAGAAAACAAAAATAAAATAGTAAAAGATCAAATTATGATTCAGTATATTAATCAAATGATCATCTTCTCCAATTTCTGCATTACCAGTGCTGTAATTTCTTTTATTTTTGTTGATAATCAGTTATTTCACTCAAAATCCTGCAGATGGTGGAAGTTTTTTTTTCTGTTATTCTATTATAATATAATATATATATATATATATATAAACAGTATATTACAACAATAAATCAGGTATTCTGAAATCACCTATTTAGGTCTAGTGTTGAGCTAGTACTCGTGCAGATATTGCAGCTGATCCAAGTCTGGTTTGTGAACAAGAAGCAGGTGTGGCTAACTAGGGATAGTGGAATCCACTAGTCAAGAGATTGCTTTTCACCTATAGTACAAATGAGTAAAACTTGCTTGGAATGTTTTTGGAAATTCTCTTGTACAGACATTTACCTGCAATCTGGGTTTAAAGAAGATGACATTTTCACTGCAAAATCAACATGCACCATCATGTGCAGTTTTCTAGTCAAATGTCTATAACACTAGCCTTGCCATGCCTTCCTACATACTTCCGCTCAATTACCAACTCCCTACAGGGCAAGTCTGGATTTGATCCCATGGAGATTACTGTCTCAGGAGGCATTTTAACCTGTCCAATCAGTGAACAGACGGAGGGATTGTGAATGCAGAGCTAGAATACAATCACTCTAGGCCTGATCCAATCCTTTTAAACTTAAACACCTCCAGCAAGTAATTGATACTGACTACCGAATGTCCAGACCCTCTGTAAACAAAGTGGAGAATGAGGGGCTTGTTTTATTACCAGGCCATCATAGCACATATCATCTCATGTTTTTGGCCATCATAGCACATATCATCTCATGTTTTTGTAGAAAACTCCACTTTGCCACTTTTCAGCTGCAGCATGTGATTCCCATCTTTCCTTGGTGGTCTGTTCATACATACCATGCAATGGTAATATTTTGACACACAAAGCTGCCAAACAAGAGTAATTTCTCTGTTTTGGGTTTGCCCATTCCACATTTTAAAGCCGCAGGCATGATAACTATGCACTGATGGTATGTTAGCTAACATACTAATGTGTGGGACATTTGCCCTTTCATAAACTCCTTCCTTGTTCCTTGTTCTGGCTTGGATACATTTTCAGGATCAATATTTTGCATATTTTGGAGCTTGAAGAGCAGCTCTACAAAAAGACAGAATTATACTCACGCAGCTCGCTCGAGTTCACACTTGATTTCCTGCCGCCGTTTCTCATTGATGGGGTAGAAGTAGAACAGGCACATGCCCACCAGGATCAGGCAGATGGGCACAGGGGCAAACAGCACCCGAAGTGTGGTGATCACCCCATCATTGTGTTTGCACACATTAGGCTTGTAACCAGC
Source organism: Tenualosa ilisha (assembly GCA_015244755.2). Taxonomy (NCBI): domain Eukaryota; kingdom Metazoa; phylum Chordata; class Actinopteri; order Clupeiformes; family Clupeidae; genus Tenualosa; species Tenualosa ilisha. Next base: position 1,807,108 of record PYXC01001758.1, read on the forward strand.
AAAACTAGGAATGAGAGAGAAGACGCCACAGTGACAATGAGAAACTAATAATGGGATTAAAGCTGCTATGTGTAGTTCTGGTGGAATCATTTTGGTTTCCAGTTGTCTTGAATGCAGGTTTGCATTCACTGGCAGCGTGTGTTATACAGCAGCCATACCATGTGTAGTAGAACATAATGTCACAGGAAAGCCGGGCCAAAGTCAATACAGTTGTTCTTTTAGACGTTTTTGCTATTCAGGTCATCATTTAACTTTAGCAGAAAATACGGCATATACACCTTCAACCATTTTAGTAAACAGTCGTAGTCAATAAAAAAAAAAACTTTGCCATTTTTCCAGTTTAACTTAACATATTACTTGGTTTGAACTTTATTTAGGTGTATTTAAACTCTGCACTTTGCTTTTAGAAGCATGTTTATCATCCAAAAAGAGGAGCCACATCACATACTGCAATTCAAGCACAGTGGGGAAGCCAGTTCCAGTTCTGAATGCAGCACTCACTAAAGAGATAGCGTAGAGATTCCGGCTGCCATGCCACCTCCAAACTTGTTGAAGAAGACGAAGCAAGAGTAGAACATGGGTTCAAGGTCTGTGTAGGACGGGTTTTTGAGCTTGAAGTCATCCACCACATCTGGTAGCATAGACCTGGGGCAGACGAAAAGAACTGCACTGAACCACGGAAAAACAGCCACGGCATCATGAGGATCACACTGTATCATAACCAATGAATGTGCTGAATAAAAAACACATCAAAGCTCTTTTGTTCTCCCCCTCGTGACTCAGGAAACAAGTCAGGAAACAACTTTTTTCTTGTTGCTGTGCCCAGACAGATAAAATGACTGGTGTTATAACAACAACTGCATTGGTGTCACATCTCCACCCCAATGTGCACTTATAATATTAGCAATGGACTGTCCTCAGTGTTCAGAATTCTTGAAGGGTGGTGGATGAAAAGAAGTCTCTAGTGATATCTAGTGCCTATAACCTTGATATATTAAAGATATGTAAACTGACCTTTTAAACAATCACCTACCAATCAGCCATCGTAATCACAGTAATAGTAGTAATAGTAGTAGTAATAGTAGTAGTTGAAATAGCAGTAGTAATAGTAGCAGTAGTAGCAGTGTGACCTACAGGCTGGAGAATCAGTCTTCAGGATCTCATCTGACTTTGTCATTAACATCAGGCCAGCCACAAGCCAGATGAGCCTGTGCCTGAGAAGCTTAAGGCAGCACCTCAGAGATGCTGACACGTTCACATTTACTTACTGATGAAAGCCCCCCCCCCCCAAAACAGATGTTTTTTAGAAGGAGGAAAAACAGAGCAACTTTCTATAAAAATTACTCCTTGAACATTGCTTCATGTGAGTGGATCTATTGGTGACTTTTATACATGCCACAATGAAGTGAGACTGCATTTGAAGAAATCCATGCTGTTTGATGCTTCTTTGCTGCGTTGGTATAAACTAGCCAAGCTAGCGCCACCTGGTGCTTCCACTCAATATTACATTTCGCTGCAGCACTGTGTCAGGGGTCTCTCCAAAGGCTTAGGTTTCCTTCAGCATTTTTTGGCTGGCCAATCAGCGAACAGAGGGCTCTGGTATGCCCAATAGTTTTAAAGTTCAACGAAAGCATCTCCCCACAAGAAAAGGAAACATACGGCAACTGAAAGCATTTGGTATATACCAGACTAGGCCTAAACATCTTTTTGACTGAGTTGAGTTGACTTGAGTTTTTTCAAAGTTTTCTTCTGCAGCAGCTACAAGGGAAATGAATCTTATCAAGTGTTTTTTTTGCTACGGTTTCCCTTTGGGTTTACTATTGGTGGTTATGAGATGTAACAAGTTGCATGTTCCACTGTTAATAACAGTAACCAGAACTCACACAAAAAGTAATGTGTCACCCATACTGTGTTATTCCCTCAAGTGATGCGTTATTCCCTGAAATACTGAGGATATGGTGGGACACTAGGGATAATAATGCAGAATGATTCAAAGATTCTAGGGATAATGATGCAGAATGATTCAAAGATTCTCAGAGCTGGAGACATGACACAACCAGTGTCTAAATCAACCACTGTCATAAGATATACACAAAACAGGCCACAGGGTTAAACTAAGTGCCAGACTTCTTTCACAAGAGCTTTAACAAGAAGATTAAAAGGACATTAATCTCTGGATGTCAGTACTAACATTCAACGGCATTCACATTATGTCAGTGATGCAAAATTTGAACTCTGAACAACGTCACACAAACCTGATGTGCACAAACACTCAGGAACAGACTTACAGATTCACACACACACACACAGAAAACGAAACTTTTTTTACTATTACCAACTATCTGTGGTCTCAGTGAGGTTGCACGTAATACCAAGGCCAAGCACAAAATATGACCTTATACATACACATAAGGAAAAGCCTGAGTTTAAATAATCAATGAACAACCAATGGTCGAGATGTAAGAGATGCGGACTACAAGACGTTGCAGAAAAATAAATGAAATTTTCAGGTGATTTTATCAATTTCATTCATTTATTTTACATACCTACTCCCACACCTACTCACCAAGGTAAAAGGTAAAGTGCTGCAAGACTACAGCCAGCCAATATGGACATCAGAATGAAGATAACCAGTTGGCTGTTTGAACTGGCAATCACTGCCAAGGCTGGAATGTACATCTAGGAAAAAAGGGAGGAAATGGGTGAGGTAGAGCACAGTAATAATGGGTGAGGTAGAGCACATTAATAATCATTCCCGCAAAAAGATGGACCAGAAAATAAATATTATGTTGTTAAGGTGGAACTGTAATGATATTTATAGACTGGTAAAATGGTGAAATGACGTCACACTAAAACACCTGAAATTGAAAAAAGTGTTCTCTTTCACAATACTTCTACACTTCCTGCAGGGAGCTGTGGATGTAATGGTTGTAATGTAATGGTTTCAAAGCCAACGGTCACTTTATGTAACTCTAACACTGACCAATCTGAAGAACGGAAAAATACCAACCTCTACCACCTTAACCACTACCAATTAAAATGCTCATTAAATGACAAAATTTCAATAGCATTAGCTAACAGCAATAGCATTATATATGATGAAACTATATGAGAGACCACAAATGAGAACAATGACATGAAATAGCGGTCACGTGACCAGACATCCTACCCCCAGTGTCCTACAATGTATTGGTTATAACTGTTCACTAAAAGCAGGCAATGTATTTACATTTACATTTATGCATTTAGCAGACGCTTTTATCCAAAGCGACTTACATTTTGTCAACTATAAATTGTTCAGGGCCAGTCTCCCCAAGAGCAACTTAGGACTAAGTGCCTTGCTCAGGGGCACAACGGTGTCAGCCGGGATACAACTTTTCAGGCTACTTGCACGCTAGCCAGGTTCCTTAACCTCCACACTACCACCGCCCTTCACAATGCCACAAATTAACGCATCTACCTGGCTGAGGAGTTGTGCTTATTAGAATGGGCAGGTTTATAGTGAATGGTTGGAAAAAATATGTAGGTAAGACTTTGGAACAGGGTTACCCACCACTGGCTATTACTACTCTGATGTCACCCCCAACCTAATGTCAGTGAGATTCCTATTCTAAGACCCATCTCTAAGACTCCTATTCTAAGACTGTGGCAGGTCCTCAGACCTCGGATGAGACTCACAGACATATAGAGCAGTATGCAGCCGTGTTTTTTCAGACTAGGAGCATCATGTAGAAAAGGTGATTCTACAAAACTGCTTTCAGTGTCGCTGCTTTGTTTTCAACATTGTAGAAAGCAAAGCATTGCTGTCTGCAAGAGTCTGCACCTCTTTGTAGCTTCACCTATCTCCAGTAGATCAGATGTAGCCACGCTCTTGCACTCTGAGGTTTGCTGGCTGTCACAAATAAAGTGGTGAGCAGAGCAGGCATTGAGTTGAGACATGAGCTTGAGGCCTTTTTAACAAATAAACAGTGCATCACCTTTGAGACCAGTTCTGGATTATTCAACATGTTAAATCTGGTTTTCAGACCAACAATAAAATCATGGCCTCCAATAAAAAGCTCTCGGACCAACCATCTGGACCAACAGAGTCAGGGTGGGTTAGATATTTGAATTCTGGCTATCATGCTGTGATGAATAAACCGTGCTTGGTGAAATGGCAGCGAAACCATGTGCAAAAGAACACCCCTCCACCCATAGCACAAGCATGTTGATTTAAATGTTTTGCTTCCAAATACTTGTGGGTGGGTGGGACCTGCTATTACTTCAGAACTTTCTCTTTTTACCTTAAGGCTGGGGCTGTATTATCAGTTCGTATTAGACCTGCACTCATGGTCTCTTTCTCAGTTCAGGTCCAATGTTTTTTTATGTAAAAGTGTGAGTATATTATTAGGGCTCTGTTTGACAGGACTTTATGTTTAAAAGTGTAACAAACAAAAAAATGTAAACTATATAGAAACAAACCATTTCACAAAACAAAAATTTCAACAAAAAGTGGAAAACAATCTTGGTTAGGCAAAGGGCAATACTACTGAGTACAACTACAACTACTACTACTACTAATGGAGGTGTAGGCCTATGTTGGGTCTTGCAGCACCAAAGTCACTGGGTCCCAGAGCGATGAAATCTGACAAATCCTGGTATAGGAGACAGAGTAGAGTATAGAGTAGTATAGAGACTCACAGACAGAGTAGTGTATAGAGTAGTATAGAGACTCACAGACAGAGTAGAGTATAGAGTAGTATAGAGACTCACAGACAGAGTAGTGTATAGAGTAGTATAGAGACTCACAGACAGAGTAGAGTATAGAGTAGTATAGAGACTCACAGACAGAGTAGTGTATAGAGTAGTATAGAGACACAGACAGAGTAGTGTATAGAGTAGTATAGAGACACAGACAGAGTAGTGTATAGAGTAGTATAGAAACTCGCAGGCAGGGTAGAGTATAGAGTAGTATAGAAACTCACAAACAGGCCGATAAATGTGGTAGTCTTCTTGCCAAGTCTCACCAGCACGGTTTGCCAAACTGGGATGGCCAAGGTAGCTGAGATCTGTGAACATCATATGATTTTATTAGGCTCTCATTCTTATATCTGAAGGATATGTGTGCTGTGATTTGCTGACTGAGACAACCTCAGTAGATGAGTGAGTTGTTTTGCATTGGTATGTAGGGATGTCTTTGACACACGGTAAATGAATCTGTAATAATCTGTACCTGGCAGCGGTCTGACTCTCCTCCATGCACTGGTATTAATAATGGTGAATTATTGTTGGTATGTGTCTCAAATCCTGGGCAGTGAGTTCCCAGACTGAGATAAAGCAAGCAATGACTAGTATTTCTGGAAACCACTGAAAGCCAAATTCCACTGAGCATTGTTTACATACCATGCCCTTTATACAACACAGACATCAGTAGTTCATCCCACCAAGCAAATATCTGCCCTGACCTAGTGGTTGTTTTCTATTGTCATTACAGTAGGAACTGTCACTCACCAGGAGGATGAGTACAAGGTGCTGGAAATACTTTGCCATTCCAGCAGCATGGGTACAGAAGAGGGCAAGGTTTCCCTGAGCCATCTGCACATCACACACACACACACACACACACACACACACACAGATCAAAGGTAGTGCATTAGTCGCTGTTACACCATTGCTGCTGCCATTCTCTGTGTTAGTGATTAAAATGGGAAATCCAGTGTGAATCAATCAATAGTCCTGTTGTTTGACGTTGCTGAGAGCTGTCAGTAATCAAAGTCAAAGTTAAAGTCAAAGTCAAAGTCAAAGTCAGCTTTGTTGTCAAGTCTTCACATGTACAAGACATACGAGGAATCGAAATTATCGAAGTTTCTTACTGTCCCATGCTTAGACAAAGACAGACATTGAACATTGAACATTTAAGACAATTGAGTTAGACATTAACCATTTCACAAACATTAAAGTGCCAGACAAGACAATACGTAACATACTTATAATAAGTAACATTTTCCCTTACCACTACAGTAGTCTTCAAAGTGAAATTGCACACAGCGCAATGAATAAATAAATAATGTATTTAAAAAAAAATACCTATGCAGCCCTACTAAAGTACACATACAGAGACAAGTGAAATAGATAGGAATATACTTGAGTGCAAAGTAGCTAGCAGGCTTGCAGGCTGGCAGCATACAGAGTGGTAGAGGTAGCGTTCTGAGTGGAGGTGATATCAGTGCAAATATAGATAAATAGGAAGGCAGCAGTACGGAACTGCACATGGCGGTAGATAGTGTCAGAGAGGTTGCCCAGTCTGGGACACTTCAGACACAGACACGCACTAGGCAGTTCCTATTGCAAGTTGACAGTGCAGAAATGGTGCAAAAAGGCATCTAGTGCAAAGAATATGGCAGACATAGAGGGGGGTCGGGGGAGTCTGAGACCAAGTGTTCTTCGGGGAGTACTGTTCTTGGGCAGATTCCTAGCTTCCTGGTGGCGCAGGATTTCTAGCTTCCTAGCAGCCTGGTGGTCGGGGCTATAGGTGACGAGGGGAGAGAGGGGATAGGTGGAGAGGGGAGAGAGTGTTCAGCATCCTGACGGCCTGGTGAATGAAGCTGTTGGTGAGTCTGGTGGTGCGGGAGCGGAGGCTGAACAGATTGTGTGCGGGGTGGCTTGCATCACTGACAATTGTTAGCGCTTTGTGGGTGAGGCGGGTGGTATATATGTCTTGCAGGGAGGGGAGTGTTCAGGTCATTGAGCAGGGAGGTGTTGCTCTCACAGCTCCTTTGCGCGGGCTTGTAGTTCATGATGGACTGGATGTCCTGCCATGGTCTCTGTGCATCTCCGCTGCCTTTAAAGTGGGAGGTTATTTTGTGTGTGTAATCCTTTTTTGCTTTCTTGATGCCCCGGGACAAGTTGGCTCTTGCTGTTCTTAGGCCAGCTTCATCCCTAGCTCTGAAGGCGTTGTCTCTGGTCTACAGCAGCCTGTGGATGTCCCCTGTCAACCATGGCTTCCGGTTAACCCGAGTGATGATGCTTTTAGTGTCTGTCACATCATCGATGCATTTAGAATTTAATTTCTCTACATTGTGTTACACTATTGCACTTTCAACTTAAAACAGCGCAGATTCTATGTTAGCAATATGCACTCCTTGTTAGTTCATTGTGTTGTAGCTTGAATGTTATCCTCTTTTGTAAGTCGCTTTGGATAAAAGCGTCTGCTAAATGCCTAAATGTAAATGTAAATGTAAATGTAAATTTAGTGATGTAAGAAGTCACAGTGTCTGTATACGCCTCAATGTCTATGTGGTTGTTGTAGGTGGCAGCTTGTTTAAACATGTCCCAGTCTGTTGTTTCGAAGCAGTGCTGAAGAACAGAGGAGGCCCCCTCTGGCCTAATGAGACTGGTTTGGTGTTTGGCCGGTTCACCTTTTGTCTGTATTCGGGCATTAGCATAACACCAATGTGGTCTGATAGTCTGATGTTTTGGGGGGGGGGGGGGGGGGGTCGCTCTGTAGGTTCCTTTATGAGGGGTGTAAACAAGGTCCAATATGTTATTCCCCCTTGTTGGAAAGTTTACATGCTGGTAAAATTTTCGCAGAACAGCTTTGAGATCAGCATGGTTAAAATCTCCGGCTGTCAGTAGATATGAGAGAGCTGTCAGTAGGTATGAGAGCTGTCAGTAGGTGTGAGAGAGCTGTCGGTAGGTGTGAGAGCTGTCGGTAGATGTGAGAGAGCTGTCAGTAGGTATGAGAGCTGTCGGTAGGTGTGAGAGAGCTGTCGGTAGGTGTGAGAGCTGTCTGAAGGTATGAGAGAGCTGTTGGTAGGTATGAGAGCTGTCAGCAGGTATGACAGCTGCTAACGCTAACTGATGGGGGCACAAGGAACTGTGTCTCAGTGTTGTTTCCCTGTGCCCCCATCAGTTAGCTGTGCATGTCCACCCTTATTCCTCATATCCACCATAAGCCCTGAACCCTCATCGATGACATGATTTGTTGATTAGTGACTTTTCAGGACCACGCCTCCTTATACCTGTGGTTACGGGAACAGACACATAGGCCAGGCAGGCAAGCTTGACGCCTCTCACCTGGAATGCGAGTGAGGAGAAGAGGAAGCCGAACACCAGCCAAACGTAGGGCTTGTGCCTCCAAACCATCTTCATACCAGTTAGATATGGCACCTGGATGCGGTCCAGTTTACTCAGTGGGGCTTCAGAAGGAGGGCCAGAGAACACAGACAAAAGTATATGACTCATTCTAACTTAATGACTAAACCACTCCACTCTAAAACAATTTTATTCCTAAAACCACTGGGACTAGGACCTCATTATTCCTAAAACCACTGGGACTAGGACCTCATTATTGTGTTTGTGGTTGGTACTAATGAAAACCTACACCTCAATGACATAAACTGCATTACTGGAGACCATTATCCCGGCTGCCACCGTAGGCACTTAAGTCGAAGTTGCTCTAGGAGAAACTGGCCCTAATGTAATTATAAATGTAAATGTAAAAGTATGCGTCATGGTTTCTTCCATTGAAAGAGAAATGAAAACAGGACGGTGTGGGTCATGCAATGTAATGCATCTATTTGACTACATGCAAAACATACTTCCTTAGTCTATCATTCTGACTTGCAGTCGTGACTTGATGACAAAGTAAATGTCACACCGCAGTTTAACAAAACAAAGAAACTGCACTGGCATTATTGGCCTATTCAGTCAGATTCTGTGCCTAAGGAACTAAGCTTTAAGTAAGGAATCCACTTAGTAAATAAAACAATTAGGGAAGAATTTAGGACAATTTCATTGCAGTTCATGAATGATAAGTATTTTGACAGCTGATCTTAAAGACACACCATCAGATACCTTATGTTGTGGTGATTACATCATGGCACAGCTCTGTGAGGATTTCAGACCAAAGATTTTAGACTTGTCCAAATTTACCCTATTCTGATACATTTCTTTACCATTGTTAAAATGGTACCCAGTTCAGCGCTCTACACACAAGCAAATGATCTGAGATGACTATTCGCACTGGACTTACCCAACTGTTCTTTCACTCCCAGGAACAGCACAACACAACAGACAAAGTAGAGGGTGCCCAAGATGGCCGCCGCCTTCACATAGGCGCTTCTCTGGTGCCAGAATGTAGAGAAGAGAAAATCAATATACATGATCAACACCATTCACAATATACTTCACACATTGTAAGATCTAAGCTGACTGTTTGCATTTCTTCCTCAAAATAAGACACTCCCTACCACTAACATCACTCCTAATGCTGTATATGCTGAGACTACTGTTTCAGCAGTCTCATCTAACAGGACTCCAGAGCACGAAGAACAACTGTAAGCATTAAGCTCTCAAACTAAATTTGACTTGTGTAAGACTGCATTAAATACAGTATAATAATGCAATCGTCTTTATGCCATAGCAGTTCATTGAGATATCTGTGCTCACATAGACATAAACATTCATATTTCACACTCAGTCTAACCATATAATAGTCTACATCACCTAACCTTGTGTATGAAATACCTTATTCAATCAATCGGCAATTCCACAGAAAACTGACTCTTTAGCCAGTAAGTTCCATGGTAATTGCATGATGTGAATGCAAAAAAGAGACAAATCTTGTGTGCCAAAGACATCTTGTCTAAACATGCCAGCAGCTAAGAGAGTGGCGTTGTTTTGCATTTCAAATGAAAGTAGTCCTCATCTTTGATATCTCTTAGGCTAAACCCACTCTCAAAAAAGCAACCATCAAAATTTCCAAACATCCTGAACCTAAACGGATGTGTAAAAAGGGGTTAAGACCATGTTTTTTTCCCACTGGATGTGTTACTACATACAGTAGAGGCATTGAGCTCACCGTATTGTAGAGGGTGTCTGTAAGATGTGAAGCAGTATCAATGCCATATAGGGAAGAGATGTTAAGACCAAGAGCATCACTGTGGTTCAGCAAGCTGCAGTCATGAGCTCTCTTTGCGTGGTAGACCCCTACAATCTGACCCTGAATTGTTGTTCCAGCCAGTGTTGCAAACACCTCCATTCCCATTCCTGAGAGGGAGAGAAAGAGAGAGCTGGGATGGTGGTGATGGTGGGTGTGCGAGTGCGAGTGTGAGTGTGGGTGTGTTTGGGGAAGGCACACATTCCTTGGCTATCACCCCACGTCATGTCTGGTTCTTGGAAATTACTTCTAAATAGAAATCCAAGCCAGGCAAACGCCATCACACTGACTGCCAACAAAATCACTGAATTGGCTTTACTCCCCAAGGACAAAACCACATGCACAATAGTGCTTATGTAATGTCCAATTAAAAAACGTTTAAATAAAAAAAATAAAAAAACGAAATAATAACTAGCTCTTACTGTATCCCGTGGCTGAGTCTCTATCTCTCTGGTCTCCGCCAAGGAACATGTTTAGTGAAGAGTAAGGAACATGGTAGCACTACAATGACAAAAAGAAAGCATCCTATAACCAAGCTGACAGAACAAGGAAGGAAGACAACATGCAACACGGCCTCATGATCTGTTACTATGGCAATGGCATTTAAAGGAGAAGGTCGTGCGGTGTCTCTTTCCAACAAAAAGGGAACTTATAGAGTGTAGTGCTGAAGGAGCATCAGCATGTTGTGTGTGGTGGTGAGGCCTGGGTCTTACACTCATAAAGGTGTCAAAGAGACAACACCAGATGAAATACCAGCAGAAACTGGAGGCAGGGGTCATGGTGTCCTGGGGGGTGAACCACAGCATGACGTAGGAGAGGACCCCAAAGGGAGTGGTGAACACGATCCTGAGGGACAGAGATGGAGTGAAAATGTAGAATAATAACCTGCTATTATCTTATTATGTGGTTGATTGACAAATCGAATGTGTCTAGAATGTTTTTTGTGTGTGTGTGTGTGTGTGTGTGTGTGTCTGTGTGTCTGTGTGTGTGCATGTGTGTGTGCGTGTGTGTTGCTGCTGGTCACCATGGAATGAGTTTGCCAATACGAGTGCGCCCACTCTTGCTGACAACATATCCCACTAGTGGGTCAGTGACAGCATCCCAAGCTCGACCAAGGAAAAGTATGAAAGACACATAGAAGGGACTCATCTGTTATAAAAAAAATATGTGAAACAGAAAATTATGCACACAACTAACCTTTCTAACATGTTAAACCATTTCTAAACAAATAGATCTAGCAAGGGCTGACATGGACAGGGGGCCAAAGACAACATTTTAATATTATAATCAATGTTCAGGGGGCCCAAAATTATTTTTTTATAGGGCCCAATCTCCCTAGCAGCGTCCCTGAATGTGATGCTATTTATGGTGTTATAATGCTCACAAACTCAGCAAACACACACTCAGTCTGGTCAACCACAAGAGTTCTGCATGACCAAGCATTGTCTTTGCCTATAAATTCAGTATGCTTCAACCTCATTTCACAAAGCCTAGCTTATTCCAAGCACAAAACAGATAATGGACCCCTTACAAAATATAGCTAGCAGTATGGCAGGGAAAACACAGACAGAATGCAGTTCTGTATTTAATTATTTTGTTTAGGTCATTAAGTGACAGAACAAATACGATTTAGAAGTGTGTTGCCAAATTGTGGATTGTGTAATGTGCTGTTTCCTGATGACAAAACATGAGAACACAGAGTGATGTTATTTTGACCAACCTGCACAACATCCAGTAAGAAGATCTGCATAAAGAAACCTTTCGCATTGCCAGTTATCTGATAGGGCATTCCTCCTATTGCATAGCATAGTTTTCTATACACAGGGATACCACGAGGAACCTGAAAAAAAAAAGGTTGCGTTAAGCTACGTATCCTGAATAGTATTTTGAAAGTTTGTTCCACTAGACAACATTATGACATGTTTTAGCCAGTTTGGTTAATAGCTACCACCAGATTCGTCACCATCGTCACATTACAGTTACTTGGAATCAAAATAACTTCGGTCGCTTTAAAATTAAAATGTTCATCACACCTGGCATAACACCCAGTTGCTAAAACAACAACTTTTCATATACTAAAATTGGAGATCGACCTTCACACAAGTTGTCCCCAAATGTACTTACTTTTTTACCATCCCCATCTTCAGACGCAGTTGGCGCGCATGTGTTATCAAGGTCTGTTATCATTTTACTAAATCTTAGAAGCTATGGATTGTCGAGAACACTCCGAACTTTTCATGTAGACTACATGGGCGGGGCCTTCAACCTCTCTCCCCCGTCATTCGTCATCTGTGTCTCGTTGCTAATATATTGTATCCACTTATTGCATGTTGCCTACAACATTTGATGACAAAAAACAGCTTACACCAACAGGGACTGTTATTTGGAAAAAATGGGCACAGGACTGCTGCGGAAAATATGTAGAGAGCTTTAGCCAAACGTGCACATTTCCTCTGGTTTGTTACCCCCCAGATGGCAAGTGGCTGCCCACCGGATGCCAAGCTGGTGGTCTGGTTGCATTTTTACCCATGGGTTTCAACAATATGTCCATGAAAACAAAAAAATATTTCCAAAATTTTCGCAAAATAAGTTTAATATCACATCTGCGTAACATACAACACAAAAGTTTGCATAATAATATAACTTAGATTACATATTTTTCAGTTTTTCTCAAATTAGGGGGGAGCAAAAATGAGTGCACCCCACTGAAAGTCTCAGGGCAAAGCAAGATTTTAGACTACAAATGTCTGATTTACCAAGAATTCAATCACAGGTGAGTAATTATTCAATTAGTCCAGCAGATAGTTGACTATAAAAGGGTGTTACTCTAAGAAAACCCCTCCCCATTCCCTGCTGTCAGCAATGGCACCACATGGAAGAGAAATGACACAAGACCCGAGAAAGAAAATTATTTCCTTATACCAGAAAGGTAAAGGCTACAAGAAGATCAGCCAAACTTTACTTATTAGTCAGAATACTGTAGCAAAAGTGGTACAAAGATTTAAGAAAAATGGAACTGCGACCATGTCACAGAGATGTCCTGGTCGTCCACGGAAGTTAACACCTCAACAGGAACGTCTTCTGATGAGAAGGGTTGAAGAAAATCGGCACACAAGTTCACCACAGTTAGCTAAAGAAGTAGAAAGCCAAACGGGGGTGACTGTTTCCCGTGACACAATACGCTGTACACTGCAGAGGAATGGCATGCATGGATGCCGTCCACGAAAGAAGCCTCTCCTAAAGCCCAGGCACAAAAAAGCCTGCCTAGAGTTTGCCAGGGCCCATGCTGACAAAGATGAAGGCTACTGGGACTCTGTATTGTGGAGTGATGAGACCAAAATTAATGTTTTTGGAACTGATGGCTTCAAAACTGTATGGCATCACAAAGGTGAGGAATACAAAGAAAAATGCATGGTGCCTACAGTGAGGCATGGTGGTGGCAGTGTCCTTACGTGAGGCATGAGTGCTGCTGGTGTTGGGGAGCTGCATTTCATTGATGGCATCATGAATTCAGAGATGTATTGCTCTATATTGAAAAATAAAATGCTACCATCACTCCGTGCACTTGGTTGTGGTGCACTTTTCCAACATGACAGTGATCCTAAACACACATCTAAGGCCACTGTCAGCTTTCAGAAGAGGAACAGGGTGAGAGTGATTCAGTGGCCAAGCATGTCACCTGATCTGAACCCAATCGAACACCTATGGGAAATTCTGAAGAGACAAGTGGAGTATCACTCTCCATCCAACATCAAGTCTCTAAAACAGGTCATTATTGAAGAATGGAAAAAGACTGATGTTACAAAATGTTGCCAACTTGTTCATTCCATGCCCAGCAAACTTGGTGCCGTCATTAAAAATCATGGAGGCCATACAAAATACTAGATGCAGTAGTTTTGTTGGGGGTGTACTCATTTTTGCTCTCCCCTAATTTGAGTAAAACTGAAAAATATGTAATCCAAGTTATATTATTAAGCAAACGTTTGTGTTGTATGTTACGCAGGTGTGATATTAAACTTAGTCTGTGAAATTTTTGGTACTATTTTTTGTTTTCATGGACATATTGTTTAAACTGTTACTTTTCAAAGGGGTGTACTCATTTATGCAGGGCACTGTATATAAATGGCCATATATGGTGAAATAGTGGCAGCCCACTGAGAACAGATGAGCAAAAAGCCACCCAGCCACAGTGGACCACCAGCCCCTTGCTATGAAGGCCCCCACCTGTCGTGTTGATTCCCCATAGTAGGATATGACCACTTTGAGAAACAGTGATGATAGGCCAAAATCCCCTCATACTTAATTCCGTTATTGTCCTAGCCTGGTTGTCACACATACTGATCTGCTATGCGTTAGGCCTTGTGACCGTTTCCCCTACACTATAGCAAACTAAGTTAGCAGCTAACATGTCTGGAACCATACAGTTACGACACAACTGTTTTTCAAAATCATTGTCCATATCATGGTGGCGCAACTTGCATGGTACGATGCATAGACTGAGATGTATAGCAGATCGGTATGTATGAGAACCAGGCTATTATGGTCCTGTTCCCAAAACTAAATCAGCTCAGCATATGACACCAACAATGACAGTGTTTTGAGAAAAATGCTCCCTTCAACTCCCCAAGCCAACATGGTCTTGATGCGATATGCCATCTCCAGCCTTCTTCACCTACTCCTAAGTGAATTGCGTGAAAATGCTGTTCATTGATTACGGGTCAGCATTCAACATCCTGGTGTGTGTTTCCCAAAGTCGTAGTTGCTCCCTTTTGGTTGCAATGTAATTGCACATGGCCAGCTAAGTTGCTAACTGGTTTGCAACTATGGTTTTGGGAAACGCACCCCTGGTTAGGAAGTTGTGGACCTTGGGATTGACCAGCACTGCATAGATGGTCAGTGTGAACAGTCAACAGGTGCACCCCGAGGCTCCCTGGGGTGACTCTCTGCTGTATAGCAACTACAACCGACTGCAGAGCCATGACAGAATACATTCCATAATGCAGGGATACTCATTGCGCGGCTCGTCAAGCTATATTTGGAGGCTCGCAAGCCTATGACATTAAGAATATGATAACACAGCCAATACGTTTTTAAAATGCACGACATAAACATACAATGAACACAATCCTCTGCATAGCACAAATTATATAACAAATAATTAAATAATATAAATTACGAAGTATAAAAGTATAAGTTACGCCCTTTAGCTTCCTGAAGGGGCCACCGTAGGTTACCTAGCAACGCACCCCACCATTATTTACCGTCAGGGTCAACTTTGGTCTGCACAAGTGTAGCGCGAGGCCACCTAGCTCAGGCATGATATGTAGCGTACAGATGTCACATGTCAGAAAATGGATCGTTTTGTAATTAAAAAAAGACATCAGATGCAGCTGATGAAAAAACACAGGACACAGAGTCCGAGAAACATGCAGACCCCGACGAGGGTACAAGCAGCAGCCGAACGGGAAGTTTTCAGAGTAAAAAAAGGAAGGTGCGAAGTATACAAAATAAACACAGGGAATTTCAAGATAAATGGACAGAAGAATTTTTATTCGTTTTCCATAACACAACCCCATTGTGCTTATTGTGCAAAGAAACCCGTGCTTGTTTTAAAAGAAGCAACTTGGAACGTTATTTTAACACAGCACATCCTAAATTCAATGAAAATTATCCACCCTGCAGTGAACTAAGAAAGGGGAAGATAGCACAGCTCACTGCTTATTTATATCTAGCACATTTCCACATTTATGTAGAAACTATGTGATTCATATGACTTGGTATGTTGACGTATATGTGGCGGCTCGCCAACTGATTTTGCTCTCACAATGTGGCTCTTCTGAAAAAAAGTGAGTATCATTGCCATAATGCATAGCCATTTGAATGTCTACCAGACACTTACATACTCCTTGTACATGCCCTCCATATCGTAATTGCACCAGTCGGCCGATAGGAGGCGGTGGTCAGTAGGTTACGTCGGCCTAAAAGAACAATTACGTCATGACGTTGAGACGGGGAAGTAAATACAGTAGACAGGGCTGGAAGTGTGACTGATCTACGCTTCTGGTTTACACCAGTCACTTAATCGATGTCCTGACAAATTCTGGCGAGAAATGTTATATAAGTTTGGAAATACCAACAGCGATTGACAGGTGACCTAATGTTCAACTGAAATGAAGAGACAGATGGGTAATAAACCAACATCGAATGCGCCAAAAACAGAAAAATGGGAAAACGTAAGTGTGTGAGAGGCTAGCTTAGTTATCTTTTGGTGAATATAGACTAATATCAGCCTAACGAGCACCTTGATTTTCACAGCTAACTAAGTAAATGTACACTAGGTGAGCTAAAAGTCATAGGCCAAAGCCTAAAGATAGAAACCATACCGTCACGTTTGCTGCAACTGTGGTCAAGGGTTCTTTCCATAGACGGTAAAAACGGTTCTTTCTGAGTGAGAGTGAAAGTAAAATTAAAATAGAAATAAACAATGCTGTTCTTCGTGGTTTGGCTACATTAAAAACATGTTTTCTAAAGCTGTAGCAACAGTTTTATGTGTCCAAATGGAAAAGGTAGGCTATATATTGGCCTATATATTTGCTGGTCTGTGCAGTAGGCTGGTATACAACACACTCGCCCGAGCAAGACGAAAGGTAAACAAGTGTTGACTACTGGATGCAGATGAAACAAGTCATGCATGGTTTTGTAAAAAAATATTTTGGTACTAACTGTTTTGTTGTTCTCATCACCAAGTTATACCCCTCTAAAGGTGGTTTAAAATGATTAAGAAAAACACTTTTCAAGTGTTATTTGTCAGACATAATATTCTGTATTCCGCCTTACAGATAACAATTAACTGCTGCAGATGGCAACTGTTGTAGGACTATCTCTTCCATGCCAAAAATTGATAAGGAACTGATAAAGAATCGAACTGTTCAATCAACAAATAATTTCCCAACTCATCCCTACTACTGTGTTTTGCTTTGAAAGATGACTGATTATGCAACCCTGATCCACTCTAATTGTCCACAAATGTAAATAGATATATCAGAACTGACTTGTTTGTCTGTCATAATGAAAAATTTCCCTAAACATAGGCTATTCATTCATTTTACAACCTTTCCTCCTCAGTGGTCCATAGATGTCCCATTGCTTCCTCTGGGAGCCTTGGAAGAGATCTTCCATAACATTCCGGCTGAGCAGCTGGTCTGTACCTGTCGGCTAGTGTGCCAAGAGTGGAAGGAAGCGGTGGACAGTGCGTGTCTATGGAAGGAGAGGTGTAGACGAGAGGGCCTTCACCCCTGTGACCCCGACAAAACTCCTAGTGACTGGAGGTTGTTCTATTTCCTGTGCAAAAAGAGACGTAATTTATTGAAGAATCCCAAGGCTGAGGGTGAGCAGAGCTTTATGGCAGTCTAACCAGTGAATGGATAGTCATCAAGTCAAGCTCATTTCTAGTTTCCCATGTTTTGTCTGCGTAATGTTCATTCAGGATGTGCTGTTGATGCCTTTGTTACAGATGACTTTTCAGGATGGGACCTCATTGAAAACGGAGGAGACAAATGGAAAGTAGACAGGCTCTTTGTAGAGCATCCAGATGTGACCGTCAGGAAGAACTTTGTTACCTCTTATTTGTAAGCAAACTGGAATTGCTCATTTCGATACAATGCATACCTGAAAGGGTTGGTAAAGTTGGGTTTTGCGGAATGTGGACACGCTGGTAAAAAGAGAGTGTGTATTTACCTTAACTGTGTGTATTTTTTCTTCACCTGGCCCTTTGTCACTGAACAAAACTCTATTGGCCTTTATAGTTCATGTATGAAGTCCCAGGTTATTGACCTGCAAGCTGAGGGCTACAGTCCTGCTTTCATGGATGAATTCCAACCTGACATTGTGATTTCTGATTGGTAAGACTGGGATTTATGTCTCTGCGTGCTGTCATTATGTCTATTGTTCTTCTGAGGGGTAGACTATGAACCTCTAGGCTGAATAAACCCGCACACCCCAGTCTCGGTTGAGATTGGGAAAATGTTCAGTATAGACAGCAGACAGTAACAGATGTCTTCATCGACTGTGAATGATTTAAAGCCCACCCCATGCTGGATAAGGTGTTGCGAGTTGTTACCTAGTTTTTGGTCATTCAGAAATGGGCTATGTACCCTGGGGGCTAACTGCTGGTCTGTTCACTGGTGCTGGTATGTTCACTTGATAAACAATGTATGCAGTAAAGTGCTATTTTAGTTATCCCAAGTCATCCCAAAGTTGCCTGTGGCTAGTAACCTGGCTTTCTAGGAAGGACACACCTCTGATCTCACACACTTGTTCTCCCTGTTGTTTGTGAAAGGTATGCACCACGATGGGACTGTGGGTCTGAGTATGAGATCTGTGTTCAGCTGCTCGGCGCAAAGAAACAAGTGCTCAGGTCTTTCAAGCCTGACAAGGTGTTTTTTGACCAATGGAATGACCAGAAATGGAATCAGGTAAAGTTTGTTGTTGTATAAAAAATATGTGTGGATTTTGAATATTTTATGAAATTTTGTGTCGGAAGTAACTAAACTCAACTCATCTGATTCTGCGTTCTTAAAATGTTTTATTGTTATTATTGTATCATCATTATTCTTATTTCATTGTTCACCAACCTCTTTCTGACAGTAGCAGAAGCCCAAGCTAAATATTTCTGGCATACAGACAAAAAAGCCTTTTCTGACATTTATTAACCAAACTGATGGATTAATTTAGAAAATAATAGGTAATGGTTTATAGACTATGTCAAATAATTGTTTGTTGCATTCCTAAAACATTCACCGGAAGATTATGTACTCGTCATGTGTGGCTTTCTTAAAATTAAATCAGAATTTAGGTTTAATCATATCCTATACAATTTTCAGGTTACACATATATTTAAGAACTATGGGAAGGGAGTCCGCTATGTCAGATTCGTTCATGGAGGAAAAGACACTCAGTTCTGGGCTGGCTGGTATGGGATTCGGGTGACAAACAGCTGTGTGGAAATTTGCCCTGCAGGGGAAAGGTAGGGCTCAGCCTTTGGTCTGAGGTCCAGCCTTGGTCTCCACTGAACCCTCTCCCAGTATACTTCATCTTGCTCTTCTCTCCAACTCTTCACTGACTGTAACTGAAATTTTTCAGACTTACCCTGTGGAAAGGGCAGATGATTTTGTCTGTAGTTGTTCCTTCTTCTTTTATTCCAGGGTCTGGTATATTATATTTTTGTGCATAAAATGTAAACTATAATATTTTCATTCTAATGGAGTGCAGCCATCTGTCCATGCATATATCCGTCCTCCACATATGCATAAAATTGCCTGTTGCTGGTCATTTAATGCTCATGATGGTCTAAACACTGACTTGGTAGCACATCTTTGGATTTTCATGTGTTATTAACTCTGGTAATTCACTTTATGATATCAGAATGAATCTGGTCATTTACTATGCCATGTTAAATTGAGTTGAGAGCTTTTATTGTAATTATGAATGTCATTGTGTTTGCACTACTGTAGTGAAATCCAACTAAATAAATGTCATAGTGTACAAGCACTGCGCTGCTCACGAATCTGCAAAGATGCATTTTGAACACAAAAGTATGCAAACAAGCTTCCATAAGGGACCTCACGTAGGCTTAGATTTGTAACATCTATCTGTGTCACAGATAACAGGGGCAGACAGGGCAGACTATGCCTGCAAACATGTCTTGAGATTCATTCAAAAAGATTGCACAGCAACAGTAATGACAGAAGCTTGCTAGCATGATCTTGGTGATATGCTTTGGAATGTCATGCCCTGATGGCTTTTGTGAAACTGTTTCTAGGTACTGCATAACCTGAACTGTACTGGGAAAGAACATGTGTCCTTAAGGTAACCAGGTCGTATCAAATTAAATATAAGACTGTAACAAAAGTATTTGAAAACGTACATGAAAGTAGCTTATTCAGACACAGTTGCTTGAAAGCCTTAATGCTATGGTGCATTTCTCATAGGTCAATGAAGGTACAAGATTTTCCATAGAATGAATCACAGTTCAGATAAACTGGGATTTCAATGCTTTGCAGTTTGCTGATCAACACAGGCTATGCAGTCTGTGGTCCAGGCTAAAAGGTTACTGATTCCTGCAGTCAAAGCTTATCAAATGAGGCTAGCGTCAATATGGCCCAAGTTTCACTAGTTCCACAGAAGACCACTATCTAAAAACATAAATGCATCTTAGTAAGAACCAGTCTCTGCTTACAAACTCCTTTTTCCCCCCCAATATCTTGACAGAAAATAGGTACCAGCAAAGGCTAAGTCACCTCATTTTGGCGTGTAATGTCTTGTACTGTCTGACCCCACTGGTTGGTAGGGTGAGTTAACGCTGACCATAGCTCCATACTGCTTGCTATCATTGAAGTGCCATACTGAAGATACAGAGTCCACACTGATTGTTTATCTTGATGTGCAAAATCCTTAGACCATTATAGGATTGGATACAGTGTAAGATACAAACAAATGCCAAATTAGGGGGGTAAAAATGGAAATAGGACATTTTACTGTTTAACACCAAGCGCTACTTAAGCTGTTAAATTGATGCTGAAATAGTCGCTCTAATCACTCGTGACATGACCATTGCCATGTAATTTACAACCGAAGCGCATAACAGCTCATTTTCATAAAGTTTAGCTATTTGTAACTTTTTTTTGTCACTCTAGTCACCAAGCCAAGTTTGGCACTAAAATCCTTTTTGTAGCTATGGTCAATAGACGGTGAATTACTTCTGGTGATTGTACTGCTTCAATAGCTCAGTTAGCATAGTAGGCTCTAATGTTTGTGATGACATGTCTAAAGTGTTTACAAAGATGCTTTTAAGTATTATTTCAGCATACTATCTAGATATAAAGTGACTGCAGGGGTTTGGGATTTTTACATAATCCATGGTAATTATGAATACTACACAGGCAGAATAAATTCATATCTCACTTTATTAGGCCATGATAAATTAAGCTCACTGTTTTCATTCTCAAATTAATTTATTTTAGTCCTTAATGCAATGCACACATTTGTATAAAAGTAGCAAAAGAAAAGGTAAACCTATAAAGTGCTGTTGAATAGAAAACAAAAGGCTCATTTCCACTCGTTCTTAAAGGGGACATAGAACAGATGGATGGAGTATTGTACCTTGTTAGAATATTTTCATCTGTAATTGATCAAAAATAAGATGAAGTGCAATTTTACAAGCCCAATTAAAACCTTATATTTAGGCTGGGTACTGCAATAGTCCTTTTGGCTAAATGGCGCCTTTCTTGGCAACCACAATTGAACAATACTTGCTTTGTGCTATTTGACATCACATGCAGGCTTTGTTCTAATTCGCCCATGTTTTAGTGGATATTTCTAAGTTCAAGTTTATCATATAAAGGGCACAACCATGCCCCATGTTCATGATCGCTCTTTGGTCATGCACAACCGCTCCTCCGCTCCGCTCCAAAGCCAAAGCCAAAATGGTTTTCCATTCTATGTCTCCTTTAACATCCTTCCTTTAGCATGAATTAGTCAAACTATTTTGGATCATAGTGGTTAACATATGGGAAAACTTGCCACACACACAGACGCCATTCAAAGGATGTAAAACAATTCAAAGGGATTTTACATCATAGATTTTTGTAGAACATGTAACATACCAATACAGTATGAAAGCAAATTAAAAAGCAAATAATAACCCTTGACATTAAGGTTTGCATTTCTGCTTCAGTTATATGCGTGACGGTACATAATTACGAAAAAAAAAAGTTGAAACTTTCAAAACGTGATAACGACCATCTTAAGTCATGTTAAATGACTTCAAATTTAGGTCATGATGATGCGCTGGTATAGGTCTGTACTGATGACTAATTGTGTTTGCCTGCACAGCATAAACATATGTAAACACTGACCAAATATCCTGATGTGTGAACAGGATAGTTGCACCAAAACAAAGGTATGCGTAGTCTGTAGTGTAAGCAGCACTAGCTTCCATGGGAGGCATTAACAAATGTGCTTCCATTGCTTTGTATGTTCTACAAAATAATAATAAAACTACAACATGAAACTAAAAGAATCAATCCCTGCTTGAATTGCAAAGGACCATATCACACATTTCTCAAATACAACAAGGACCATTTATCAGAACATGTCCTTCATTATACCACGCAGTCAGGTACACCAATGACTGATCTCTGATATGAATGTAATTTTAAGTCCTATTTTGATCAAGTGCATTCATACACTGTGATCCAAATGACTTCTATTAAAGTCAACTATGACGCAGAATACATTCTAAAAGCACCAGCATTCTAGAGATTTCCACAGAAAGCAAAGACAGTAAATTTGATAGAGGCTGGCTATTGGCTGAGAACTTTTAACTCAGAACTTTTCTTTCTTGTATCACCTTATTTGGTTCTGATTTTGGTCTGCAAGCTGATGTTGAAATGTTCAAATGCAAAATCATGAGATCAGTGGTTCCTAGATGATTTGAAAACCATAACAGTGGAACGACAGCATATATTGCTCTATAATTAATTAATTATTACAAACGAGGTCTGACAAAACTTAATTGTTTTTTTTTTTTCTCCTTATGCATTGTTGTTCTTAGGATTGATTTGATTACTGTCGTCATTAAAACTTAAGTTAGTCTACCTACAATCTGCCATAGCTATTACCTGTGCCACTAGCTGGTGGTCCAGCATTTTCCTCAGCCTTCCTCAGACTGCTCACTGTGCAGCAAGTGTATGGTGGTCTGCCTTGGCTGGACAAGGAGGAGGAGGAAGAGGAGGAGGAGACTCAGAGTAGCACACACTTGCGCTTCTTCTTGGGTTCTGGGGGCTCCAGCGCAGCCAGTATGGCCTCATCAAAAACGTTCTTCAGTCCTTTCTGTGTTGCAATCAAGCCCGACAGAAAGAGGGCCTTTACATTTACATGTAGCAGACGCTTTTATCCAAGCAACTTACAAGACAGGATTAACATGAAAAAAAATGCTAAATGCAAAGTGCGCCAGCTATTGGTGAGAGCATTATGTTACACTCAACAACTTGCTAAATCTTTTTTGCCACACTTTCCAAGCACATAGGTTTCATTTGATAAATATTTTTGAAAAGGCTATGGCAATAGAGATTACTATTTGCCGACTGATAAGTAAATCCTTGGATGTCTAATAAATGTTTTAAACCATGAAACAGACTGTAGGCTGCTGAAGAGAATCCAGAACCGGGCCAACAGCAAATTCTACATATCTACCCCTAGACTACATGAAATTAAGAATATCTGCAATGCACTGTGAAAAGCGCCTAGTTTTTCTGCCTACGATGATGAGCTATGCTCTAAATTGCTGCTGTAACATATCAGCATAGCAAGGCATGTTGAGTGATTAGGCTATTTACATTAGTTTGCTAATGTCAGAATTCCAAAGGACGAAGGATGAAGAACTTCTGAGGAAATGAAGGAAGACATAGACTATGATAAGTACATCTACCGATTGCTTGGAGACTGTAAATAGACACTATGCAATGGTAAACTCTCTAGGGTTTCACACTAGCCAACATAACCAGATAACTGCTTCATTATCGCAAGGTTACTGTTACAACCACTGGTTAAAACCTACGAAGCCTGCTGTATTCGCCAAAGTTGACAAATCATTCTTTTTGAAATGCGCTGGACACAGAACCTCCTGTTATTCAGCACAATAAAAATGCTTTTCTGCCTGTTTTTTTTTTTTCATGGATATTCAGTGATCTCGCATAGCACTACGCAGTGCCATCCGCCAATGGCTCAAGCTTGGTCTATCTTGCGTAAATATATTCAACTTTTTGGATTGTTCTGATCTCTCAGTTTATTTTTTTCCATTGGCTATTGCTGACAGTAAAGGTTTTATTACATTTTCACATGCACCATGTAACTCAAACTCATATAGACCTATTATATTTCAAAAACAACAGGTAAAAATGGTTTTGTGTGGCAGGGCACATTGAAAAAGAACTTTTAAGACCTTTTTGGAAAAGAAAATGTTAAATGCTATTCAACTTTACCTTACGAAGAGTATGTAAATGCAAATCTTCTTTCAACACAGCTTAACTTTTAAAGAAAAAGTTCACCAAAGCATAGATATTTACTAATAAGCGTGGTCACTGTTGAGGGATGAACCGAAAGAATAAAACAATAAACTATGCATGAACAAAAACATTTGTCACTCTGCTCCAGGTCAAATGTAATGCCTGTTCTGTATAATTCCAGTCAGTTTAAGACTTCAAGTAATTTACAGACGTAACATTATACAGCAACAGCGTTCCACCCTTGAGAGCACTCACCTGTGTCAGTGCAGAGCACTCCACATATTTGACTGCCTTCAGATCACGTGCCAGCTTCTCAGCTGTGTCCGGTGTGATTGGTTTTTGCTTGTTCTTTGCCAGCTTCTCAGTGGTGGAGGGATCATCTCTCAGATCTGTCTGTGTACCCACTAACAGGAACGGTGTCTTTGGACAATGGTGGGTGATTTCAGGCACCCACTGCAGAAGAGAGATGAGGAATTTATGCTATATATATTAATGTTTTAAAACAAGTATTCCAGTGACCACATGGAAGCACATTAGTGTTTGCAGAGCTGTGGAGCTTTTCATTATAACACAACCTGAACTAAAGCCCTAAATGTTCTGTTGACTTGAAGTCCATACACTGAGTGACGCTATAAAAACTAAGTAACAATACATTCGCCAGATAGTGCCTACCTTTTCTTTGACATTTTCAAATGAGGAGGGAGAGACCACAGAGAAGCAGACCAAAAACACATCGGTCTGGGGGTAGCTGAGCGGTCGTAACCGATCATAGTCTTCCTGACCTAGAGAGAGACAGTACACCATTCAAGCATCTTTGTATTGCAGAGATAAGTTATTACACATATCACCCCAGAGTGTTCTCCAGTAGGCAGAAAAGTATATGTTATTGTATACATAATAGACAGCAATTTACCTGCAGTGTCAAACAACCCAAGGGTATATGGCTCCCCACCTATCATAACCGTTACTGCATAGTTATCAAATACCTGCAAAACAGATAGGTTACAAAAAAGCTCTAACAGCTCTTACATTCGCCTGCAGAGATACAGTATATTAATGTTCAAAATGCGGGCCAGTGCATCATATGACACCATTACAAAACACAATTGTACTTACTGTTGGCACATACTCTGAAGGGAATTTGTTAGTCGTGTATGAGATTAAAAGGCAGGTTTTTCCCACGGCACCGTCTCCAACTACAACACATTTTATTGTCTGCATGGCTCCGTCTTTGACAACTACAGTGCGAGATTGAGACTTCAGTTAGACATGTTAACGTTAGAATTAGTCTAGACATTCATGCACGGTAAATACAACGAAGAGAGCTGGTCAAAGACCTGACAAAGATTAAGTTTTAGGGTCGCATAAACGACCAGCTGGTTTATTTAACGTTAATGTTAGCTTCGTGTGTTATGTCGACTCATAAACACAACATTAGATTTGAGACCAAAATAAATTCTCATTTAAAAGGAAATGTAACGTTAATGTCGCTGTTCAGCCTTAACGAGACGTTATATGAGTGACTCGTACTGTACAAGTGGGTCAATTGTAGTCCATGTTATGGCTAATGGCAGGATAACGTTTAAGTAGCTATGATACAAGTTAACTGTCGCTAACGTGATCCCATCGTTAATGTTAATGGTTACGTTGACATTGATGCACAAGCCATTGTACGCAAATTCAAATATGTAACGTTACATTTACTCTTCTCGTCCCTCTGCGCGTATTTGAAAAATACCTAGCTAAGTAATGACATTATGTTTACAACTATGTGATACCTTGACCAAGGAGCTAGCTCGATTCCATTACTAGCTAACAGACTCTCTGGTTTTGGCAGACAGAAGGCACTCAAACTACTGACCAATCAAAACTGTAACTATAAGTCAGACTTTCTCGAATGAGCACAACTCTCAAACAAATGAAATATCTCACCGTGTAACAAGATACATCTACTACGACACTGTGCAAAGGCTAACTGCTTCAGACTCCGTTGAAGAAAGGGGGTCACGTCTGATGGGTGTTACGCGGTGACGTCTTTGCGATTACGCAGACCTGTTAAACCCAGAGGTTGATAGCGGGTCTGGAGATGAGTGATTGACTACAAAATTCCATGGCATAAACCAGCAAGAAACTTAAACTGAAATCCAAGCATTCGAATCTTACCAGTATTCATTGAGAGAACAGCAAATCTTTCATACAACAGCTTATGTTTATGACAATTTGTTTAAGGAAAATGCACATTGAACTGGACCTGTGCTTTCATTGAATCATTTAAAGCACTAGAGAAGTGCCGATTGGTTCCTGGGTTTTTGATGAGGGAATGGCTGTAATCATAGATTTTACTTAGTAATTATGTAATATCTATGGCTGTAATGGGTTTGTAGCAGCCAAATATATATGCAGTCTACAAAACTACGACATATCTAAGGCTAGTTTTGGTAGGCCTATTTTCCAGTTCATCTTTACTTCATTTCATTTGCCCATGATAATTGCACAGATAGATGCATTTTATTTAATCTTATTTACACCAGTGTACAAAACAAACCAATATTGGCTAAATGCTAAAATTTTTCAGCAGCTTAAATCCTCCTCAGTAAATACCAAGAAACTACCAAATATTCAACTTCAGCACTATGAATGAAAGTCCAACATCACTGTTTTGTGTATTTATGCTGGAACCCTGATGCATTTCTGTCTTATGAGGTATGATTCAAACAGCAATCCCCTTTCTTTGTAACACAAGGGAATACTTTACACTGCACGTCATGTATGTTTTGCTCTGGGAGAAGGATGGACTCACAGTGTCTTAGAGCTGCATTTGCCTGAAGTTTCCACTCTTTACATGGGGGAGTGTTGTAACAGACACCAGCTAGACTAGCTATGCGTGTAGATAGTTATTAAACCTCACTCCCGACATCTCAAGAGCCTGCTTATCAGTTAACTGACAACCAGTCAGTTGACTGGCTAGCTTGTTTGATTCCCCATGGGATGTTGCTGTGAGGCTGTGGGTTTGAGCACAGGACAACCTAAGTTACAACGGTGCTGTGAACCTGGATGGGGGTGAGGTTTAGAGGGATGAGTGTAATGGATGTTAGCTAGCCTTGTCACTCCACCCACACCGGAAAAACCTCTTGTCTTTTTTAGACCATCTTCTGCATCTGTGCTGAGACTCAATACCATAGGCAGAGGATGCCATGGCCACTGATTTATTGTCCAACCACTTCATGACAGCGATTCATAACAATAGAGGCAGCTGCCTAATGATTTACGCACATGGAACCCAAACTTGGAACCCAGAACCAAAAGGTGATATGGTGGGAATTGGAACCTCAGACTCAGACATGGAACCAAAGGGTGTCTGGTTCAATCGCTGACCAGTAGGAAAGTGACTGAACATTGCTCTCCCGTGCCCACATTCATGGCTGAGGTGCCCTTGAGCAAGGCACCTAACCCCTCACTTATCTCAAGGTGCCACAGCAACAGGCTGTCCGCTGCACTGGGATAGTGTAGGCTTCACCTCACTGTGTGTTCATTGTGTGCTGTGTGTTACCAGGTCATGGAAGGGATAAAAGCAGAGGTCGAATTTCCCTTAAGGTATCAAAAGAAAGGAAGGAAAGGGATCATGGAGATGGGCCATCTCTGATGCCCCAATTCCTTTGTTTTTGAAGGGTTTATTCAACCCTTTCTCGTTTAATCCCCTAGGATGTTACACTCCTTTGGAACTCTGTTTTTATGAGAGTTCCAGTCCCTGTCATTCCTTTTTCCATCACTAACATTCACTCTACTGCCTCTGACAGTAACTTCTCAAAAAATTCATTACATTACATTTATGCATTTAGCAGACGTTTTTATCCAAAGCGACTTACAAAAAGAGGATAAACATTCAAGCTACAGTACAATGAAAGCTAACTAAGAGTGCATATTGCTTCATGAAATTTGCAGTATTTTGAGATGAAAGTGCAATACTGTAACAAAAAACTGCAGTATGGAAAGAGTGTGGGAGGTGCATTGTAAGTGCATTTCTGGTATTCAGAAATTTAAGCCAGGAGATATCCTTGGAAGAGCTGGGTCTTCAAGAATGTCTTTAAGGTGGAGAGGGTATCTGTTGCTCTGGTAGCATTGGTAGTGTGGAAAAACCCATTAGAAGAGTCTGGATTGACCTGTGCGAGGTGTTGGCCATGCTAGATAACGTTCCTTGGAGGAGCGAAGTGGCCGGAGGGTGACATAGGGCTTTAAGAGAGTATTAAAGTAGATGGGAGCAGAACAATGTCAGGGCCCGTGAGGCCGAGCCACGTTTGAGGACCCAAAAGCAGACCCAGAGGCAAAATGACGAAACAGTGGTGGTTTAGGCAAAGGTGCAAGCAGGGTGAGGCAAAAATCCAAGGTCAAAAACAGGCAGAGTTCAGTTCACAAGAGGGCAAAAACACAGGCAGAGGCACAAAAGGCTTAGGCAAAAACGGAGTCAAGAACAGGCAGAGTTCAGTTCACAAGTGGGCAAAAAACACTGGCAAGACTCATGTAGCAAAATTCAGAAATACAAATGAACTTGAACAGAGCAGCAAGATTCTCCTCCAAAGACACAAACCACAATATCGCAGGTAGCATTGTCCTGGGCCTGGTTTTAAGAGCTGTGGCTGATGAGGAGAGTGGCAGCAGGTGTGGACAGGCAGTGGATGGAGATTGGTTGTCCAATCAGCCCATTAGCCAGGAGGCGTAGCTCCCCTGCCTGTCTGGTTGCAGGTTGGACAGGACAACCTCATGGTTTGATTGTGACAAACAAAATGGAGGACATAACGACAAATGTCCACTGTGGAGGACATTTCTTAAACACTTAAATATTGTGGTAAATATATGATTTAAACACGCAGCAGATTTTTTTTATACATAACTAGTCCATGTGAAGATGCCGAGTAATGCTCAGACCAATGACTGTATATATAGAGTCATTGGTTCAGACGCTATGATGCCATCACTGTTGCATATTCTGTGTCTGGGTGCACCACAGTCATACTGTGCCCAGTTTTTATGATAGACACTTCTGTGTAGATTACATTTGATTCCACTTCCTTTTCAGGTTTACCAACATTTGCATAGGCGTGTTCATTTTTTATGTCATCCACTGTCTGAAAAGAAATGAGGAAATTAATAAACACAAACAATGAATACAAAGAGGTGTCAATGGCAGTTTACAAATGAAAGGATTTTCCTGTGTTTTAAATCATGTTTATGTAGCTGATGCTAACATCAATCTTATAAGGCCAAAATGTCTTACTAAGTAGGGACCTTTAAAACTGTCAACATAAGAGTGACATGAGCCTGTCATAAACATGGCATGATGTGGCATGAACATTAATGACATTTTTAACTGTTGGTATAAGATGTCATTTGTTATTTGTGGCAATCATGGGCAAAGTGAGTCCACTATACAGTCCCTCGAAAATAAACAATTAGTAATTGCTTTCTTAATTCTTGCTTGACAAAATGAATACTCATTGATTTCTCTGTTTGGCTCTGAATCTTTGTTTTTTGCAATGTAAAGCTGACACTGTTTGGGGTGCAGACATTCAAAAAGCAGAATGGCACTAATGACAAGTCAAAAACATCAATGAAGTGTCATTAATGTTCCTGGCACATATCATGTCAAGTTTATGACTGTTGCTCTTGTGCTGACAGCCTCAAGAGTAACCAAAAGATGTGATGTGTGCTGTAAGGTAGGCTATTAGAAAGTTTGTTCGACAGTTGTGTAAACTACCTTATTTTCATCATGTGGTTCTGCTTTTTCTTTTCCTGCCAGACAGGAAACTGTTTTTATGTGTGAAATAGAAAAAAGTTTGTGTTGAGAATGGAAGTATTGCAGGGTTATTGTGAATCTGTGACATTTTATTACGTATGTTAGTTTCTTAATTAAATGTTAAAAAGACAACTCACATGACTTTTTTCGCCACCAGATGTAAATTGCCACTGAAAGTACCAAGATGATTAGAAAACTTGAACAAGTGATGAGAAGCTGATTCTGTAACGCCAGTCTTTGAGACAAAGAATGGCATTACTTCATTACAGAGTTAATATTGGCATTCATAATGTTTGAATGGGATTAATCCTGGAAACATCCACAAGGAGCTAGTTCAATAATGTAAAAATACCCTTGAGGTGAGGTTGAAGCCTGAGCTGTTGTTGATAGAGTAGTTGCAGTTGTGGTTGTAGTAGTAGTTGTGGTTGGGGCTTTAGTTGTAGCTGAAAGTGATGGGAAAATGGACTCCTGATCATTTTGATCAATCGGCAATGTTGTGATTAGGGATGAGACAATTCATCGAATTTACAATTAATCATGATTATAAATGTCACAAGTAATGAATTGTAAAAACTCCCATACATCAGTCTTATGGTGACATGATTTAAAAAGATGTGGAAGGCCATAGACGTCAAAGCGTGTGTATTCATCTGTGCTGTAGTTTTTGTTTTCTGTCATGTATGAGTGAGACAACATTTGGTTCACAAGCAAGTCTAGTTGGCAAAAAGAAGCCAAAACTAGTTGGCGAAAAGACGCCTTGATTGAACTTGCAGAGTTAGTGAGAGAAACTTTCAACATTTAGTTTTGGTACATTGTCATTAATTGAGTAATGGGAAAATAATCGCCTGACACACTGACAAATTCATATATTGTCATATGACAATATGGCATATGACGTATATAATGTATCATATCTCTATAGTATACTATATAGTTGAAAAATTAGTCGTTAAATTAGTCGCTTCAATAAAAAGTACAAAAAAAGACTCTGCAACATTATGATTAGAAGGTCTTGTGGAAACTCGGAATTATTGTCCTATCGATGAACATTTTAAGAAGTAAAAATAAAGTATATCCTACTTTATTCATCAATTGCACACATTTAAACTAGTCATAAAGTTTCATGCATAGTATCTAAGAAGGGCTGTCTGAAAAATGGATGTTTGATTTTAGATAAAATTACAGACAGCATATCAGTAAATAAGAGCAACACACTCACTCGATGTTGTACCTCCCATTGTATGAATACTTCCCAAATACAGCAGAAATTGGTCTGAGATATACGTCACATTTAAATCCAAAAGATTCTTATACAGATACAAGAACACAGAAAACCCTAACTAAAGATATCAATAGGAGCTTTAACGTAAGGTTGCACATGAAGACTTCTGTGTTGCGTTGCCGTTAAGAAAGTGATCACTCCTGTGTGAAACAAAACTGAAAAGGGAAGTTTAGCTAGATACCCTACACGTCCAGCCTTGGGGAAATAAATCGTGTTATATCCCTTCAAAACGGTCACTGTAGTAAGAACACAGTCTATGCATCTGCTACAACTGAGTTTGACACCTCTGTATTTGCGCAGTAGTTCTGTGTTCCATTAATATCAGCATTTATTTCACCGTACAGCACAGCAATGTTATCAGTCGCTATCTGTACAAAGATAACAACATAAAAGCAAAGCGGAAAGGAGGAAGAGAAACATCATAAAAGTTTCCATTACAATCAGTGTTTTATATTCCTGTCACTACATTTGTCAGTTCCACATTAAAAACAGGAAGTAAAAATTGCAATTACCTTAGACTTCAGTGAAAGCTTTAGTAGAACTCATGTTTCCATTTTCACACATAAGCCTACAGAGACTTTTTTCAATACCTGAAAGGCAGAGTAATATTATTTTGTGGACTGGTGACTTCAGTGTGACAGAATTACAGTTATCTATACACGTTTCATAATGTTAGATTTGTATGAAAGACCCTTAAAATGATCGTAGTTGATATTATAGGCTAATGGTTATCGCACTGTAATTGTTTCGAGACAAAACCTCACCTGATTACATAATTTGTTATGGCGCATGTTATGGTGCTGTTTTTGCATAATTTGGAAAAAAACTTCACTTTTTAAGATTAAAATTGCATAACATTTGTTAGGTAATTTCACATGAAGGCCTGAAGACTTTTCTGTGAAAGATATGCCTCTCTCTCAAAGGGGAACAAAAGATATTGTCAGCAAATTTAATGGAATTGCAGATGATACGCAATCACACTTTCAAACTTATGGTTGTGACTTGGCAGTTGAAAGCATTAAATCACAATCTACTGTAAACAGACCCACTGACAAAAACACATTCTCAAGAGCATAAGGGCATTTGGGGGGTGTATATAAGTGTGACCAGCCTCGCCATCTCGTTGTACAAGGCAATCATGGGCAAAGTACTGTTGGTTTCAGGTGAGTCCACTATACGGTCGATTGAAATAAAACAATTAGCAATTGATTTCTTAATTCTTGCTTGACAAAATGAATTCTCATGGATTTCTCTGTTTGGCTCTGCAGCTCTGGCTCTGCTGCTTAGTGCGCAGCTCGGTAAGCTAGCACACACATTTAGCACTTACGCTAAATCTGCCATTAATTCTGAAACTTTAAAAATAGTTAGAATGATATATAGCTGAATAGCTGAATTTTAAGGAGCAGTTGAGGTAAACAGTATGATGTCATATTTTCCGTAGTATTCGATGAAAAAGTCAAAACAACACTGTTTGGAGCCGCTCATTCAGCCGCTCACCATGATGTGTTGCTCTGTCAGGGTCCTCTCACATTCTATCATGCTACTTCACCAACTGGGCCCAGTACAGGCCACCCCCCACTATCTACATGCCCCATGACATCGACCCCTGCCTCTGTACCCATCTACTCTATGCCTTCGCCACCATGAAGAACAACAAGCTGGCAACATACGAGTGGAATGATGTGTATCTCTACAGCCAGTTCAGCAAACTCAAGAATCAGTGAGTTTATGGCATCAGGTCGCAAGTCCTGTGTTGGCTACATAGGTCAACAACAGTGAGTCATTCCTAGCGCATCTTTGTTGTTCCTCCACTGTACCCTCTTCTCTTCTCAGGAATGGAAACCTGAAGACTCTGCTGTCTGTTGGAGGATGGAACTTCGGTTCATCAGGGTATGCTTGTCATCATTTAGGCACTCAGAATCAGCACTGAAATGACAAAATTGTACACAGTCAGTGATAACGTTACAATTATGATGGTGTTGGTTGAATTTTTTTTTTACTTTTTTGGTGTGCTGCTTCCTACCAGATTTTCTGCCATGGTGGCCAGCCCCAGCGCCCGCCAGACGTTTATCAGCTCTGTTGTAGAGTTCTTGAGGAAGTATGAATTTGATGGTCTGGACATTGACTGGGAGTATCCAGCCAACAGGGGGAGCCCTCCTCAGGACAAACAGCTCTACTCTGTTCTTCTTCAGGTCTGTTGACTGAAAAAATAGACCTAATATGATGATAATTATCACACCATACAAACTGTCACGTCCTATAACCAAGAAAAGGGAATGCTCAAATTTAACGTAATCACCATTCACATCATACCATATCATGGCATTATGTTGGTGTTATGGACTTGACAGTTTGCATGGAATTGCCCATATATATAGGTGTGTGTGTGTGTGTGTGTGTGTGTGTGTGTGTATATATTCTGCTGAAAATGTACTTTTTTTGTCAAAATTAAAATTAAATGATGAAATGAACTACATTAAATTCAAGCATTTGCTATTTTTGGCAGTAGAACTTGCAAGAAAGAAATTTATATGTTGCTACTTAGTGAAATGTTTAATGTGTAATGTTTGTCCTGTAAATGTCAGGAAATGAGGGCTGCATTTGAGAAGGAGGCCAAGGAGAGTAATAGGGCTCGTCTCTTGTTGTCTGCTGCCCTCTCTGCTGGACGTGACACCATTGACTCAGCCTATCAGATTCCTCAGGTTGCTGAGTGAGTGAAATGAGTTCTCAAAACACACTTGTACATTATAAAAATATATTTCATGGGAAACTTTATTTAGATTTGTACATATAATATATTGTATATTGAACAATTTGTGGTATTCAGAATTGTTGACAAAAGATGTTCATGTTTATTCAATATTTGTAGTTAGTGGTACAGTGACAATCAATTTTAAATCATTAAGCTTATCACATTATCTTTCTCATTACAACTAGTTGATTTAAAGATTGCATCTTTAAATGACATTTTATTGTTTGTCATCAGGGCCCTGGATATGCTCAACATCATGAGCTATGATTTCCATGGCTCCTGGGACCCAATGACTGGAGAGTGCAGTCCACTGTACAAGGGTCCTGAGGACAATGGTGGTTTTGTGTACTTCAATGTGGTGGGTAGCTGCCCTGTCCTTACTTGCTGTTAAAACGTGTGCACTATGTGTTATTGTTGTTTTTAAATGTTGTTACATTCTTTTTCTCACAGGACTACGCCATGAACTACTGGAAGACCAATGGTGCCCCTGCTGAGAAACTGCTGGTTGGATTCCCCACCTATGGAAACACTTTCACCCTCAAAGATGCCTCCAATCATGGTGTTGGAGCTCCCATCTCTGGGGCAGGAACTCCTGGAAAATACACTCAAGAGGCTGGAGAGCTGGCTTACTTTGAGGTCCCTCACCTTTTTTCTCACATTAGAAATAACAAGAATTTAACAAGAGATATTTTAAGGATTCAAAGTTTTATTGTCATATACATAGACATACATTAGAAATACACAAGTATAAACAGAAGTACATACAAAGTTTAAGTGTAAGGCATGTAGTAAAAATGGGGTGGATAAAGTCTAGTAATGATCCTAACCCTCTTTTTTTATTTTTGGATTTGCAGATTTGTGGCTTCTTGAAGGATGGAGCAACTGAGGTTTGGAATTCAGCACAAGATGTGCCATATGCCTACAAAGGAAACCAGTGGGTAGGCTATGACAATATCAAGAGTTTTGGAATCAAGGTAAGCTTAGTTCAAAATAGTATAACTTAAAATAATAAATAAACAAACAAACATACCAAAATACTAGTAGAATATTGACACTAAACTAATGAAAATGTACAGGTTGACTGGCTGATGAAGAACAACTATGGAGGAGCCATGGTTTGGACCATTGACATGGATGACTACCTTGGCACTTTCTGTAACCAGGGAAAATACCCTCTGATCAACGTTCTCCACAAAGCCTTTGGTCTTGATAAACAAGGTAAGGAAATTTAACTAATATGTCCCCTGTGGTTATAAGGCAGTGCACCTACAATAAAATTTTGCATGTATTACAATTCGACAGAGAGGGACAGATGTGCCATAATTGCACTTTATCATGGGGAACAACATTTAAAAATACATTTGATTTTATGTTTTTTTTTTCTCCCCCCAAAGCTTGCACCCCCTCTGCCACTCCTGTGCCTGCCATCCCTGGAGTAACCGGAGCTGGTGGAGGCGGTGGAAGCTCCAGTGGTGGTAGTTCTTCTGGCAGCAGTGGCTCCTCAGGAGGCAGTGGCTCCTCCAGTAGTGGCTCCTCCAGTGGTGGTTCCTCCAGTGGTGGCTCTACCAGTGGCATGAACAATGGATTCTGTGCTGGCAAAGCCAACGGCTTCTATCCTAATCCCAGTAACAAGAGCCAGTTTTACCAGTGTATTGGAGGCAGGACCTACTTCCAGACCTGTAGCAATGGCCTGGTGTTTGACACCAGCTGCAATTGCTGCAACTGGTCTTAGACTGCACTCGATTAATTACTCACAAATGTCTTGAGATGATCAATTTATCATAATTTGATGATAAGATAATGATGATAAGACTCAGTTTCGGCCTAGATTTGCAAAACTGTGTCTGCCACACCAGAATATGTACCCTCCAAATGCAATGTATGAAATTCCACAATTTGAAAAAATAAAATAAAATAAAATAAAAACAAACACGCATGTCTTGTGGTCTTGGAATGTGTTTGCTGGATCAAAACCACAGCTTCCCAAAGTATTGTCTAAGTATTGTCTCTCCAAAACATAGGCAATTTCTACCACTTATGAAAGTGCTTTGAAAAGGTCTATAATCCAATTGAGAACATATAGTTTTCTTCATCGTGCATGCCAGTTGGTAATCTGCAAAGACTAAAGGTATGCAAGTAGTGTGAAACCAGGCAGAGATGGTCGCAAGGTGATGAAGGTGGGCAAATTCCTCCAATCCAACCCCTCCGTTCATACCCATACGTTACCATTCTCCAGTTTCGTCCACAAAATTTACTGCTAGCTAGCTGCTTGGCCAATCCTTAGCTAGCTAGCAACAGCGCGGTCGATCAGGTATACAGTAAGTAAAATTGCTTTGCATTTTAGTTAAGAGGTCGACAAAGAAACTTGGATTTGAAAGTTTAAGTAGGTTTTCAAACATAAATTTTACATTCTGTACCATTAGCTCCTAGTTGTCTGGCAGGCTAGCTTACTAGAGTGGAGTCAGCTAACGTTACCTCCCCTTGGCTAGCGAGCGACTTGCATTTGTTTACGTTAGTTAGCTTGCAAGCTAGCAAGCTTAATGCGACAGGACAACTATTTAGCAAGTTGGTTGCAATTAGCTTGCTAACGCATAATTTTGCTGCACAACAGGATCTTTGTTAACGTCACTTGGGAGTACTGGAATTTCTGCAGAATATCCACCCGCGAAATGTCAAGGCCCACGAGGTATGTTGAGTATCAATTTCATTCACGTGCAGCACAAGTAGCTGCGGGCAAGCCTTGTGCCAGTATACAATTCGGGACCTAGCTTGCTAACATCACACATTAATTACTATGCTCGGCAGCTAAGGTTATCTTAGCTAACGTTAACTGACGTTTGTTACGTTAGAGCAGTGTAGCACGGAGTGCTAATAAGTCAGTAAGCTACCGTTAGCCACATGTAATAACATCAGCGTAAGCTGTACAATTGCATACACCACGATAACTAACGTAACGTTACCGTTTTTAAAACTTAGAACCGAATGAGAATTATTAGATGCTTCGTGCATTAACACAACAGGGGTGAAATTGTGTGTTTGTTATGAGAATCTTCTTGTGGTACGATGCTTGTGAACTGATTCGATAAGGTTAACGTTAATGATTGATCTTGGCTATCTTGCTAGTGTGCATGATGAAATAAATAAAGCTGCCTATTCGCAACCCGTCTATTGCGGGAATAGTGCACGAGGTCCAAAACCAGTCGACGATAGCACGTTGTAAGTATTAAACAAAACCTAGGTGAGATACGTCAACACATTGCTAGAAATGATACTTGGGCAAAGCGAGGATGGTAACCTGACGAACGTCAGCTAGCTTCCTAGCTAGAGCGAATGCAACAGGCTTGGCTAGCTGGCTGCCTACATTCTGGTTAAAACTAGATAGCAAAGTAGCTAACGTTAACTTGTAGTAATGTCTGAAACTGCTACGCCTACGTACATCTATATGTGGCTTGCCTTGCACGTTAGTAACTATATTCATATACTTGGCGCAATATTGGCTAGGTTCAGCGATTTGTAGATTGATCAGGTGTTCTGGTTGCAGCTAGCTGTTTTTGAAGTATAAACAGAAGTCTGACAGATGCAGCATTGACCTACCTAAACGAATTCAACGTTGAAATTCGAAAGCATTTCTAATGTTATTTTGTTTCCATGAAGCCTAGTTTTTGTATGAAGTTGAGGCTGAGCTGTCGATATTCTTGGTAAATCAATGTACTTTGTGAAATGAGTATAACATCTGGCTAGATTGTGAGAGACAGAAGAATGGACAACAACCTGCGGCGATTCAGAATTTGAGTGATTTTACAGTTGAGTGGTTTTATAGTATTTGATTAAAAGTAATTTGAAGTGATAACAATTAATGAACAAATCAGTATGCATTTAGTCGAGAAGTTGAGTGTGCTGTTCAGGTCTTGACATTAGGACCCGCCCACTCCTCCCGCCAAATGCGGGGAGAAGTCGCCCATGGCAGGTAACACGATTTTGCCAACTTCGAATTTGCAGCTAGTTTTAGCTTTTTTTTTCCTAAGAGCCACTAGCAGAAAATCTAGCAACTTTTTTGGACACACCTTTACCTTTTGCTGTGTGTTGATAACGTGTTAGTTGAACAAGAGAGGGCATGCATAAGCTTTGGCACTTGTCCCATCAGCCTCTAAGGTTATGTCCCTAGTGTTCCAAACCGTTTCCAAAATGCCACAGTGAATACTGATGTTAATTGAAAATAACTAGCCTAATTGTCAGTCAAGGCCATGCTAGGATTGTGTAGTATGTAGGATGGGTAGTATGACTCCCTGTCAGATTCTGTATTGCTTACCTGTGTGACCTAAAGTGTGTGTGTCTCATGTTTTCATGTACAATGCCCAAGGCTTGGTCTATACCCTGCTGTGATACACAGATGTGATTGATATTCTAGGCCAGACCTTTGCAGACACATGGTCAAGGAAATTCCAATTAGGCTTTTTGTACACTTTCAAACTAGATAGCTGATTTGAACTTGATCTCCTGTTAAACCACCCTACCAGAATCACATGAATTGAAAAAGAAAACCAATTCATAGAAACAATATAAGGGAAGACAAATCCTTGTGTGTAGTGAAACATCACAAAACTGTGTAGTGGCGAAATCTGGACAAAATGGTAGATTGAACAGATGTGTTAATTTAACTGTTTTTTTTTTCCAAGTTGTATGGGCCTGCCACTGGTTTGTGAAGATAAATAGTTAGTTTTACGGATATCCATCAAGTCATGGGCTACACAAACGTTAACATAATGTCCTCTTTTCTCCCCCCTTTTTTTTTCAGAAACAAGAGGGTGGTTGACTACTCACAGTTCCAAGACTCTGATGATGCAGGTATTGAATAGCCCTTTCATTTATTGGCTATGTTTTATTTTTTTTATATCAACAAACATTTAAGTTACGACAACATTGCATTTTGCTTCAGAAGAGTATGCAGGAGATGCTGAGCGTAAACGGAAGCCAAGAATTACTGCAGACAGGTAATTATTTGAGCATCTGACTTGCATTCTTTTTTACTGTCTTAGTAACATGGCCATCTGTTTACTCTTCCATAATTTCCTGACTGTTGATACATTGATTTATGTGTTTAAATAATAGTAATAATAATAATAATGATGATGATGATGATGATGATAATAGCAACAACAACTGTAATATAATATAATACAATATGATATTATAATGATAATATGTATGTACTGGTAAACAATAATGTGTATGGAAATCCATTTTGTTTTCCTTATTCTTCTCAGTGATCATAGCACAGTCTGATTCGGATTCACTGTTTAATAAGCTGTGGTTAAAACAGTGTGGTAAATAGGTGTTGTTAATACATGGAGAGCATGAATACATGTTTTTTATTTTTTTAACTTCCAAACAAAGCTGTACTGTGATGTATAGCTGTGGTAAATAAGTAGGTGTGGTTAAAACAGTGTGGTAAATAAGTGGGTGTGGTTAAAACAGTGTGGTGAATAAGTAGGTGTGGTTAATACATGGAGAGCACGAATACATGTTTTTTATTTTTTTAACTTCCAAACAAAGCTGTACTGTGATGTATAGCTGGTTTGGCTGATAGTTGGGTAATTGCTGCATCTCCGCCCCTGTCAAGCATTGCTCTGAAACTGTTTTTTTTTGTGTGTGTGTTTTGTCATGCAGTGATGACTCTAAGGACCGTAATTTGTCAAGTAAGTGCTTTACACTTATCCAGTGTTGTCTGAAAATCCTGCAGTGCTCAAAGTTTGTGTCTATTTATGTTGTCAATATGCACTCCTTGTTAGTTCTTTCACTGTGTTATAGCTTGAATGTTATCCTCTTTTGTAAGTCGCTTTGGATAAAAGCGTCAGCTAAATGCCTCAATTTAAGTGTAAATGTCTATTTAGGCATGTGCGTCCTTTCAAACATACTCCCGTTGTATCCTGTTGTAACAGACATCTTTCTGTCCTTGTACATAAGAATACATTTTCGTGTCATATGATCTGTGTGTTAAGATGACAGTCTGTTGAAGAATCCTGCCTGGAGCAGAAGTAATGGTGTAGGAAGACTACCTTTCTGTTCTTATCTTCTCTTGTTTGTTCCTCTCAGACGACTTTGATGGTGATGAGGACAATGACTACAGAGAAGAGGATGATGAGGAGGGAGGGGACAGCGACTATGACGCAAAAAAAGACAAGAAGGGAAAGCAAGTGACAGCCAAAAGGAAACGGGCTGCAGGTACTTAACTAGCTCTAGACAAAGAAGATCCAAATGTAAGAGATTTCTGTTTCATTTTGAGGGCACAGGTTTGGTCAGTTTTTCAAGGAAACATCTCTTGAACTTATTGATATTCTGATCTTTGTCACAAGGTGTTTGGCATTGTTATTACTAATAGTATGCTTAGTCAATGGTTGGGGCTTATTGTTTGTACAAGCTTGCCAAGTGCTGTTGATAGCAAGGAGAGTGAAAGAATTAGGAGCAACATAGGCTGAATAGCGAACGCGTAGCTTATGCTAACTCAGTGGCACCATAACCTCACTTTTACATTTGTTCCTCATGATAACATTCAGTTAGTGTTAGCTGCAGGTTCACTATTTGGTCTATGTTGTTCCAAATTCTTTCCTTTTCCTTCCTGCCGACAACACTCAGCTAGCACATACAACAGGGCTATAGTTAGAATTACTCAGAAGCATCGCTTTAAAGGATACGATCATGGGGGATAACAAGCAGTTCTGTTTTCTTTTGATTTTCTGAATTTTATTAATTTCCAACATTAATTTTATTGTAGCCTTTTTGATAGTGACCATTGTTCTAACTGGATCAATGTCATTGTTTATGTTCTTGAGAAAATATAAACTAAAACTGGTTGTAGTATCCCCGGTTACCAGATGGAGACTTGAAGCCGGTTTATAGTCAACACAAACCAATGGCAGGATGCCATAATGCGTAAACTGTAGCGACAGATTTTGTGACGCAACACAACAACACGTACCATAACATACGAGTCAATAAAGCATACCAAATGATGCGTATTCAGCGTGTGCTGCAAGTCCACACGTGAACTTGCATCCATAGCTACGTTTGTGTACTTGCACTGACTATGAATCCGCTCTTAGTTGTCATACTTAGCTGATATAACCTGAGGCCGTCCTTTGCTAATTTTTCTGGTATTTGCCACCAGATGACAGCGATGATGACCGAGGCCCACGGAAGAAGGGACGGCAGGTGCGCCAGGCTGCCACCAAAGCCGTATCGAAGCAGAGGGAGATGATCTTGGGAGACGGCGGTAGTGGGGAGGAGGAGGAGGAAGACGAGGAAGAGGAGGACGACAGTGATGCCTACACAGGCGGTGAGTTGATTTTTTTGCCTCTTTAAAATATCATTGGATTTGGGGTCAGTGAGGTGAAATTAATATTGGTTTGAGGAACTAGTGAATTCAGTATTGTAGAATGCTGAGTTGAGTGAGTTTTGAATTCCACTCATTGAATTTAGTGTTACCTCTTCTTTACCTCTTGTAATAGTGCATTAATTAAAATCTTTGGAATAAGCTATTGCTAAACACAGGGTTCCCATTGGTCATGGAATTTCTGAAAAGTCATGGAATTTCAATACAGCCTGTTCCACACATAGAAATTCAGGGAATTTTATATTTTTGGGGATAAAGTCAAGGAATATCAGGGAATTTTGGTAATGGCATGTAGTTGTCCCCAAAATGCGACATTTATTTCCAGGCTTCCTTCTTGATGTTTATCTGGTATTAATTTCTCTTATGTCTTGCTTGATATGAGTTGTTTTGTTGTCTTGTTTTTCCAGCTCTGAATCCAGGTGGTATATTATGCAAGTATTTATAGAGAAGGTCATGGAAATTATGCCTTTTAGCCAGGGAAAGTCATGGAAGTCACAGAATTTTAAGTTTACCCTGTAAACAGCCTGACAGCTTATCAGTGTGATTCCAATTAGACATCAGTGATTGGCTGCCAAATAGACAGGCTGAAGCTTCATTTTCCATGACTTGATCCTAGTTGCACTGCTGTCTTGACAGAGGACTCTGGGAGTGATGAAGACTTTTGTGTGGACGATGATGACGATGACAGTGACTATGGCAAGCCCAAGCGAAAAAGTTCCAAGGGTGGGCGGAGAGGAAAACCAGAGAAAAAGACCCCCAGAGCAAGGATAAGGGCTTCAGGTAAGCCACACAGACAAGCTCTGGAGAACTTTGCCTGATAGTTATACAGGGTTGACTACAGTGGAGCATACCTGCCAGCCCTGAGCCTGTCAACCGACCCAGTAGTACTTAGGGGACTGATGTGCAGGAACAGACTGTGTGGTCAAGAGGGCAATGGTAATATTCTTAGCTCCGATTTTTGCAACAAATGGAGAACATCGCAATTTTCGTCTCAGAGGTGTGAATGTTGCCTTGTATACCAATCTTAACATTTTCTAAACAAGCAAGTAGAGAAGAGAAGACACAGTTCTGTGCCTTAGTGATAAATGTGGGTTATCTAGTTAATGATTGAAACAACATAAAGTAATCATTATCTTGGCAATATAGCAAGTAAACTCTCACTTTGACTCAGTCCTACTCCAGTGAGAAAGTATAGCCATATGGCAATGTTAACATCAGTTGAATTACACCACAACACATGCTATGTGTATATTTTAGTTTACAACTGAGCAATCATTAAAGGATGCAGTACCTCGTTAAATAGTAGATTTGATTAAACTATTTTGCCTGTTGGCCTGGTTTTGTGCACTTCTTTTACAGCCACCCGTGGCCCTAAGAAAAAGAGGGGCAGGAAGCAGTCAAGGGGGAGGAGACCTGTGAGGAAGGTTCTACCCAAAGAAGAAGAGGAAGATGTGGACAGCCCCAAAGAGGAGGAGGAAGAGGAGGAGGAGCGGAAGCAGGAGAAGAAGGCTCGTTTAGACACCAAGAAATCTGATGACGAGGCTGAGGAAACAAAGAAGGAGGAGGAGGAGGAAGATGAGGAGGAGGAGGAGGAAGAAGAAGACGGAGAGAAAGAGAAGGAGAAAGCCAAGAAGAAAGCAGAGAAGGACGATGTTTCAGAGGACGAGCCTCCGTCAGGTGAAGACTAATTGTCTCCCTGAACCAGATTCTGAAAAGGTTTTATCTTTATTTTTGAAAAAAAGAAAAAAGAAAAAAGTTACTTTTCATGTAGGCCTCAGTGGGGTATCTGCTCCACGTTTGCCTGGCTTGATGTGTCCGCCGTGTTTGTTCATTTCTTCTTGCTTGTAAATACCATATCAGATCTTTATGAACTTGCCGGTAATCCCCATCCCTTTGATCAAAAGAACAAAACCTAAGGTTTTGACAAAGAAAAAAACAAACTTATAGAACAACGGTTTGTAGATTGATGGCAGTTCCCCAAAAGGCTTTGCCTTTTGCTAAGTGATGGGACTGTCTCTATGCGTGCTAATGTCCTTCTACTAATTTTGCATTGGTTGCTTTATCATGCCCATACATTATAAATTGACAGCATTTTTAGCAGTTTATAATACAACCCAAGAAGCATACTTACTATGCTTTAACTTTGCTTGGTAGAGATATAAGGATACATTTTCAGGGATGACATGAGTGGCGGTGTAAATTTGCTAACTTCTTTGTGAAGATGTGTTTGCAGCTTGACTTAATTATTGCTGGCTGCATTTTTTATATGAAAACGAAAACAAGAGAATCAAAACCCTATGTTTCTGACAGAACATTGTGGATCACCGTTATGCTGTTGACAAGAAAACGTGTAACAATTTTGTGACGGCAGTTTGTTTAATCAGAATCATGTTTTTTTTTTTGTTTGTTTTTCCTTTGTATTTGTGTAGTGCTTTTTCCAGTATACCTCTCTGTGAAGTGGCTTTGTTGAGATTGCAGGCCTTGGTTTCTGAGGAGCTACTCTGGCTTTAGTCAACGCATAATTGAAAAAAAAGAGAGAGAAACCTTAAACTCCCTTGTATGAGAGTTTAAATGTGTGTGAGCTCATTTTAAGGGAACGTAGGGATCGCTCCTGTAGATCGAGTCTGTTGCTTTTCTGTTCAGATCCAGCCCCTCTCTGTATGAAAGATACGGATGTAGCTTTTGAAGGCTAAATTGTCTGGCAGCATCACAAAATTGGTCTGCAACTCTGTTTGCCACCTACATGCGTTGTTTGATAAATCTGTACCTTTGAGTTCACCAGTGTAAATGATACTACAGCTGCAGTTTGATGAGCTTTTGTTCCGCCTCTTGTTGTTTTGGCGACGTGCTTTTTGGATGTGTACTATGTGCATCTTACTCGGAGCGCAAGGAGTTTTTAGGCATGGGGGGAATG
Organism: Tenualosa ilisha; assembly: GCA_015244755.2. Classification (NCBI taxonomy): domain Eukaryota; kingdom Metazoa; phylum Chordata; class Actinopteri; order Clupeiformes; family Clupeidae; genus Tenualosa; species Tenualosa ilisha. The sequence goes on from PYXC01001758.1 coordinate 1,851,222, forward strand.
TCTAGAGAAGAAGCCAGATTGGTGCACATATATAGCTACATGACAGCACATTACGTTTATTTGTTCTCTCTTTTTATTGTTTCTTAAAGCTAGTTTTTGAGCATTGTATGACTTCTGTGACCTTTTGTATGTGTCTCTGGAACGTTTCAATGATGCTTCTGGGTGCCTTCTTGAAGAGATTGGTCATTTGTTGTGTCTGTCTCGGCCTAGGGTTTGACCCCTTACCTGAGCCAGGTAGATGTCACGTTTGCCAGAGAGTGAGCACCTTTACCAGGCTTTCTTTTGCCTAGTTTTATGGTTTTGATCTTAAAAACAATTTTAATCGCTTTTGATCTCTGTTTCCCCAATGGAACATTCTTTATCCTAATTTATCCAAAAAAGATGAATTTTTGTTTGTTTTTTTTTGTTGTTTTTTTGTTTGTTTTAATTACTCTGGTCCGATTTTGTAATATTTGTTTTACAAAGAAAAGAAATAAAATGTACCCAGGTTTTAAAGACATGTGGAGTCCTGTGTTTTTTTTACAGTGAGAGGATTTAACGGTCATTCTTCCTCATTGCCAAAGGATGCAGACCTTCTGAAGGCTGGTCTTTTTAACCCATTGCAGATGCTCACCTGTTTTAATGACTGTCAAGTCTCCCAGTTTATGGTCTACTTCAAATGTGCAGACTGATTCAGTGTGGGTGAAATTAGTGTACTGTGATTTTACCTTATAAGTAGATGATTGATGACCTTGTAATGGATATTTTAATCAACATTCAGTCGAAAATGATACATTCAACAGAAACGTAACAGACATACACAAAAACAAAAGCACACAGACAGTATATAACTTAAATTATTAATGCTTATAATTTGTGGATGTAAAAATCTTTTAAAAACAAAATCTGTTATGAAAAATACATGTAGTAGTAGCATTAAGAAATGTTTTACAGTTGAATAGTATTTTGATCTTTTGACAAAGGGTTAGCAGTAGTCATGCAGTAGTGTTCTTCATTGCTTTTCTGCCGAGGGCTCCTCCACCATTGCAGTCTTTTTGGATGTCCCTGTGGAAAATATACATACAGCAGAATAGTTGTAACATCGGCCTTGTGAGTCAAAGTGTACAGTGAGTGTATGAGATGTTTCTGGTGAGGGTTAGAGGTGGGGGTGCACCTGTAAGTGAGTGTATGAGATGTTTCTCATGGGGGTTAGAGGTGGGGGGTGTACCTGTAAGTGAGTGTATGAGATGTTTCTCATGGGGTTAGAGGTGGGGGGTGCACCTGTAAGTGAGTGTATGAGATGTTTCTCATGGGGGTTAGAGGTGGGGGGTGCACCTGTAAGTGAGTGTATGAGATGTTTCTGGTGAGGGTTAGGGGTGGGGGATGTATGAGATGTTTTTGGTGGGGGGTGTACCTGTAAGGTAGTTGCTGTGCATGCGGTGGCATAGGAGCAGGGCAAAGAAAAGAATGAAACCAATGCATCCGATGATCATGCCGCACAACAAGAAGCTGTAGCTTCCTGAGGAGTGGATAATCTGCAGGTAAGAAAGACCATAGGCAAAAGGTGAAATAGATATATAGATACTTTATTTATCCTGAAGGAATTAATTACTGAAGAACAAACAGGCTAATAGGTGAATTTCATTATAACTACAAATAAAACACATAAATACAAATATCTGAATATGTTCCTAATGTTCTCTTACCGATCCAACCAGAACTTGAAGAACCATTTCTCCTAATCCAGCACTTGTCACTAGAACTGTAGTTGCACAACCTGCAGGGATGGGATGTTTAATAGTTACGTGACTTAAAGTTGAGTTACTGATAAAACAGGGCTAAGTATTCAAACATGACCTACACATAGTTGGTGAAGCTAGTTTGTTTAAGCCAAAGTAAGGCCATCTAACTAGATGTGATGTTTCTTTTCAGATCCAATAACACAGTGTAGAGTGGACACACTGCCATCTCTTATGTCGAGGATGGTGAAATCCCTAAGTATGTAGTACTGTACAAGTATGTAATGCAAGCTGTGTCAAGTGTGACCTTGATACTCCAGGACGTCCTCTGTGTAGGCCAGCATGCAGGGGAAGATGCTGCTGAGGAAGAGGCCTAGTAGGCAGGTGCCCACAAACAGGAAGACACTGCTGGTGTAGAGCAGGAGAAGCAGAAGCACGGTGACGATCACACCTGCCTGCGGACACCACACACACACCGTCAGGCGCATCACATCACATGACATTTCCTTTACTCTTTCTTTTACTTTCTTTGCTACACTCCTGATTCTCAGAGAGTGTAGCAGGTTGTGCTAATGAGGAGGCATGATGGACGGGGTGCAATGAACAGGAGGTTTTTTTCTTTTTTCTTTTCTTTTTTCATGCCTGTCTTTACTAATGCCATTCTCTTCTGACAAGCCACACACAAGTAGACATGGAGCCTACATGTTGCAATAATCAGATCAAATTCAGGACAATGGGTGGAAAGTCATGTGTATTTAGTGTGCTGGGGCAATGGGGGCAGATGGGGCTTGAAAATTCCCCATCCTGTGAGGAATGAGTCAAAACGTTAGAGAACTACCTGCAGTTATCATATCTAAGATGAAAACTTAAGTAAATGGATAACAGTAAATCTGACAGACTTCTCTCTTAAAAGGGCAGCCTTACCAGGTTGACCATGAGTAGACGCACAGGTTTGAAGCGGTAGGCCAGTGGAATGGACACCAGTCTGCCGGCAGTGATGGCGGCCCAGAAGAGACTGGCCAGATATCCTGCTGTCTTAGGAGGGAGCGACATGGGTGGTGCCACAGCATATGTGTACACAAAACCAGCATAGGCACCCTACAGTACAGAAGAGTATTATTCTCTCTTTCTCGCTCTCTCTCTCATGCTCATTCTCTCTCTCTCTCTCGCTACACAGCATGCATGTGCACAAAACCAGCATAGGCACCCTGAAACATACATTACAGAAGAGATTTATTCTCTCTCTCTCTCTCTCTCTCACTCTCTCTCTTTTCTCTCTCTCTCTCTCTCTCTCTGCAGCTTCTGAGAGTGCCATTTAGTGTCATGATAATGGTCTCGAGAATTGTGTTCAGGACTTACACTCCTGATCAAAAAATGACATGATTTATCACATTTTATGATTACTTTTATTGTTTATCAAAAACAGGTAAAATAATAAAAGTGTTTAACACTATTGTTTATTATTGCCTGTAGCCAATACACTGTCAATGACTGTAGAAGTGGAAGGCTTTGTTCTCGTTGTATTCTTTAGAAAGCTCAGTCATTTGGGCAACCTGCCTGTGAGCTTAGAGCTGTAATCACTCTATTCTCTTCACTGTTTTTTTTGCTCAGGTGTGTAGCTTTAAGCAAGGAGTGCCGATCAGTCGAGTAGCACACATGAATCTACTCACCACAATGCCATCAGTCATGAAGAGCACCATGCCACCCAAAATATGGACCCCAAAGAAAGATGGAGGCAGCCCACTTAGGTTCCCATTCCTGCAACAACTGAAGAGATCTCCATGGCCTGGAAAAGCACATACAGCACAAGACATATAAAATTAATGATGGTAATTAATCCATCCATTAACCCTGCAGCCTGAATATGAACATTTACATTTACATTTAGGCATTTAGCAGACGCTTTTATCCAAAGCGACTTACAAAAGAGGATAACATTCAAGCTACAACACAATGAACTAACAAGGAGTGCATATTGCTAACACAGAATCTGCGCTGTTTTAAGTTGAAAGTGCAATAGTGTAACACAATGTAGAGAAATTAAATTATTAAGTGCATTCTCAAAGTTTACGCCAGGAGAAAAGACAAAGTATGCAATGTAAACCATCCACAACTTTCAAAAACAACTTCTCAGTAAGTTAGTCAGCCAGTCCTCTTGTCTGACAAATGATTTCCACATTTCTATGGTAGGTGTATGTATTGTGTGCTGCTTCTAATCCAAATTACATGGCTTTGTCCAACATAATGATTTGTCCCAAAACAATAATTTGATCTCTTTACGCGTTTATCTCGTACCTCCCGCTTCGTCATCCTGCTGAGGCTGCGGCTCAGGCTCTGGCTCAGGGGCTGCTGATGATGCCGCCTCTGTTCCCTGCGTCTCCATAGAGAGCTCATCCTTATCCAGCAGGCGAGTTTTGCTGCCAGGACAGCAGGGAAGCAGCTTCTCCACGTACATCAACACCAGCACGGCGATTGGCACTGGCAGCTTTGTGTGTGTGTGTGTGTGTGTGTTAGAGGGATACAGGGAAAACAAAAGGCAATTATGCACCTCTTGCTGAACAGTAGCAGCTCAGCTTTCTGCCAATTCAAAAAGACTTACTGGGACTGACTTGAGATTGAAGCTGTGTTACAAGAAAAGCATGGCTGGGATGCCACATGGAAATGGCATTAAACTAGATTTGGAGCTCAAGTGTAGAACAGCTGTTTTTGGCTCCTTAAACTGCATTGAAGCTGCAGGATATTGTATGTTTTGTAAGTGTAATGACTTGGGGCCACTGCAGAAACATGCATGAGACCGGCTCTCTTTACTCCTTACATTAATGACGGCCATAATCCAGAAGGCATAGGAGACTATGGAGTCCTCCTCCTCCACATGGTGAGGGATGGCTGTTGACGTGTTGGAGAGACGTATGCTGTAGACTGAACTTCTGTGGAAATGTATTGACTCCTCTGCGCCTGTGCTATTTCCACAGTGCTCCGACAGGAAGGGGTCTGCAATCAGAGGGCTCACAAGAGCTCCAAAGCCAATGAAGAAATGCAAGGCCTGCAGAGGTCATAGTTCAGAAGTTTAAGGTTTGAGAACACCTGTGGCATTGGCATGACACTAACAACACATACTAAAGGAATAAAACATGCCACTTTTTAGTACCCTACCCTCGTGTACTCAAGTTTCAAAACAATAAGCCACTTGAAATGGACAACAACAAAAAAGATCTAAATGTTGACCCTCAAACCCATGCCATTTATCACATTGTGGTGATGCAGACCTACCTGGAGGAAGACTGCAGAATCCTTCTGGTAAATGGAGACAAGCTGGATATTTGCTATGGTATCAATCACCCCCATTGCCAGCCCAGTGACTGCCATGGCTATAGCAAGTATCAGCACATTGTAGCAGAAAGGAATTATGGCAAAAATAACTGAAATCATCAGAGAAGATACGAGAAGCGCAGACAGGGCACTGAAAAGCCTATGGGACAAGAGAGACATCACATAATACAGTTGCCTCCAAATTTGACCGCTCCAACAGACAGTCACATTTATTAGATATACGAGTTGGCTGCTTACATCTACAGTCTTTTTAAAAATTTATGTAGCCTATCCTATTTGCAGATTTAAATCATTTGTGTGGATAATATTCATGGACACTTAAACTCAACTTATTAAACTCGACCAACAAGAGAAAAACTATGAAATTCTACTTGCTCTTAAAATAACTTGTTAGGCTACTCACGTTTTCTTGAAAACACCCCCAATTGAGCTTCCGATAAGAAGGCAAAATTGCTGGGAGAAAAACACCCACGTAATTTGCTGCAGAGTTGATTGCGTCTGACATTGCAAATCTAAAATAGTGGGGCCCAAAAAGGCAATGCATAGTCCGAAGCTAAAGAACACGCTCCAATAGGTCAACGTATGTTGCCAGTTCCTTTTGAAAAGCGTTAAAACACGCTCCTCTATGAACATATCGTGACAGGTGTATACTCCTTGTAGGAACTTAGAAAAGTGAACAATTCCCCAAGTCAAATTGAAACAACGGCCTGCTGATTCAGATCCTTGATGCGTCCAGGTATGCCGACTCTGTGGATTTGTGTCACCTACAAATATCTATTGCAGGCCATATTCCAGTGTTTTATAGATGAGTTCGTCTCTTCTCCTCCCTTTGAATTTCGCTTCTGGAAATATTTCATTTCCTCGAGTTAATGCGTAAAATGGTATTGTGCCCATCACTTAGGAGTCCTCTCAGCATACGTCAATGATTCATTGCCTCGAAATGCCTACCTTGTCGAAATGATCATTCAGGTCAAGCTATTGTTTTATGACGCAATGGCCCTATTCTACGCATTGTGAAAGAAACACTGTCCTGATCAGAGTGGCCAAGATTGGACATACACTTGGCCTTTCCATCTTGTCCAGCTGCGCGCTTCCTGCTCAGCCGATTGTTTTATTTACTTAATTGGCCTGTTCTTGAAAGTCTTGAAAGAGTCCATTTGTTTTGACCTTGAATGGATGCTTTATTGCTTGGATGCTTTACCGATTAATTAGCATGAGTAGCATATGCCATCTTTTGTTTTTGCAAAACTAATGCTCATTTTCATAGCTGTGCATGTGAAGCAAATATATAACTGATATACTGATAGTGATTTTTTTGGACTCATTATAGTGTCTTTGGCAAGAAAGGAATACAAGTTTTGTCTGTTTTTATAATGGACATTAATTAACACGCTTATCCTTTTTACCACTTCCTGCCATGGAGTTATACTAACACAGAGTTGACTTATTGCTGGTTTTTGTCCACCAAAGACGGGATGGTCCAGACTGATTCATTCTATACCTGTTAACTTTCAACAGTACAGTTTTGTTTATCACAGGAGGTAGTTTTCCATTATAGCTCAACATGTGTGTAGACCAGTTGTTAACTTTTAAAAATGTAGCCTATCCCTTTGTGAATGAAATACATTGTAGTGATTTTCAGGGCAAAGCATTTCTGTTCTGATCTCTAGGCCTGCATTTTTTATAAGGCATTGTGACTTTGTTATCCACAGTTTTACATAGGTTTTTATTTATTTATTTATTTATTTTTTATTGAGAGCCATCCAAAAGAATTTGATCAGTAGTGTAACAATTTACATAAATCCACCCTGTTTCTTCAGTTTGACAGATTTACACTGGTGGTTTTTGAAATTCCCTACTGGTAGTTTTTACAGTGGTAGTTGTTCACATATTTTTCAAACCCAGATATTTTTCAAATCTATAATCCAAGCCAGGCAGTAATTAATCAATCGATCAATCAATCAATCAATATATATGAGACAATGAAAGTTACAGGTATGCAGTTCTGAATGGAATAGACTTAATCCTTAACTTGATTTTAATGCACATACAAGAATGCTTTTTAATCAAATGAACTCTCCATCTTCTCCAGCGGGGCTCTCAAAGCTGAATTAGACTGGTGTCATGTGTCCTATCAGCACCACGAGCCTAGTGTTGAGCTGATAGTCTCAAACTGTTAAATGGCTGTTTTCTGCAGTTTGATAGAAAACGCTCTGCTATTTAACTGCTTCATTAACTCTCAAGAGGATGATAAAGAGCATCAGTTCCCCGGTGGCTCCCTGAGTATGAGAAGTATGGCCTGTCTGAAGGTCAAAGCACCCCTGTAATGCATAACCACTGATATAATGTGATGCATGCAGACTGCTCTACTTCTGTTCTCACTGACAATCTCATACAGACCTGAAGTTAAAGGTTGCCCAGCGGTGGAAGTTCCCTCCATATATGGTACATCCGTGTCCGGTGGCTCTGAAAGAGTCCTTTAATGTCTATTTCCATTGCAATCATGAGCCCACAGTGTTGAGAATAAATTGGAACAGGGTAATCATAATTACCTGCACAAATATTTACATAAGGATGGACAAGAATATGTCTTGCATTGCTATTAGTATTATAATTATTATTGTGTGTACTCAGGCCACTGCTGCAGTAGGGCATGCTCAGACACTTCGCCCTAAATAAAATGATGTACTTCTATCCTTATCAGTGACTTTGAGGTGGTGCTAAAGACACATCCATCAGAAGACTCTTTTCCCTTGTGTGTTTGCATGGCAGTCTGGACACTTAAATCCTTAACCCATATCTGTGACTCATTGATGTGGAGGTAAAACGGTAGCCTACCTATTTGGCAAAAACAAACAAAACAGAACAAACTGTGAATACAAAAATGAAATCTGAAAATGGTGTCCTCCATATCATAATAACGCGCTTTTGTGCAGCTCAAGAGACAAACAGACAGTAAATGAATACCAAAGAGGCCATTAAGGGTCTGTGGGTGTTTCCAGTGGTCAACACTAGATGGCAGAACTGGGTTGATTTCCCCTACAAGGATTTGCACAACCATGTACCAATTCAAATGCAATAACAGAGTGATATTTGTAAAAGCATATGAAATGAAATTACTATTATCATAATCCTTCACAGCATGACATTCTCTTTTCTCTTTTGTACAGACAATCCATGTTCCACAGAGGTGTAATTAAATGAATGAATGTGGTAAAATAATAAAAAAAATTTTAAGAGATCATGTGAGCATATTCAAATAATAATTTTAAATTCTTTGTTGGGGATATATTGGCCCAATGAAATATGGGAAATAGACCAGTCTAAGTCCACCAGGGAAGAAAATGAAAAAAATGCTTGATGTTTTCAAAAAAAAAAACAACCATATATATTGGAAAGAAGATTGTTATTTTTTACAATGAATTCAAATAATGGAGTGGATTGGGGCAGCCCTACTGGCTTACACTTGCAGCTCTATGGTGAAAACAGCATTTGGTTGGAGTAGTTCACCCCATCTTCCTCCAATATTATTGATTACTGTGAATGGGAACAAATTGCTGCAGTTTGTAAAGAAGTATTCTCAGATTTTCATAGATTGGCAGCCATGACTCACATGCTAAATCACTCTCTGCTTTCCGCCATATCTTTGTCTTGGTCACTTCTAGCCTCTCTCTCTCTCTCTCTCTCTCTCTTTCTCCACTCTCTGTCTCGGTCCACACACACACACTTAGTTTATCTGCAGAAGCCTGCTGACATTTGGTATGGCAGCCACGTCAATGCCGAGGCAACCGCAGCTGGGAATAAAGGGTTGTTAGGGGGGGGCCTCTCCTCTCTGTCTCATCTCAATAGCTTGACATTTAGCCAACACTTTCAATCAGGGGCAGGAGACAGCGCCCGGTCACACTGTGAATGGAATCTTAATCTGTTGCCCTCCCAATTTATTTTTCAGCCTTTCTCTCCTCTTTGTGTCTCTCTGCATGTCCCCTCAGACGTCTTCCCCTCTGCCTCTCCAGCCAGCCTTTTCAGGGGACCCAGTGACAGAGACAACAACCTGCAGATTTGTAATTAAAGATGTCAGTAGGGGAGAAACAAGCAGGTTGCACCTAGCGTCAGACACACTGGCTTTTATGTAGTGCACCCAGTGCTTCCCTAGGGATAGGCTAGCAGTGCTGCTTTTTATCTCTCTCTCTCTCTCTGTGTGTGTGTGTGTTGTTAGTTTTCTTTAAGGTCCTATCCAGTGTATTAAGCAGCTCGTATTTACTGCCAATGCTCTTATTCTCTTAAGAGACAGGCTACTCTTTGTGAACAATAGCCGACCAGAAATAATGCTCCTTCCCTAGCGGATGTTAGTGTTAGTGTGTTGTAAAATAATACCGATGCTGCAGGAGAGGAGTGAAAACGATTCATTTTGTTTTGTGCATTCACTACAACCAAGTGGGGTTTCACAGAATTGACGAATGAAATTCATGAAACCTTTTTTTTCTGCCATGTTGTTGTGGAGTAATTTCCTCTTTGAAACAAAGGCATGGACTATTGCCTCCTATGATGGCAACAGAAAAGCAGAGCTCACTGTGTCTTTGTGCTTTGAGAATGACACATGGCTCAGATCAACTCTGGCCAACAAATCAATCCTCTCAGCTGACATCTCAAGGTGCGCTATCTCCTGGCCTCAAGGCAAGAGCAAAAGTGTATCCTCTACTTAATCTGGAACCCAATTTCCACCCGCAAAACAAGATAAATCACAGCGTGTGCTGTGAGACAGAGGCTAGCCCCGCTCCCTGTGTGCAGGCAGGGAGGTCCTCAGTCATTCTTAGTTTGGTCGAACTGACAGGATATGGCTACGGTTCTGTGAGCAAATTTTTGACTTTTTTTTGTGTGTGTGTATGTGTGTGCCATTACAGAGCACTCTGACAGACACACCAGGGACACTGTCCAAAAAATGTGTCGCTCCATTTTTTGTTTAGAATTCCAAAATTGAACATGCCACTGAAACGGCTTTGATGTCCTATTTTAAAGAGATGATACGCTCTGTTGCTCTTTTGATAAATCTTACACTGATGATGGTGAAGACAGGCAGTGTGTTGCATTTGATGTCTACATAAAATAAAATCCCTAATGGTCTTCCTGCAGCCTGCTGGTGATGTTACCAGTTTGCTTTTTTTCTCATGTCACATGCCCTGTTTCTTGATGATGTTCCTCTTTGGCAGTTGCCCTTTCAAGTGAGAAAAGGACCTTTTTTTTCAGGTGAGGATTAGCGGTGATGATTAGAGCATGCAGGTGGGAAGCGAGCTGCCTTGATGAGTGGAAATTCGTTGTTTTCTGTGTGCCAGAGTAGCTTTGCAGAAGCAGGCTGCTCTGGGGCTGATAAGGCTGGAGGGATGCCCACTGAACTGTTGTCTGTTTCAGCCTTTCCCTCCTGAAGCCAATAATGGAAACAAACACCTTGATGGGCAGCCTCAAGGATGCATGGACACAAGGAGAACCTGCCTAACTGATAATCAGTCTAGCCCGCCACATCTGTCCGTCCCAGGCAGGCGTCGATAGAGTCAGGTTGAGATGGTTTTCCCTGTGGATTTTCTTCTTTTTCTCTTTCCTCCCCCTGATCCCTTTTTCCTCTCCCTCACCACTCACTCATGTGTGCCTCTGTGGGAGAGACCATGTTATGTTGCTCAAAGGTATTTGAAACAGTTGATTGTTTCATTAGTACTAGCCTAATTTTAATTACCAGAGAGCCTTGCACCTGCTATCGTAAAAATGCCAGGCAAGTTTGGGCTGTTTCTGCATTTCCTCCCAACATGTTGTCCCAGAACTATTTTATTTTGGTCTCCATCCTTCAGTACTAATGCAAATTCCATGCCAAACATGAACAGAGCTGGCCAGCAAGCAAATGGTGAGTCTATGCAAATCTGAGCTCACCTCGTCCAAGCAGCCTTTTTGTTCCTCAGCTCACCGGGTGGGAGGGAACACACGGCAGGGGTGAGGCCCCTCACCAGCCCAGCCCTCTCTGCCCACGCACCACCAGCCAATCATCTCAACACCTCGTCAGCCATGCCTTCCCCTAGCCAAAAATAGAGCCTTGAATTGAACAGACGGGCAGCTGAAGACACTGTCTGTGCGCTCAGGCAGTGGCAGTGCAGCCACTAGCTTCAAGCAACAATCACTCAAAAGTGAGACAGAGGCAAGGACAGCAAAGAAAGAAACAATACAAATTGTTTGCCAGATGAAAGGAACTGCTCTGAAACAGTGCCCTTTAAGGTTACCATGTACTAGCCTAATACATGAATCAGTTTTCTCTTGATCACAAGGTCTGAAGACTTGGACAAGCCATATGGATATCTATCTATCTATCTATCTATCTATCTATTTATTTATTTATTTATCTATATAAATATATTTATTAGTGCTGTCAGTGTAAATATGTTAACGCATGTGATTAACGTAAAAATTTATAGTTATTTTTTTTAACCACAAATTAATCATGCAGACGCATACATCACACTACCCGCCAGCACCTTCCTCACTTACACACACCGCAAGGGCTATGATTGGTTGAAATTATCCACTTGCTGTGTTTTGTTTGCCTGTGTATTTCAGCAGCCCACTGTAGGTACTTTTAGCAACATGCTAGTCCACTGTATAGAGTGTAAGACATCGTTTTGAATTCAGTGGCAGGATTTCCTGATTGTACTGTGCCTATCTTTCAATAATGCTTTAAATTCAGCGCTTCGTCAGCAGGCAGTACTTTGTAGGCAGTCATGAGAAGTTTGCTTGTTAACAGAACATAAACTAACTGCCCAGAAACCTTGTAAATAGTTCTGATATACTTTTTGTGAGAAATGAGAAATCATGTGGTCAGTCACCCCTGGACCACTGTCAGACAACCTGTGGCAACTACACTCTTACATGTTGGGTGTGAACGAAACCGAGGTGTGCCATTTTGCTGAAGCATGCGAAGCATTGTGATTAATCAATTTATATATATATATATATAACTGGCGCCAACTGGAGGTGGTGGGGAGGGAGGTGGGGATTTCGGATAAGCGATGCCTAAGAGACAACAGGAGCAGGCATGTTAGACAGGTCATTATAACACAGGCAAACGCAAATGATTGGTAATGAATGACGTAACGTTCGAGTCTTCCCGATAGAATGTTTGCTAAAGCTTTCATTTCTGTAAATTCATTGCAATTGGACCTAGACGATTTTGCATCTGAAGTCTTCATTATATATACACACACACACACACACACACACATATATATATATATACATACACACACACACACACATATATATATATATATATATATATATATATAAGGTCCTGTGACAGATATCTTGGGTAATAGGGTAAAAGTGGGAATCGCCCCAGGAGGTATAGGATGGACTCCCTATTTTTCACATGATCTGAGAGAGAGATAAGGCAGAGTGTTGCAGAACACTTCTCTGCAGCTTTCCAAGGTCAGAAGATGGAAAGCACACCTAAAGCAGTGAGACTGCCACGATAGCAACGTCGAGCCTCCAGGAGTGTACAATTGAGTTTTCTCCAGGCTGTTGAGATCTCTTATGACTCTAATCCATCTACACTGAAACACTTTTAAAAATCGCCCTCCAACACTCAAGCATGGAGGTGAGGCTACTGGCCCAGCCATTTCAGTTGTTGTCGCTGGGGAGTTGGAATAGAATGGATTTTCAGGGATTGCCAGTAAGAAGTTTATAGTGGCGTTTATAAAAAATTGAACAGTTATCATTTTTTTTACAGGGATATTAGCTAGCTTCATGGCTAATATGATCCAAATTCTTGGAAACCGAAATCATCTGTATTTAATGTCTCATGACTTCATCTCTATGGGTGTGTTCCAATTTGCGTATGTGGGCAAACATTCACAAACATTCGCAAAACGTGAGGAGATAGTTCTCTATGAACATCTCGGATTGCTGGCTAAAAGGTTACAGCTGGAACTGAATGACAACAAAAAATTCAAATTGAACTTTCATCACTTTTTGAACACACCTCAGATAAGGGTGTCTGAAACTTGCTTAGGGGTAGTACAATATTCATATCACACACAAAAAAATCACCTTTTTAGTAATTAAATATACAACAGCAACATACAAACAATTTAGCCATTTTAGTGTTTGTTTTTCAAAGTTAGCCTTGTGGCAGACATCCCACATATTTATTGTGGTGTTGAGGTTTTCCATTGGGTTTTGTTTACATGAAGAGCATCACCTCATTGTATGTTGACCAAAACTTACACTCAGAGAGTCTGGTTGGGCTCACTGAGGAAATGTGAGCTCGTGGGTCTGAGATGTGGCAGCACCTGAGTGAAGAGCAGAGCAGAGCTTCCTGGTGAATCACTCTTACAGAGCCCACCTCCAGAGACTGTCTACATCATTTCCCTGGAGAGGAGCATTCAGTGCCGCCATGCTCAAGGGTTCAACAAGTATATCCAAGTGACATCCAATAAAATGGATCTAGTGGCAGCCCTGCTAGCATCAGCCTCCACAGAGATGTTTCCTGTAATTGGTTTTTAACTGCAGTGATCCCCCCCCCCCACACACACACACCTCAAATACACTCCAGAGATCACTGATATTCTCTGTGGAAAATCAAATTCATTCTCAACTGTGATTTTCAAGATTAAGGTCTTGACATGATAACTTTGCTGTCTAGATAGACAGGTTATAAATTTTTTACTAACACTGTTAAACATGCTAGATGGCATTTCAGCTCACTAAAGACACAGACAGCTTCTCTTCCAGTGCTAATTAATGCCAGTGGAGATGAGAGACAGACAGAGATTCTTCAGCGGCAGTCAGAGGGTCTGTGCGGTGGCTCATCAGATGTGCTGGTCAGGAGGTGAGCGGCCATGACAATCAGCACGTCAGTCTCCCATGCTGATGGCCCAAGGCCGATGAACTTCCACAGCTGAATTATTACACAGCATCAAGTTGTTCAAAACTCTCGGAAAATAATTGGCCAATGTATCATACACATAAAAGAGCTCAGCTTCAGAACTGTTCACATCTTGAATAAAAGCCAGATAGGATTTACAGGAAGTTTAAAATGTAACCAACCCAACCTGTTTCAATACTAAGATAATTATGTCTTGAATACATTCATCTATAATGTACAACTCTTAAAGTGAGTATTCCCTCAAGTGTGAATTCAGTCATACTAACAAGCCAGAGTTTCTGAATCCTGTGCAGTCAGTCTCTGTGCAGAGCTGTGCAGACTATCTGAAGGCGTTTCTCTCCAGCTGCAAGCTCACTTGGCAAACACCAAACAGCCCAAAATTATGTGTGCGAAAACAGTAATTACTGCTACTCAACACACAGCACATGTGCGCAGGTGGGTAGGGAGCTGCTCCTCATGAATAAAAACAGACTAATCAGTGTTTTTGCGTTAAGTTGAAGAAGGCCATGCTATGCTGGCTTAAAACGAGAGGCTTTTGTCTTGAGCTATCAAAAGGAACAATGTGCAATTTGGATAGAGGTAAAATAATGATCTATGTTTCTCAGCAGTATAGGTTTAAGTCTTTGATGGATGACATGTCTATTGTACAGTGTTCTTGTTTTCACTGATTTGATGTTATTTTTATTTATTTAATTATGTACTTATTTATTTTATTTAAATGTATTCTATTTTTGCTTTTACTTCTGTTCTTTTCTTTCTTTCTTTTTTTCTATAAATGTAAACTCAGAACATTGATATAAAAGAGCTTAACGCTCAGTCATCAACATGGTTGAGGATATCTGTGCAGCATAACAGTTTGTGGGAACATTTTCTCTGCGTCACAAAGATGAATAAATATCAGTCCAAGGCAGGGAAGTTGCCTTTCAGCCATCTCAGTCAGATTCAAGTCATCTTATTTCTGATTCCCAGAAAAACAGGTTTACTGTCTATTAACTGCAGAGGTTGAGGTGGTAAACTAGTCAAACAGATAATACTAAAATTCACTTGTATTCTTTATAAAACGTTTAACTTTACCAGAAGAGGAAATCACTCTGCGTGAAGAAAAAATCCTTATGTGAGAACTGTTGAAGATTTGCTTGCCAGTTTAAATGAACAATAAAACATGCCAGTCACGCTGGGAGGAAAAAAAAAACACCTGGCATTAGATGAATGTGGCCCATACACTTCTGCCCAAAAGTGGACGTTCTCTCATTCTGCCATCTTAAATTAAAGTTTAGCAAAGCTTTGCTGCTTGGCTGACCAGACTGAGAGAGAGACTGAAAGAGAGAGAGAGACAGGGGCCACCGTTTCAGAAATGCACATCGTCTGGAGAGCAGCGAGGGAAATGCTGTGTGACAGGCTGTTCCCCATGCAGTTTGGCAGAAGAGGGCTTTTCTTCAATTGGATAGAAGGGGGCCAGCAGCACTGGTTATCGGGTCCCATTTTTCACGCCGTCACTGATGCAAGTTTGGACAGGCAGTGGGCAGAGGTAGTTCTGGTTCAGGGGAGGCTGTAATGGGAACAGTTCCATGGCACTAACAATGGGATTTCTATAAATACAGCGCCAGCCGTGGATTCAGGGATAGGAGCCATTTATTTTAATCACTATCTATGAACACAACCAGCCCATGTGAAATGCAGGTGGTACACTCTACACTACACACACACACACACACATGGGCACACTACACACACACGCGCGCGCATGCACACACATGTACACACACACAGACACACCTACACGCACACACATGCACAGCCTTCTTGCACTTTACTCATGCTTCTACAGTTCACTGGAGCAATCAATTCGGGGGCAGAAAGCATGAAAAACAGCAGTAAAACACACACATACATACACGTGTACATACACACGCACGCACACACATACATACACGTACACACACACATTCATGCACACACATACATGCATGCACACACACACACAAGACACTCTTCCCATGCTTCTACACAGTTCACTGGGACCATCACACAGCAGCAACACTCTGAGTCACTATAACCCAGCTATAGGCTATAGGCTATACTGTAACTGTTTGTGCTGACATTCCTGTGTGTCGGGGACTCGGTGTGCTGAGGCCTATCGCAGTCTGAGAGTACTGACACACAACTCGGCCGCCCCCCCCCCCCCCCCCCCCCCTCTCTGAAGCGAGACACCAGACAGATTTTTACCTTTCTTTTTTGGAGCGAGGGAGAGAAAGAGGTGGAAAAAAGAGAGTAACGGGATAACAGAGGATTAGTTCCCATGGGGGCTTTGCAAGAGGGTGGGGATGGTGTGTGTGTGTGTGTGTGTGTGTGTGGGGGGGGGGGGAGGGGGGAGAGATTTACTAAATGGGATGTGACAGTGTTTCCAGATTGATGTAGGAGGAATTGAATGCAGAGTAAGCGTAAAAGTGCACCTGAGCTGTTTGCCTTCGGAGAGGAGACAGCTGCACTCATTTGCACAAATAATATTCCCCATCTATCTCGCACACCCCACACATTATTAGCAGAGCTTCAAAACAAAGGGCTTTGGAGAAGTTTAATGGCATCATTACAGTGCAAATATTCAACACCCTGCCGCATCTCAGAGAGGACGGTAATTCTGTTTCATTATTCTGTGAAGATATAGGCTCAAGCACACAGCACAATCAATAGGAAACACACAACGTTATTAAATCTTGGCCAACAACAGTCTAGAGGACTGGGATTTATTTGTTGTGTGGATGTTGCTGTCTCAGAAAAAAAAAGACGCCTGTGCTTCAGTGCCATACGCAGGGTGTCTGAAAGATGTTACATTTGCCTGAGAAATCCGTCATTAGGCCATTTGCTTTGAGTGGTGACAATTACCAATGACTTTGTCTGGCTCATAATACAGTCTAACATGCATCCAGACAGGCAAGGCCTGCTTCTGATGAAACACAAGATACAGTAATTAGACGACTTCAGCTTCACTCCTCTGCTCCCTCCCTCCCTCGTTCTCTTTTCTGTCTCCCTCCCTCTCCCCCTTCTTCAATCACTCCCTCCTTTCCACGGCTCCCCTCCCTCTCTCCTTCTCTCCCTCTCTGTCATGCAGTAGGGTAGCGATGCGTGTCTCGGGAGACCCAGAGAATAGTAATGAAGTGAGCTGGAGTGTCTATTTCATGGGGCGGGGGGGAGGGGAACAGTAGGGATGTTGGTGAGAGAGAGACAGAGAGAGGAAGAGAAAGAGAGAAGGAGAGAGAAGGAATGTGTGTGTGTGTGTGTGTGTGTGTGTGTGTGTATGGGAGGCTTTGAGGGAAATGGTGCTTTCTTGAAGTGCCGTTGATGCGGAGCGGCTCAGTGTGAATACAGGAGACACACAGTGGCACACACAGTGGCGCGCACACACACACACACACACGCACACAGTCACACACACACGCACACACACACACACACACACACACGCACATAGTCACAGCTCAGTGTGAATACAGGAGACACACACAGTGGTGCTCACAAGGATGCAGAGAATAGAGGCAGCCTAACTAATCCCCACCCCTCCTCACATTCCTCCTCTCCTTTTTTTTCTTTGCCCTCTCTCTCTCTCTCTCTCTCTCTCTCCTTCTCTCTCTCTCTCTCTCTCTCTCATGTAGAGAGAAAGCTCAGCTCAGGATGCCACACTGGGGTGTCCTCACTCCTTTACCACTCTTTAATCCTTTTTTCTCATTCTCTCTTTCTCAGTTCTCTCTCTCTCTCTCTCTCTGCTTCTCATGTCCTGCAGGAGTTCTGCAGTGTAGAGGGGTGAGCGAGATGAATAGAGGGAGCCAAAGGCTGAAGGAGGGGAGAAGAAAGTGAGTGTGACACGGAGGAAGGAGGAGCACCTGCTACTTCATGCCCTGCACCAAGCGCCACTCTCCTCCTCTCCCCAGATCTTTCCCCCCTCTCTCTCTCCCTCACTAATGGACGGTTTATTTCAGCCCAAAGACGCCAAAGCAATCATCGTGATGGACATAAACTCTGAAGACCACAGGATTCATTTTTGTTTTTCATCTTTTGTTTAACCCCATATTTATGTTTGTTTTTTTGTTGTTGTTGTTTGTTTTTCTCAAGGAAGAAAGTTAAACAGGGAAAGAGTACATAGAAACGTCTTCAAGCTCCAAAAAGAAGTCCAGTTGCTTATAACTGAACATTTTTGACAACCATGACCTGGATGAATGAGAATCTTCACAGACAGTACATAAAATTTTTTCCTCATTCCTCTTCTTAAGGTAAAATTTTTGCCACTGCTGGAAAGCAAGTTGTAGGAAGAAGTAAAATAGCAAAAACATCAGACCGTGAAGACCAAACACTTCACTTCTTGGTTGACTGAAATTGAGATATAGAAGAATTATACAAAAGAATGTCAGAGCACAAGTCAGCAGTTTATGAAGATGTTTTTATATTTAAGAACAGAAGCCTTTATGGGATTACGGAACAGCACATCCAGAATCTGCCTCTTGAGATGGACTGGAGTTCCTGGGTTGAAAGGAAGGGGAATTTCACAATGGACCCCCCTCGCTTTTTTTATTTCTCTCATCCCAGAAGCTGCGGATCGCTGCCAAGCCTGAAGCACAAGGACCCGCATTCAACACAGTAAGAGAGGGGCTTGTTAAGAGTCAGGGCCCATTCTTGTGCTCTTTTAGTCTCTCTGGTTACCCATCCATTTCCCCCACCATCTATTTGATTTCACCAGTAAATGCAGCAACATTTTAGCTTTCTTGAGCAAGAAAAAAGCGTAGCATAATTATTGCAAATACATGAGAATACTTTAAAATTTGTTCATTTGTTTTAGCTCAACCAGTTGTCTCTACTTAGCTTTCTTTTACCTGAACTCCTTTAAACCCATTCACCTCACACACGTCCCTCCCTTTCTCACACACACTCTTCCACCCCCCTGCTCTCTCTCCCTCACTCTCTCTCTCTCCCTCTAGCCCCCTCCCCCTCCTCTAGCCTAGCTTACTTGTTAACTCAGCCTCTCTCTCTCTCTCCATACCTATTGTCTCCCCATACAGTATAATGGCTCAGAGGAGGATGTTGCTGCTGCTGCTGCTGCACTCTCTCCAGCCTTGGTTAAGAGCTAAGCAGAGGATGGCCAGGAGACGGTGAGTGAGAAACACAGACTGATGTTCCATGACACATCTGGACGGGGCGCACCAGGCAGCTGTGTGGCTTGGGAATATTATACGGTAATGTTAGTGGCATGATAGCACAGGCTGGGATACAATGGGAATCCCGAACACTACTACCGTAGTGTTGGAGTCTAGTGAAAGGAGGGTTTGGTGTGTGTGTGTGTGTGTGTGTGTGTGGAGGGGAGGGGGGCAGCTGCAAAAGAGAGGAATGTGTATAGTTTTGTACGTTCAGTGTCTCTGGCTGTGAGGTGCAGATGCACATACGCTAACAATGGCAGGGTTTCAGGGACAAGTGCACTTGTCTTTCTTGGTGGAATTTTAATGGACCACGTGCATGCCGTTTCATACCCCCCCACCATCCCTAATGAGGACGGTCAGTCTGAAGTGAATTCCTGCTTCAAGTGGCTGAGGTTGAGAGTGTAAGGTTTTTAGTCTACCTAGGACAAAAAGAAAAAAAATCACAGAAGTAGTTTTGTGGTCAGTTCAAAACTACAGTTTTCATACGTGTTACACAAAGGGGATCTCTGAGCAATCTCCAAACTGGAGAGAAGGGAGTGTGTGTGTGTGTGTGTGTGTGGGGGGGGGGTGACCATTAAGGCTTTCAATTCAATGTTGTGTGTGCTCTTGATCTTGTAGTAGTTACTGTGCTCTATGTTTGCAGTGTTTATACATAATCTTACATGAGTGGACACCTGGTATTTAATAGCGAATAATACACAGGCTTGGTCTGCTTCCTTCCACCTTTCTCTCTCTCCATCTCTCTCCCTCTCCCTCTGTGCACCTCTCTTCTCCCTCTCTTTCACACATGAACATCTGGTATGTGACAATTACTCAAATTGGCTCCCAGTGGAGTCGAGGCACGGAGGAAGTTGGGGATTAATCTAATCTTCCCCTGTGCCTGTGATTCACCTCTTTTGTTTGGACAAAGTTTGAATATTTTTGGGGCTCTTATAATTTATGCTGAGGCATGCCTGAGTGGGCTTCCCGGGGGTTAAAGGATCAGTAGGGTTCTGTCATCCCCAGACAGCCTGCTGCAATGGATGGCCACTTAATGAGGGAGGGAGGGCGAGAGAGAGAGAGAGAGGGAGAGTAGAGGGCTTGGTCCTTTCCCTCTTGTCCAGAGAGGTGCCGTGACACTCAGAAGCGGTCTGTGTGCAGGGGAATTGTGGGTAAGGATGAGGGAGAGCTGAGAGGGAGCTTGGTCAATGGCCAACCTAACATGTTCTTGTGTTGTTGACTTCTTTACAAACTGCAGGGCAGGACTTGCTTCACATAGGGCATTTTGTCACAGATGCCCACATGCCAGTTTTTCTTTACTGTGTCTATGAAAAAATGTTTTGATTTTGAGGCAGACTTGATTACACTTAATTGACGACACCCTAATGCTATTTTTTTATCAAAAGAAAAGTTTTGGAACTACTGAGAGGTCAAAAAATTCAGTGTTCATTTGATTTGAAAAAGAGCTGAGAAATAAATAGCCACAGAAACAGGAAATAGAAACAAATAACCACAGATACAGGAAATAGAAAATAACAAACACAGATACAGGAAATAGAAAATATATAACCATAGATCCAGGAAATAGAAAATAGATAACCATAGATACAGGAAATAGAAAACAAATAACCACAGATACAGGAAATAGAAAATAACAAGACACAGATACAGGAAATAGAAAATAGATAACCATAGATACAGGAAATAAAAAATAACAAGACACAGATACAGGTAATAGAAAACAGATAACCATAGATACAGGAAATAGAAAATAACAGGACACAGATACAGGAAATAGAAAATAATGAGACACACCTCTCCTCTCCTCTCCTCTCCTCATGGCTTTGCTGTCAGAGCCTGAACAAACACACTGCGTTCTGCTTTTCATTCTCTCCTCTTGCGGTAAATCAAATATGCTAGAGCAAACATGCTATAACAGCACTGAGAATGTCAATTTATCCAGCGCTACATTTCACATCGCCCATCCGTCTTCCTTATTATTGTCTCAGTAAGATAGATCAATATTTTGGTTTCTCAGAACAGACGTGTCTCGAGTCATCGGTGTGCATAACAGTGATGGGGCTGTCATGATTTATTTTCACACTTTCACAGTCAGTGAACATACACCTGTTTATTTTCTGCACACAATCACACACACACACACACACACACACACACCACACACACACAACAACACACACACACACACATACACACGCACACACTGATGTGAGATGATCCAAAGATACAGATGAAGAGTTACACCAAGACTTCATTTGTTGTCTACACCATTCCCACATGAAAATGGAAAATGTTTACTGGGATTATAAAAATTATATATGGGATTACTGGGATGATTATGAGAAGTGTATCTAGGGATTTACATGGTCCCTACACTTTCCTGGCAGGACAAATAAGAATCATGCACGTATGTTTTCAACAGGACTTTAACAAATGGATTCCTCGTAATTCTGGTTGATTTTGTATTGTTTCCAAAGCAAAGGGAATATGGGGTTGCCAAATAAAAAAAAAACAAGCAAAACTTTGACAGTAAGACACCACATTTTTACCAGCTAATGATTTACTGGTCAAATGTATCATGCTAACGTTTGGATAAGCATTCGGCAATGTTCCCTTTGGGCGATCATCTCCAAATCCACTTGTGTAGCATGAGCACATTACTGTAATTTTACACCGTTAGGACAATATTAATATCCATATTCACACATTCCCAGCCCCCACAGATACATGGGGGGAGAGAATGGCAAGTACAAACACAGTTCATCAGACCAAGACACCAAGATGGATGAGCAGCCGGTTGCCTGTCCGTTTTCATTTCCAGGGAGACGACTGACAGCCAGAGATGGTGGTGGTGGTGGTGTGTGTGTGTGTGTGTGTGTGTGTGTGTGTGTGAGAGAGAGAGAGGTGGGGGGGGGGGTGTTGCTGGGGCTTCACTAGCAGCTGTTAAAATTGTTCATAGGAAAACATTGATTGCTAGATTTCCATAAGTGGACAGACTCCAGTAACGCAAAAACACAGATTTTCTATTTAACTAAGGACTGTGAATCCTCAAGGGTGGGCCTCTAAGAAACGCCATGTGTCATGACTAACACAGCCCAAGACAGGAGGGTTTGAAGAGCATGTGAATATGATCCCCCTCCCCTGTTCCAGATGGAGGAGTGTGAGCGATAGTACTGCATCAGGTCCGAGGCTTAATAACACAGGCTGCTGGAAGAAATGCTGAGGACTTATCTGAGAGCCCCTGTAGGAGCCTTTGTGTTCTCAGGGGGAAGCAAAAAAACAGAGAGAGAAAAAGAGAGTGAGCATCGCTTCAATGGGGCTTTTGTAGTGAAAGGCAGGGATGTAGAAAGCATTGACAAATACCTGCAAGTCCTCTCTCTCTCACTCCCCCACCCCACCCCCTTTACCTTTCAGCCGTGCTCAGGATACACTGCGAACAAACGGAGCCTCTGTCCCACGGTTTCGTCCTGCGCAATCCGTTTCTTCTTTCCAGGAAAACAAGACAGTGGGCCTGGTTCACCTGCAGGCAGGCAAGAGAGAGAGAGAGAGAGACTGAATTAAGGCAGAAATGGAGTGAAAAGAGAGGAATGTACTGTAGCCTGGAGGAAGATGAGGGGGTCATGCAGTCTGTTAGAGGTGTGATTTTATTCTCTTCCAATTTCGCCTTGATTCATCTAGTGCTTGATCTGGAAAGCTCAAATGTATGGTGAATACCAGTGGGGCAAATGGGTCTGGTGTAATCTTATAATTTGATTGCTGTCCTTGTCCTGCTTGTTTTTAAGATTAAACCTGGAGTAAGATTAGGCTAGATGGAAAGATCAGCCAAAGTGTAAAGTATCCATTATATAATTTTCTCCATTTTCAAGTGAATAAATTGTAGTTGCAATGAGGAAGTTAAAGGACATCGGATAACCACCACATGATAGAGATAGTTTGAGCCAGATGGTTAAGAAGAGAATGGCAATGACAATGGCATGAAATGTGGAAGGGATTGTCAAAACTGATGGTTTTGAAAAAATCTTTGGAAACCTCTGCTACACTTTTGCCTCAGAAATACATATGAAATCGGGGGGATTTACTAAATGAAAGCTGGGGAAATATGGGCAAAGGGAAGGATTTACTGAAGATGGTTAATTTGAGAGAAAGATTCCAAAAGCAGTGCTCTGTCCCCATCAGTTCAAGGGTGTGACTGTCGTTCAAGGGACATCCATGTTGAAGGGTGTGACTGTCACGTCCAAGGGACGTCCACGTTCAAGGAACAAATTACACACTGACAGACTGAACAGAAAGTATATGATGTGTTGAGAAAAGAGTGAATAGAAATAATGCATCAAATTGTTACTTACAGCATATTATTCCAAAACTGCTATTTGGCCTTGTGCAGGGACAAGTTAATGTCTCAACAGCATCCATTAACTGTCAGGTGACAGACACAGAAGGAAGGTGACACTGTCTGAAGGCACTGAGAGACACTGCTGATAATTCATCCGTATGAGTATAAGAGAAGCGAAGAGTCAGGTGTCCCTAAAAATGCTACACCTTAAGAGCGCTTTAGGAAAACACATCAGTCAGGTGTCCCTAAAAATGCTACACCTTAAGAGCGCTTTAGGAAAACACATCAGTCAGGTGTCCCTAAAAATGCTACATCTTAGGAGCGCTTTAGGAAAACACATCAGTCAGGTGTCCCTAAAATCTGGCAATGTTGGGGGAGAGGGAGATATGCGTCACTGGAGATTGACCTGTTCAGAGATGTTCAAGATGACAAATATTTTAGAGCTACTAATACTCTACTAATTCTAAAGACCTTTCTTCTACTGGGGGAATACAACAAACACACACACACTCACACATACAAACTTCACCAGTTTTAGTCGACAGAATACAGAACAAATCAGACTAACTTGGCAATACCTCGACTGCATATCCCTTTTTGATTTTCTTCACTGCATCGTCTGGAGAGGAGCACCTGAGGAGGGCTTGAGTTTAGCTGAGCTCAGTAGTCAGTTGCCTTTATGCTCAGCTTGGCTGCAGTAGCAGTGGGACTCAATTCACATTCCAAATACAACTGTGTCAATATGGCTTTTGCTCAAGGTATTCAAACAGATGCTGTGTTTGAAAACTGTTTTTATCAGAGGAATAAAGTTGTGGGGAACTTAGAGGAAAGTCACTTATATTGTTTTTTGATGAGGTAAAGTTATACTTTATCTCCCTATTGGCTTTGGCAAGTTTGATCTAGCTAGCTAGCGCTGCACTGTTGAGTTCTCTCTTTTTTGTGCCATTCCATGCTCACTTTTAATATAATCTGAATCAGTGCCTGCTAGCTAATGGCTGCTCCTGGTTCCATTTCAATGCGGGAACTACACTAGGCACAATAAAGAGATTGAACCAAGGTTCATTGTGTTTGGTTAATAGCCTACTCTTTTAACACAAATAGAACCACATTTCCAAACCTTAATGAATGTGATGAAGGTTGTGAGAAATAGCAATCTCAGGTTAAACCCAGAATAGGCTTTACACACTTTTAAGAGTTAATGAATCTACAGGGAAGTTCTGTCCCAAATGGAACATCCACAGTTCCTTAAGGCAATCCCACAAACAGGGCAGCCCCCTGAAGCACTTTCCCTTGAGCTGTTAGCACAAAGATTTGTTAATTACCCAGATCTGCCCTGTTCCCAGGGCACCGATAATGATCACTGAGGTCATTCTCAAATCTTTTGTCTGAGGATCAGAAAGTCAGGAAGAGGCCTGGCAATGAATAGAACCTCATGTTTACGTAATCCCCAAAGTATGCTGTAGCTGTGGCAACTACAAGCCATTTTCATTAGCATCATACCTATTTCTTTTGCATAGTTAACGCCAGTGTTTCATCAAAGACTACTCCTTCAATGCTGGTTGTGACTGAAGGGCTTGCAGACAGATCTTATGAGTGTAAAATCAAATAGAGCTCAGAGGTGGCTTGGGTTGGGGGGGAGGGGGGGGGGGGGGGTGTTCTCTGAGGAGTTACTTAAAAAAGAATAATGAGATACAAACGCTTCATCCCTCCTAGGCCTGGGAAAGCTGAATAATACTCGTTCTTTTGTTAAATTATTCATGTTGATGTGAGTTTTTATCTTCTGCTCTGCCTGCAACTTTGCCCAAATGTTTTTTCTCTACCGTGTGGCTCCTGCAAAGAAAACGACACACTGCATTAGACAAGTGGTGAAGGCATTTAGCTCTGTTGGTGTTTTGCGACAAGCCATCAAAAGAAAGGAAGCGATAAGGAGGTTGAGAGTTTTTCTGTTCACTTGTGTTCTATGGCTTTCTATTCCTATGTGATGGTATCCAGATTCTCATGTAGGGTTGAAAGCCATTGGATGCTGTGTGGCAAATCAACAAGAGAGAGAAAGCAGGCACAAACAGGGAGGATCAAACGCCCAGAATGTATTTAAATACACACTCCAGCACTGCTGAGCCAAGCTTTGAGAGCTACCATCTTATTTGCGGGGGAGTCTTCAAAGGTTCCAAAGATGAAGTCAGTAGTGACAAACTCTTACAATTACCACAGGGATCTCTAAAAGCATGCAAGTCACAAATGAATCTGGTTTGATACTCCATTGTTCTGCGGGAGAGATTAGCTGAAAAGAGGTATGCTGGTAGCACACTGTGCTCTCACAGTTGCTCATCGGGAAGCTCCTTAATTGTGTGTTCAACTGGCTGTGTAGGAGAATCCCTAACAAAACAGGCAATTTACAGATAACTGCTTTTTTTTTAAATGCTCAAGTCTTTAAACAAAAAGCATTACCTATGAGATGATTCAATTCTGATGATTCATCCTACCAGATTCAATTTTGGTGGTGATCTGGAACACTGTCTGAAATTTGTATTGGGTCAGTGACCCTATATTGCCTTGGTGGAGGTCTGTACTCTCCGAGTGCTTTTCTAGTTCAGTATATGGCCCGCAAACAGAAAGGTTTGGCCACCCCATATCTAAATGAATTTGAGGATGTCATACATCTCTGCATCATGTCACTTGTACTGGTTAGTCCTCAAAAGTTTCTGTTTGTTACAAATATACAAAGAGTCTATTCATATCTGAGATGGGCCATATGGTTCATGGTTCAAATATACTCATATTTTCCCTCAGTCAATCAGACTGTCTCTGCCTTGGGGGGTAAACAATAATTAATATGCTAACATTTTCTCAGCTGACACAATGCTGAAAAGCCCTGCTTTGGGTGTGTGATAAGGAATGCCAAGAGGCCTGACAGGCATTTCTTGTATAATGAGCGAAGCGTCTCAACGCCCTGCCTTGTTTTTAGGGGAAAACAAGGTGGCCACAGCTCATTCCCTCTCGAGACAACTGACAAGATGTTCCAGTGACAACAACAGAATTTTCTTAAAATAAGACGCTGTCACTGCCTGCCTATGTCTCTAATGGCCAAGTAACACAAAATAGATGCACGCATGTACCCACTCGTGCAAAACACCCACATAGAAAAATTGTCTGGCATCATACAAATAACACCTGGGGACATATGTATGGCCCTTACAGCATCCTGTCAGGCCGGATAAAAGTGATATATGTTTTCCATGGACTTTTCCATGTGCACAGATGCATGATGTTGCACCTATTTTCTGTGCTTATCATATCTGTCCATGTCTACATGCCTTGTGATTGTGGATCCAATTTGCTCCCCTCGCCAGTCCGATCCACTGATCAACAGCTCTACTGCATGTACCCCATCTTAACCCTATATCTGTCAGTTATAGGCTGATCAAAAGAAAAGACATCCTCACCCCAGTGTTTGAGTCTGTATAATTAGATTCCAGTGCAGTGGTAGCATACTCTCTGCATATTGCTCAGTTGACTGGCCAGTGTTTGATGTTGGGCATCTATCTCTGACTGCAAAAATGAAAAGCAGCAGGAGAGCTCAAGTTTACCCTCTCCTTATTGCATCTCAACTTTGCAAGTTTCTCAGCCAGCGTGAAAACAGCAAGCTGGTGGGTGGGGGGAAAGAGGAAGCAGGAGAAGACTACAAGGGTTCATGCACAGCATATGCATACTGATGAGAGAACAAGAGCTGCATGCACGCTAATCTGGGCGGCAAGCGAAGCATTTGGAGAATGGTGGTTGGAACAAATCAGAGCGCGTTCACTTGGGGAAAGGCAACTACAGAAGAGAAGCCCCCACAACTCTGGAATAAACAGCCCAAAGAGAGTGTGTGTCTGCAGCCTGGATGATTGCACGGCTGGGGAACATCAAGGAGATCGAGGCTCTGCTATGCATGGCACGTTTCTAGTTGGCCAATTCCTTCTGGACTGAAAGACCTTATTAGTGCGACAGGATAATCCTTGCACCAGAAGCTCAATCAAGTAGCAATATTGGTTTATCATAGGCCCTTAAACACGTCTGATGCATAACTAATATGGAACCATGGGACTTTAAACTAAACATTTCTTCAGACACCATGGAGGTTTAATCCATTTTTAAAGACAAAAACAAACAGCAATACGTCAAGGCTATTTAGAGAGAATCTATACAAGTTTTTTTATTTGTACCGAAACCTTGCTGCTATGTCTTCAAGAGGAAAATCCCAACTCACAGATCATTATCTGAATTTTACACGTATTCAAGACCTATGCTAAAAAAAATAAATTTCAAAATAGGATTTAAAGTAGAAATATGTGGAAAGTAGGATAATGAAAAATAGTTACTTAAGTAGTGCCAACTAGTATGTGACATTTGTACTTCGCCTGAGTACTCTTTTGTCTTTTATTTTGTTTCATTCTCATTCTTATTCCAGACACAATCAAAGTAAACTATATTGCACATTGTTTTTACAGATCGCTTTGAACTTGGATGAACCCACCCACCAACCTACACACGCATGCACACACACACATTAATTGCCTAAAAACAACAAATTGATGGTTGGTATTTGGCATTATATTATTCGGCTTTCCGACTATTCTGTGAATTCTTCTTGACTCTTTCCTGGCTGTCCGTAGAGAAATCACTATGTAAATCAGTAAGTAATGTCTCTGGGTGTCAAGGGGGGTCTAAGCCAATCACACTGATTGCCTCTTAATGGATTCTGCTACATATATTTCCACTGCTTGGGCATAATCTTTATGTGTTAGTATATCAATCGAAATTCCCTAAATTTCAAGGTTGCAACCAATGTAAAGCAACTGAGATTCAGTGGAAGCAAAGCTGTACATATAGTTTTGTTGAGTTATTTGGACCAGATAATAATGTTTAGGGATATTTACAGCCACATAATTATCTAGGGATGGCCAGTGGCAAGAGACCATCAAGTTTTGACTACCAGCCATATTCAATAATATTTCAATACATTGGTAATATGTGCAATATTTGAAAATGTGTATTTGAGGGTTACCTTGATCCAGTTGCTACCAAATTTGGTACTGATTGTGTTAACAGATATACACAAATGTGGTACTGATGTTGTTAACAGATATACACTAATGTGGTACTGATTGTGTTAACAGATATACACAAATGTGGTACTGATTGTGTTAACAGATATACACAAATTTCTGCTATTTCACTTTTTCTGACTAGCATGCAACATTGAAGCTGTAAAGGACTTTATACTCAAAATTAGTGTTGCAAAATGTATGCAAATGTATACTAATTAGAAAATATAAATAATAAATTCATATTTCTATAATTTATATGTATATATAAATTCAGTGACAAACATATATATTTATGTATCCTAAGTATTTGGCTTCAAAGAAAAATAGATACTCTCCCTGGTATACTTAGGTGACCAACAGCAGAATGAAATAGCATTGGAGTCGTTTTTTGCTGATCTTTGCAAGGTCTTGAAAGAGTCAAAAAAACACAGTTCTTTGCATTTGATGATTTAGGTCCTCTGAAATCAGCTGAAATCTTGAGAGTTCGTTTATACTGACTAAGTTCCTTACGTTTTTATGTATGTATGTATTTCTTTCTTTCTTTAAATTTCCTGCTGATTTCTTTTTATTAACCAGCAGGACTACTCCTTTGGTGTATGCCTGCTGGCCTCCGAAATGAGAGAAAACAATAATTGTAAACTTGCCTTCTACAAAGTATCTTTGCGCACATACCATTGTTTCTAAATCATATGACCTTCATTAGACCAACCAAATTGACACGCTGACGTGATCGAAATTTCATTGGAAGAAAATCGGAGCTTCGTTCAAATCCAAGTTTGGTCTGAAGCTGCTGCTAGCAAGATCAGTTTTGATACTAAACAACATTTCTTTGGACTATCTTGTGAGTATAAGGAGTGGGCTCCTAAAACTGCATCTGAAACCCGTATATATTAAAAATAATCCTCCAATCCACAGTAAAAGAGACAATATAGGCAGTGAACATTTAACTAGTTAATAGTTGGTTAGCTAGCATTAACTGCTAACGTCAATGTAAACCTTGTTGAATATTTAAATGGATGCCAGGAAATACCTTGTTACTGTCGCAAAATGGCTTCAGGTCGCTTATCTTCTTTTAACGTTGATGAGAATTAAGATTGATAACGGTGGCAACAGAACAAATAAACTGTCTTTTGACAACTCTTGTTTTTCCTTTTTTCGTTTGTTTATTGTAGCTAAACGTTAGCTAGCTTTGATATCAGTACACCACCAGGTGGAATTTCTGAGAAGTGACGAGAAAAAAAATACTAACTCCTAAAAGTTCACATTGTGTACCAATGATTCAATTAATTTCATAGTTTCCAACTAATGTTACTCGATCTCTCAGATACGCCTCCAGAAAATATCCATGCCCAAAACTCTCAGTCCTCGTGTTGCTGCAGCTGTTAAGGCGGCTGCTTGCGCCCCACACTCGTGAGTGTCAGTAGCAGCAGTATTGCTCGTGCTGTGCCTCTAGTACGGGCCCAGTTTGTCTCGTCATGCCGGTTTTCTCGGAAGATCCTTCTCAGTTCTCGAAAGAGAGACTGAAGTCAGAATTAATTGCACACAACGTAGCTTTGCCTCCGACTGACAGTAAGAAACAGGAGTATCTGGAACTCTACCTGAAAAATGTGGACACAAAAAATGCTGCAGATTTCTCTAGCGATGAGGAGGAGGAACGGCCGCCAGAGGTTGACAGCGTGAGTTCACGGTGACACTTCAGTGTAATGCAAAGCATGTAACTGATTGACAACTGCTAATCTGCAAATTACTTGAGTTACTCTGTCTTACAATTAAAATTTGCTTTCACATTATCGTTGCTGTCTCTTCAACTTAAAATTGACAAAAACCCCAGCAACATTTGGCGAAGACAAAGCCAGATCTTATTTCGTTTTTATGCAACTTCCCAGGCATGGCTCATCCAATTAACCAGTCAACTGGAAATGGTGACCTTTTTTTCACACTGTAGACTGAAAGAACGAAGTTTGATTGTCAATGCATAGTATTTCATTTCTGTTGCTGTTTCATCCAGAGCAATTGCAGCCGAACTTTAATATGCAACACCAAGACAGCATGCTGCTTAAGTGACCCCATGTAGGCTAGACACAGAAGAAGGATATGGAAGTTATTTTTTGCCCTGTTAAATCACAGGTATTCAGGGTCTCCCTCTCGGTTGAGCTAAGTGTGGTGGCGCAGCTGTTGCAGACCAGCAATGCAACTGATACTTTCTGCCCTCCTGTCAGGTCAGAGCGCAGCGCGTCCTCAGCGGGCTGCACTGCAATGGTGCACTGGTTTGATTGGTGGTTGCCTGCCAAATGTGGGTCACCCCGTAACTTCCAGACAGGTGTCAGAGATCGAAACGCGTCAGCTATGCATTACATAGATGCTGGACCTTTTCAGCAAGGATTTCATTTCAAACAATTTGCCCCTGTGAAGTAAACGCCATGTTTTTATTTATTTATTTATTTATTTTAAGCCATTTTACCCAATACTCCTAATGAAACCCTGCCACCCCTGACCTGCTGCTCTCTGGGTGGGTCTTTAAGCTTGTGAGATCACTCATGATTCTCTTGATCTGCCTCTCCAGGCAGCCTGCAGTTTCTGTTCAGTGACTCCATTGTATACGGTTCACCCCATTCAGACTTTGCCCATGGATTTTTGAATATAACCAATGACTAATTCGAAATTAGTATATAGACTTTTTGTTGGTTTTGTTTTAATTTTTTATGTCTTGATATCTGTTTTTGTGATGCACCCTGTGTCTTACAAGCACTTTATGAAGAACAAAAATGTCCTCATTGTTTTGTTATGGTCTATAGGTCCGTCTTTTGTTTGCTGCCTTTTTCCATTGAACCACCAACTACTAATACTCAAACTAGTGAGTAGTGGGAACTTGTGGTTTTGACAGACTGAAAGCCACACAGAGGACATTTTATGAGCTGCAGATCTCCTTGGTGGTCACTCACTGGCATAAAATCTTTCATTATCAAGACGTTCCCTCCTGCTTGGCGGTGTCCTCAAACGGCTGGCTGATTGACTGTGTGCGCTGCCTCTCTCTTTGTGCTCCCCTCAGCAGGCGCAGGGGGCAGAGGAGTCAGACATGCGGGACCTGAGTGGACTGACCGATGAGGAGCTCAAAGCACGCCTGCTGCAGCACGGCTTCCATCCCGGCCCCATTACTGGTGAGCTCCCTCTGCCAGACTGCTATGGACCGTAATCTCTCTCTCTCTCCCTCTCCCAGACAGATCAGCAGCCCAGAGCTATGGACCATAGTCTCTCTCTCTCTCTCTCTCTCTTTCCCTCTCTCTCACTTCCCCGCCCCCCTCCGCCAGGCTTCTGTAGACCATAGTCTCCCTGACTCTCTTAGACAGCAGCCCAGAGCTATGGACCATAGTCTCTCTGTCTCTGTCTCTCTCTCTCTCTCTCTCTCTCTCTCCCCCTCTGCCAGACTGCTATAGACCATAGTCTCCCTGTCCCTCTCCCAGACAGCAGCCCAGAGCTATGGACCATAGTCTCTCTCTCTCTCCCTCTGCCAGACTGCTATGGACCATAGTCTCTCTCTTTCTCCCCTCTTTCTCTTCCTCTGCCAGACAGATCAGCAGCCCAGAGCTATGGACCATAATATCTCTCTCTCTCTCTCTCCATGTTTTATCAGGATATTTGCACATGTTGTTCTCATTAAACTAGCCTGCACACACACATATTGTATTTGTCACACTTTTTCCCCCTTTTATTTCTTTGTCTCTCTCTTTTCTCTCACCCTGTGCTTCTGTTTTTCTCCGATATTCTACTGTTACGCATAATTCTGCGGGCCAGTGAATAATCGCCTAGATGACATTTCACATAAAAGAAAAGAATTGAAGAATTGCAGTCTGTTCAGTTTTACAGTATATGAACAAACAAACTATCTCTTTATTTTTTTTGCTTGTTTGTTTGTTTGTTTGTTGTTTTTCCTACTGAGTTGTTTGTTTGTTTTGTTAGCTACAACGCGGTATGTCTATGAGAAGAAACTCAGGAGACTGCTGGAACCCAAGGTGCTTCCCCAGCAGAATGGTTCAGGAGATCAAGCCATGTATTCTGACAGTGAGGAAGAGGAGAATGAGGAGGAGGAGGAGGAAGAACAGCTTGGTATACTGACAAATCACTCTCAAGTTCACTCACATTGTTTAGGGATTAATAATTTCCACTGAATGTGTAAATTCACCCAATACAAGCTGTATTATATATTCAGTATGGTTGGAACCTTTAATCGAATAATGGATTAGTTATCAACTATAAAATTAATCAACAACTATTTGGGTAATCAACTAATCAGTTTATGCCTTTTGTAAAGGAATGTTCTACCAAATCTGTGATTGCAGCGCCTTAAATTTGAAAACTTAACTCTGTTTCCTCTGTTATGATGGTGAACTAGCGTGTGCATCCCTAATATAGTATTTTGTCTGCTGTCTAGATCCTAGTCTTGAGGCCGTCACTTTTGCAGAGAAGGACACTGCAGATAGTAAGGTGAGTGCAAAGGTAAAGCAGACATGCAGGTGTGCAGGTGGTTTCAGAAGTGTAGAATATCATTATGCTGTAGTTGGCAGTCTTGTAGGCCTGGTTGCTCAAGTGCTGTTTCTCCTGGTCAAAAATGGTTCTAGAGGGAATTGACCGTTTCACATCTCTGTGTGGTGTAGTTTCTCAGTGAGCAGAGATTTCTGTGTTGCTCACAGTGCCATCTTGTGCCAGAAGGAAGACATTGTGTCTGGACAGACAGACTTGTACACACACCTTTTAGAAATACAGTCAAACGCACACTTGCTAAGCCCACTCACCCCACTCACATAGTCTCTGGAGCCTGGCACATAATTGTATTGCATCTGTTGTGTTGTTGCTATTTCCACATGGAGCAGATGGAGACTCCCAGTATGGACGGCTATAAATGGTATCCTCAGTGTTTTATACCTTCCGCCAGACTGGTAAATATGTCATTACCAGGAATCTTATGGTTTTTTTTTTGTTTTTTTTAATCACAATATGTTCTTATGGCCATGGATATGTATTTTTGGGGTTTCTCATTAAAAACACAAATGATATCGACTGGATCCCATTTGCCAATTGTGTAATTGGTAACATAAAAAAAAAAGTTTTTTTTTTTTTAGTTGGCTAAAATTCTGAAACACTGGAAAATGTCCCCCAGTCATATTTGAACATTAAATACTTCTAACAAGCACTTATTCAGAAAGAAATAAAATATGTGTTTCATCTTGCCACAATTTTTATATTTTAAACAGCCCCATGTCTGAGCCCCATGTCTAAGTGGCAGTCATAATGAATATTCTGAATTCATAATTCATAATCTGTCCCTAATGAATATGGTGCACAAGCTGGATGGCTTCTGGAAGCTCCCTAAATTGAACATGGATGATGACTGGTGGGTAGCCCCCCCATTCAACCCCTCTCTGGCACTGGGCCACAAACACTGGGCTTCAGTCATTAAAATTCCATCCAGCTGGCTGCTCTGAACGTAGGGAGTTTAGATAAGCCCTTGTTTACTTTCTCAAGCTGTTTTTGCCTGTTCTTTGGCTCTTGGAACAGCTTTCAAACCATAGGGTTGTTTCAAACCATTTGATTTCATTCGGTTCGTTTGGTGCTGCTGTAAGTTGCGCCTGTTGCAGGTCAAGGAAAGAAGCAGATTCGCCAAGACCTCAGTGTCTCCTTCAGCATTCTCTGTGACTGAGCTGGTTCAGGAGGGGAGTTGGATTCCTTCATCTTGAGTAAATGTGGTGGTGGTCTTGGGTTGGGCTGCAACAGTCAGTCAAAAAGTAGCTGTTAAATTATTTGGTAATTTGTTAATTGATTCTGCATTTTTTTAAGAAAATGCCTCTAAACTTTTCAAAGTTTTCTGTTTTCTCAAAGTTTTGTGCCTTAACTTACCATCTTTGGAAGGCAGACAAAACAAGAACACATTCTTGGGATTTAGAAAATGCTGATCAGCATTTTCTCACTGTATTACATTTCAAACAACTAATTAATTAATTGAGATAATTATTAATAATTAATAACGATCACAAGTTGCAGCCCAAGGGTTGGTTTCACAGCAGGTTGTGTGGTGTTCTGTATGTGTGAGGGCACTGTGGGGTGTGAAGTGGTCATTGTCCTGCTGATGGCATTGCCTCTGGTTTGTCTTAAAGTGAAGTCTGGAGAACTACCAATAGCCCTGTTGTTTGAGCTCACCTTGTGCTGTCGGTAGGAAAAAGAATAAGAAAAGTGAGCTGGCAGCTAACACTGAATGTGGCCACAAACTCTTGTTTCAATTAAATTTTCCATGGCCCTATTCAGTTTGCTTTAGCTGGCAGTTCGATGTTTGGCCTTTGTTGTACCAAATCTTCTCATTCTTTTTTCGTACTACACCGCTTAATGACCTCGAATAGCAGGGCAATAATTAGAAGTGCTCTGACCTATCGCTTTAAGAAGGGTATTGTGCTCTAACGTGATTTGCCTTTATCCAAACGTTAGATTGAACGGAAGCGGTCTTTTAGCTCAAAAACCCACCCAGACTCAGTCTTCAACTGCTACAGTGACTCAAGACCAAAGACAACTGAAAGGCGGGTCAGTCGTGGCACTGTGACATCAAAATGGCAGAGAGCGCATATATTTCTGTGACAATATTTGTGGTGATTTTGAATGAGTGGTTTTTATGTGCAATGTGTCCACCTGCCTTTACAGATGCTGGATAAATTTACTATGACCAGCCGCTCTCTCCTCTGCTCTCCTCCCATGTCAACATTCAGGCATCAGATAGCAGTACTTGTTTTATTCCTGATTATTCCTTCCACCAAAAGCTATTATTTCCTACCAGCTCTTCTCTTTTTTGGGAATCTCTTCCTTTCCGTTGTTGTATTCTAGGCTATTCTCACCCTCTTTGGTGGGGTTGTATGAGCTTCCTGCAGTGCACCAGATCTGACCAGTTGTTTAATTTTGCCACACATTGGAATGTCATGCTCCACTTGCCCAGGCTGGTGTTGAAATGTGTTTACTTTTTTGGAAAAACAAAGGGTTTGTTGTTTTTTACACTCCGCACAGAACTCATAGTGCATCATTGAAGGCTTGGTGGAGCTTCCCAGGAATCTTCTTCCTTGGAAGCTCCCCTGTCTGTCAGTTTATCTATGTCTGTCTGTCTGTATACACACACAATGTGTAATTTGTAAAGATGTTTTTTCTAGTGGTCAGAGGGAACATTTGATCCAACAATTTGCAGAAAAACTTTGGCAACTATATTCCAGAGAGAAACCGTAGTCATGGACAAGCCTTTTAATCTTGGTTGTTTTCATGCAGCCCTAAGCCTTATGTATTAGTAAAGAGAGGCCTGGATTGTAATCTGGTGTGTGTGTGGCGACCTTCTGTGTGTGTCATGGGATTGAATTCCTTAGGGGATGTAGAAGCAGGCCGAGCTGGAGCTCCTCTGTCCCTCAGATGTTGAAGGAGCTTTGTGGTGGTGTGTGATGGTGCATTTTTTGCTTAAAGTTGATTGGCAGACATTTTAATTAAAATGACACGAGCTTGCAATGCGGGATGTAGGAATCAAACCCAGATAGACTGATTGTTAGCCAGGGTGTAGGAATCAAACCCAGATAGACTGGTTGTTAGCCAGCGACATTACTGCTATTCCAGCAAGACTTGGAGACATCCAGAAATTGACTTAGGCCCTGTTTACACATATCTAGATATTTTTATGAACAGGTTTTTTTTTTATGTGTATTCAGTGGAATTCAGAAAATACAGCGTTTTGAAAAATCTCCGTTTGAAGTGGCTAATACTCTTTTACTTATAAACGAGAGGCTCAAACCGATAAAAAAAATGTCAGTTCGTAAAAAAATCTAGGTACGTGTAAATAGGGCATTAGAATTAACAACAGAAAATAAATAAGTGTCTGTATTGTAAATGTCACCTATGATGAACACCAGACGTCCACTGAAGTTAACATGCTTAGTAGCCAGTGTGAATCTGACTATTTTCCAAATACACTGTGAGACATAAAAGGTAAGGTGTTTGCAAGAATGCTGTGTGATTACCTTCAAGACCACTCAGAACTCCACCTTGCTCCTTCAAAGAACTGACCATTGCTGTTGGACAATTTACTGTAGGGAACAAATATGATTAGTCCACCTCAAAAAGACCTTTGAGTAGTTTGACACGATCACGTTTTAGTGAGTGTTTGGTTTTTCTATTTTACTGGGGTGGATGACCTTTCTGCTTTTGATGTTTTGTTTGAATCTCACTGGCCATTTATCTCTCTCTCCCCGTTTCATTTGTTGTTTGTGTCTGTCTGATCTCTACAGCCTCAGGTGCCTGTCACAGATGTCCTCATGGAGATATTCCCAGAGACCGAGAAGACACCAACTGGCATTTCGTGAGTGAAGCCTCCTCAAAAAAATCTGCATATGTTGACAAATTATATTAAACATCTTTATACATTAACAAATCAGACTAAACGTGATCAAGTGGCTGTCTGGAAAGGAAACAATACAAGTCCAGACAAAATATCTAAAAGTCTGTGTACAGAAATCCCCCAAGAGACTTAATTAACTTCCTAAAAGCTAGTTCTTGTTTTAGAACTGTTTAGGTCAGCACATAGCCACTGTCAGTTTGTTAGTTCTAAATTGTTGCTAAAACAGCTTTTTTCCCCCCCACTTGCATTACACACAATGCTGCATCTACAATTTTGCTCTCGCTCTCTCTGTCCCGCACCAGTGCATCGCGGCGCAAGCCGATAAAGGGAGCTGCGGGGCGGCCGGTGCAGTTTAAGTACCCAGACACCCCACTGAGCCCAAACTCAGCCGACCAGCAGGAGGTCCAGCGCCGCCAGGTCCCCCTCTGGGTCCAGCTTGTGATCTTCCTCATCGTCACCTTGGTCCTGTATGTCACTTACTCGGCCATGGAGGATTCGCTGGAGAACCCGCTAACACTGCTGCTTGACGGCCTCAACCAGGCTGCCGAGGTGATTGAGGGAGAGCTAGCAGCGCCTGACGTTGAAGACGCTCCCTCAGTGGTTGATGCCACTACCGCGGCCTCTCTCTCAGGGGAGTAGCACGACTTGACCTCACCGCGTTTGTTTTTATAGTTTACACCAGTTACAATTACATCATCAGTATTCTGCAGGAGATGGACTCATATTGCCTTACATGGACTAGACAGAAGACAAAACAGTCATCACATTTTAACTTATGAATGAGTTGGACAATGACGTTTTTAAGACTAAACAGTCACACTGTATGATGTTGTTTTCCCCCCAGTTTGGTCTGTTAACAGCAACTTGAAGAATCTCTGCATATTATATAAGAAAGCTGTCAACATATCACCATTGTTGTGAATGTTATATCACTCATTATGTGGAGAATCGGGAACAAAGGTCAGCATGGTCTTATTCAACGATAGCAATATAATGTTTGGTGATGCTTCAGTTTTACATCAATTTTCAGATTTTTTTTGTCCTTTTTTACATGTTCTAATCATTCGATGTTCCTTAATAAAGTATTTGTCAAATATTCTTGTGTGTCCATTTTTAATCTGGTGAATATTAACTGTGCTGTTCGCAAATTTCATTTTGAAACTGAGCATATGACCCTTTTCAAGAAGTCAGGTCGATGACATCCATTCCAACACAGCAGGTGGCGCCCGTGCGGCATAACGCGCCGGTTCTCCTGGTAAACAATTTACTGTCATTCAGAATTGAAAAATGACAGGCCAAAGCGTGAGGCTGCGAATCACTAAGCTTTTGAAAGTTGTTTTCTTGAGTTTACTATTCATTTTTACTGGCCTAATTCTCGTCGCTACGGTTAGAACGATTTCATTAGATGTGAATATCGGGTTGAAACTGGCACAGTGGGAGATGACCGAACATATCCCCCCCAATATAACCAGTGCACACAGACAGCGGCTCATTTCCAATTTCAAAGGTAAGTTTGCTGTTCAGGCGTGTTCATCAAATGATTTGTGGGTAACCACGACAAAACGTTAATTTGGAGAAAATGCATTTATTTCCAATTCGTTTCCGGAAATGTAAGATGATGGCTATAATCTCGACATCTTTCAAATCACGTGAAGACCTCACATTTAACATAGTTTTGTCTATGCTTTGCTTATTTATTATTTTGTGTGTTGCAAATTCTGTGTAATTTTAGGGTTGCGTGTCCTCTTTTGTGATAGTGTAACGTGAATGGACAATTGTATACGCCTTCCTCCTGTTTCTCTGCCACTGTAGAGGCGATTCGGATCCCCACCGTGTCCTTTTCGGAAACTGAGCTGAACACCACTGCACTTGGAGAGTTCTATAAACTGATGACAAAAGGTGGTCTCTAGACACTTCCTCAGGACATCACACACGCTTAAGTATTGATTGTTTTCTAACATGCCGTGTTTGTGTGCCCCGCAGCTTTCCCTACATTGTTTTCCTCACATTTGGTTTTGCATGAGGTCGTGGGAAACTACAGCCACCTTTTCTGGGTACCTGGATCTGACCTCTCGCTTGTGCCATACATGTTGCTGGCTCACATTGACGTTGTGCCAGCCAATGAGAGTGACGGTTGGGATGCACCTCCCTTCTCTGCCAAAGAGATTGATGGCTTCATCTATGGCAGAGGGACCATTGATAATAAGCAATCTGTTATGGTGAGGGAGCAAAAGCTATTTTTAGTTTTCTTCATGGTCCTTCTGTGTTTATCCTTAGTTGTTTTTCAGTTCCTAAGCTCTGACCATATGGCTATTCTTTTTGAAGGGAATTCTCGAGGCGTTGGAGTTCCTACTGTCAAGGGGTTATATGCCACGACGAGGCTTCTATGTTGGCCTGGGACATGATGAAGAGGTGAGGTCATCGTATGCGGTAAATGGACTTCTCTTAGGTCTTTGGTTCCCAAAGGTGATGGCATGAATCAGCCAATAAGGTCATGCCAGTGAAGTCTTTGCAGGTGCAGATCTTGGGGTGTATGGGGAACACTTGGATTCATATACTGTTGTTGTTACTATTAAATCCATGTGGTCAGTTTAGAAGGATTTGTTGTTCTAAGGCATAGGGGCTTGTGCTGGTCTCGTCTCAGGTAAATGGTCTCCATGGAGCTGTGAATATAGTGAACGCCCTGAAGGAGCGAGGAGTCGAGTTGGAGTTTGTGCTGGATGAGGGCCTGGCTGTGCTGGATGGCATCATTGGTGGCCTACATGGACCTGCCGCCCTGTGGGTGAAACACTGCAGCTTTCTGAGACAAGTCAATGCTTTCCCCTTTAACTGCTGTTATGAGCAATATACACAAACAGATGTTTGTCTATCAATCTGGAGTTTTTTTACCTCGTTTTCTTCTCTACATATGATTACAATCGGGGGGCAGTACTTCTGTTAGGATGTTGTGCTTATTATGCAAAGTCAGTGTTTTGTTTCTGTGTGTTTGTATGTGTGAATGCCTATGTATGTATATATTTGCATGTGTGCATTGTGTGTCTGTGAAGGATTGGAATCAGTGAAAAGGGCCAAGCCACAGTGAGGCTCAGTGTCACCACGGCTCCTGGTCACTCCTCCATGCCCCCAGTAGAGGGCAGTATTGGCATCCTTGCTGCTGCTATCAAACGGTGAGAAAGGACTGGAAAATGTGTTGCATGTACTGACTAAATGTGTCACCCCCTTTTAAATAATTCACAGACATGCATCTTTTTTTAAGATTTAGGAATTGGGAATTCAGAAAATTAGCCATCTTAGCAGAATGGTTGTTACGAGTGTAAACTCTGGGAGCGATGAATTAAGAACAATGCTGGTCTATGTGCTCCTGTTGCAGGCTAGAAGATAACCCAATGCCCAGACTGTTTGGCTTAGGTCCTGAACGAGGAACATTTGAGCATCTGGCTCACAGTGTAAATCTCTGACTCCATGGCTTATTCTACCCCTGTTGCCATATTTTACTTGGACTAGTCATCATAGAACTGTTTTATGAGATGCACTGAGGTTCTGTTTTATTTCCTGACATGTATGTACATTCACAGTTGGTTTATTTTTGTGTTTGGTGGTAGTTTGGCGTTCCCCTCAGATTCGTCATGTCCAACCTGTGGCTGTTTACCCCTCTGTTGAGCAGGTAGGAATTACATTACTACATGAAGAAGAACAAAAGAACAGAAATGTATGGTGATGCTATTTGTAGAGCAAATTGAAGAAGACTAATATTTTTGCTTGGATATTGGTGATGGGATGTGGGGCTCCTGTACTGACCAGGAGGCTGACTACTTTGAGACTGGGCTCCTGGTCATGTAATATTATTCAAAGCTTTGTCTGAACATACAGGGTAATGGAAAGAAGCCCTGATACAAATGCTTTTGTACGGACAACAACGGCTATCACCATGTTTAATTCAGGCGTGAAGGTAAAGCCCGTTGTATTGCCATTGTATTTTAGAAGCCTACATTTCTATGTCATTCAGGTCTGTAAAACTATAGGCACCTTGTCCAGGACACTGAGTTGCTTTGGTTTCCTTTGATCCACAGGTTAATGTTCTCCCATCTTACGCTGAGGCCATTGTGAACTTCCGCATTCACTCAGCGCAGACTTTGAAAGAGGTCA
Source organism: Tenualosa ilisha (assembly GCA_015244755.2). Lineage (NCBI taxonomy): Eukaryota > Metazoa > Chordata > Actinopteri > Clupeiformes > Clupeidae > Tenualosa > Tenualosa ilisha. The sequence continues at coordinate 1,892,349 of PYXC01001758.1, forward strand.
GACAGTGATCTTACAGCAGGGTTATTGCTGATTGCGTCATGGAGTTCTTTCAACAGAGCATAGTTTACGGCACACAGCAGATCTTCTGTGCAGCTGTAGAGAAAATTTTAATTTAGTAAATGAATAAATGAAATGGATGAATGAATGAATGAAAGAAAGAAAGATTGCTGCTCTCTCTCTCTCTCTCCCACCCTCCCCCTCCATCTCCCCAGGTGCTGGACACTATTGAAGCCACAGTGTCAGATGAGAGGGTGAAGATTGAACTCCTGAGTGGGTTTGACCCATTGCCAATCAGTTCTTTCAGTGCCAAGGCATTTGGGTTCCAGGTCATCAAGAAAACAGTGCTGGACATGTTCCCACATGTGACTGTAGCCCCAGGTGAAGACTTCTGGCCCTAGAGAGCTGTGTGTGTGTGTATTTTTCTGACCCTGGAGAACAGTGTGTTTGTGGGGCGTGCCTTTGCCTCTGAAACTGGAGAGCAGTGTATTTGTGTGGTGTGTGTGTGTGTGTGTGTGTGTGTGTGTGTGTGCTTATGCAAGAGTGAAGAGATGTGTTTGAAGTGGCCCTCATGTGGTTCATTGCCCTCTGAATGCCCCTTCTTTCCTCCAACCCACCCACTCTCTTTCCCTCTCTCTCCCCCGTTCTCTCTCTCTCCCCCTTTCTCTCTGTCTCTGCCCCCCCCCTTTCTCTCTTTCTACCCCTCTCTCTGTCCCCACCTCACTTTCTCTCTTTATACCCCTCTTGCTCTGTCTCTCCCCCCCTCTCTTTCTCTCTCTCTCCCCCTTTCTCTCTGTGTCTGCCCCCATCTCAATTTCTTTCTGCCCCCCCCCCTCAATTTCTCTCTTTATCCCCCCCCCTTTCTCTCTCTCTCTCATCCTCGTTTTCTCCACTGTTGTGCAGGTATTTGTGTGGGCAACACTGACAGCAGACACTACACAGAGTTGACCAAAGATATCTATCGCTTTGCACCCACATGGTTCAAGCCAGGTGACCCTAAGAGGTGTGGTCTTTCTATCTTCTTGCACTCAGTTCCCCAAACGAGTCACAGAAGCGTTTGACAAATGAAACCATGGACTGATAGTAGCACGTTTATTATTGAGGTCCCACTGACCCTGTGTGTCTCTTCCAGGTTTCATGGAGTGAATGAAAGAATATCCAGTAAGAACTATGAGGAGCTTGTTGTGTTCTACATCAAACTCTTTCAGAACTGTGACATCAGAGATCTCCCATCTCCTCATGACTTGGGACATGAGCTTTAAAGGGGCCTACTGTTATTGCTCACCACCTCAGCAGCAGCGTTCCTTCTTCACAATCAAGACGCAGCTGTGGGAGAGTGATGTTCTTTAGTTTTGGACGTGACATTTATTTTAACCACTGCCCTGCATGACTAACATCTCTCCACAGTGTGCCAGTGTTCTGAAGGCGACCCAAAAACATGCTGTGAGTTCCTTTGTGATCTGGACCCATCATTTTCCCTTTATTTTCATCATTATGCTGGAATTTAGCTTAACACAGTATGTGACACTGGCAAAGCAATATTTAACATGGCAATGGAATGGCACAGGTGATCATTTCCTCTGAACCTGGACTTTTCCTACTTGATTGCACTGTGGTAGTCAGATAGCCTCTACTGACGTACTGTGTCTTAGATTTGAAGCTATTGCAATTCGTATTGTGTGACAAAGAAACAAGGTACAACAGTCTAAATGAGAGTTTTCTATTGCCTGAAATGGCAGTTTCGCTATGTGCAATATGTGTATGAGTGTCTCTGTGAGAAAAGGCTGAAACCTGTTGTAGGCCTGTGTCAATCTGGAAAGACGGTAAAGAAATGTAGACCTCAATTCCATAGGCTGTCTGAAAGAACTGATGAATGTTAGTGTGAGCTCAATGTTAATTTTGTTAATTTGTTGGATTTGTCACTGGAACAATTGTCTCAGGTTGAAATGAAAGGTTTGATGTTATATTTTGCGTTGCTATATTTCAGTAAGTACAGTATTTCATGACAATTGGTACTCTGATGTGTGTGTAAACCCACAATTGGTACTCTGATGTGTGTGTAAACCCACAATCGGTACTCTGATGTGTGTGTAAACCCACAAGTATTCTGTTGATCACCTTTTCTTTGGCTGCCATATTCTTCTTTCCAAACATGTAGTATGTACATGTAGTATGTACATGTAGTATGTACAGTTTGTGCTGCAGAATATTACATACAGTTTTGTAACTCCAGTTTTCCCGTTTGGAGAATGAATAAAATACAATTGAACACATTTATAATTTGATGATTTGCTAAGGAGCAGCACTCTTATCAGGGGTCCGTTTCCCAAAATGATTTACTAACTAAGTACAAATGTCCTTTACCAAGTAACCAAGGTGCTAATTGGTTAGCAGCTAAGGCTCTGGGTTAGGAGCTAAGGCTCTGGGTAATGCACATGGAAGAGATTTCCCTCTTTACTGTTGCTGCCATTTAGTCAAAACAGTTGAAATTGTAGAACACATTACTCAAGGAAGTGAAGCCCAGGGGAGCTTGGGCCGGCACAAACCAGTGCCTTTGCCTAAAAGTAAAAAAAAAAAAAAGCACAGGGCATGTTTCAAAGTATGGAGCCAATATCAATATTGCATTAAAACGAAAGCTTTTCATTCCCTCACAACCCCAAAACCGCACATCAGCTGCCCACAGCAACCCAACCACACTTTACAAATATTTTAGACATCTTACAAATATTGTCAAACATCCTCCCACAGAGCAGCAAGATCCTTTTCATATATATTTTTTTAATATTACCCAGAAACATACATCCACAATAAGTATGAATATTGAAATAATAGGCCTACTGCTTTCTTATGTTCAGTCAGATATATCCTGACCCTAAACAATGTGGTCCAAAGATAAGATCCAGGCATCCAGGCAAAATTCATCACATTTTGCAAATATACTGTACAGTGGAAACACATGAGTATATTCACATAACTTTTGGTGAACTCAGAAAAGATATGCTAAACAGAAAATTATACTAAAGCACATTTGGTAATGCAGTTCAAATGCTCAAGCATAGATGGAGTGCTCTTGAAATTAAAGATCCTTGGTTTACATTACAGTACATTTATAGTACATTTACAGTACAATTAAAATACGAAAGTTAAAATATTTAGCCTATTTGTACATTAAAGGAGAAATCTGGTTTAAATCTATCCATAGCCCGGTTAAGGGGTCACCAAGTGCTGGTGCTAACATTAACATTAGTGTTAACATTAGTTTTCTGTTCGTTATTCGGTCTCAGACTGTTGAATTTCATCCAACTCCGTGCAGCACTTATTCAATTTTGCACACAGACAAACAGACAGACAGACAAACATCAGCAAAAACATAACCTCCTTGGCAGAGGTAATAAAATGTGCCTATTATATTAGTTACACTCACTTCATACTTTCTTACACTAAGTGACATCCTGTGATGGTATAAAGGGTGAAGGAAAACTATTCTGACATAAGAAACAAGTACTAAGTACTATGTGTATGACTGCTGGAGTATAAGAAACTATGTACTAAGTACTATGTGTTTGACTGCTGGAGTATCTTGATAGGGTGTATTCTATAGTGGAACCAGACTTACATGTAGTGTGCCTCATTCTTACTGAAAAATGAAAAAATTCCTAGAAATTACTAGAAAAGTCACAGTTAAAATATTTAAATCCTGTAACATTTTACAACAGCAGAACTGATGAAAATGTTACAAGTCACTGTTCAAAGGTTCAAATGCTCTTCTTGGGTGAAATGAATGTGGGCGGTAGGCTATTTCCTAACTCTCTCCAAGTGGCTCCTCTCGTCAATTAGTACAAGGGCTCTAACTGCAAAAGACTGATCACCTCAAGCTGGTATTCTACCATCTGGAAGCACTGAAAGACCAGTGGTGGAGGATCTGAGGGGCAGGATAGCAGGGGGCTTGACAAAGAATGGACACTGGTGCTAAAAATGTGAGGGCTTGTTGGTAGTTAACAGAAGTTTAAAATCTTTTTTATATGCTGTTCAAATGTTGTCTGTCGGTTTAAGTCATCTCATCACAGGATATCATGCATTCACATCTTTCATTAGGTGGCGCTCCTCTTCAACAAGGGGTGAGAGCTTTGGTGCTTCCCATACCACAAATGGTGTTCAGCTTGATGTCATTTCCTGTGACCAACACAGTACAAATTGTAACACATTGTTTGCAGCAACTTGTTTACAACAGTTCTGGAGTTACACAAAAACGATGTGACCGTGCTTGCTCCACACTGGTCATAAATGGATTTTACAAAATGCAGCATTTTAGCCAAAACCAAAGGACATCAACTCTGACATTGACTTCTTACCATAAAGGCCAGCTCCAGTTAAAATGTGGTTTGCATGTGATTGCATTTCTGTGTGAACTTTGCATTTGTCTTGGCTTCCAAGCACTTGCGCTTGATTATCATCTCCCTACAGGTCTACTTTGGATTTGATCTGGGTTTGAGCTTGCTGTCTCAGAAGGCATTTTAACCTGTCCGATCAGTGAACAGAGGGAGGCGTTGTGAATGCAGAGCTAGAATGCTATGTCAAGGCAAGCAATCAGTTAGGGGCTGATCCAATCTGTTTAAACATAAACACCTCAAGCAACCAATTGAATCTCATTATGAATGTCCAGACCCTCTGTCTGAAACAAAAGTGTAGAACGAGGGTCTGGTTTTATACCAGGACAGTGTGAAATCTGCGTGAAGCAGCAGCTGAATGCCACTGAGCAGTAAGTGAATTGGCTGTTTCTGGGGAAAGATTTCTTTAGCCAAAAAGTAGGATAATGTGCAAAATCTCTCTCTCCTCTGCACCATCCTCTAAGGCCTACAAATGCTATGGTTTCTACTTGTACACAGCCAATCAAAATCTTGGCTCTGGCCCACACTTAATCCAAACTAATCACTTAGAGGCCCTGTGAAGCAAACTAAAAACATAAAGTTGGGAAAAATGATTCTATGGCCAGTCTTACCTGCCCTAGGTGAGCTCATCAGACCCATGTGTCTCGGCTGAATGAATGAAACCCCTGTCTAGTTGTTTGTGTGCCTCCATGTTTGTGTCTGTTGCCACTGGGTATAGCATGGTGTGTGTGTCCCCTTCCTGTCCCTCTTTTTGTACTTGGGCATAGCCTGGTATGGTTTGTGTGTGTGTGTATGTGTGTCTGTCTGTCTGTCTGAGCCCTCTTTTGTGTGTCTAGATTCCTCGGACATAAACTGATATGGTGTGTGTGTGTGTGTGTGTCTGCCCTCCTCTTTCCAGTCCTGGTAGAAACTGCTCAGTGAGAAAGTAAGTAAGAAAAACACCCAACCCCACTTAGAGCTGCAGAGCATTACAGAGCATTACAGCCCCAGCCCCAACACCCAACCCCACTTAGAGCTGCAGAGCTGCAGAGCATTACATACATTTCAGTTACTCCAGCTGAGAAGAAATACAATACAATAAGAACTGAAATAATAAAAGTGAAACAACAATATTAAACAACACTGCAAGAGTGTTTCCCAGATCAGTCTTTATTGATGGAAAAACCTGATCAAGAATGAACTGCATAGTAAAGGAGAAGACATACACAGCATAGTAGTTTCACCTCAAAGAGGCCATAATTGAAGTTTGAGGTTGTAGGTAAAGGTAAGATACATGTTATATACCAACATGTTATGTTATATCATAGAAACAGAAACATCTGTTAATCAGTCAAAGACAGTTTCAGTCAAAATTCTATTTTAGCTGATTTGAAGACAAGTAAACAAAAGCAGAAAAATAATTCTGAGGAACTGGAAGGGTGGTAAGTGTGAAACTGTGGAACATCTCATGGCCAGTCACAGCACATGCAGGACTCCCTGTAAACCAGGTTTGCAGGACAGTTTTGGACATAGGTAATACCAGCAGCACACTGGTAGAAGGTACGACTGTTTTTAGGGTTGGGATAAATCCCATCAGCTTTACCATCACAGAACTTTTGTCTGGGCTTCTTGGTTATTTCAATCGTGGAGATCTGGTGAGTGGTTGTGGTGGTGGTGGTGGCCACGGGTTTAGGTTTGGGATTGGCTGTTGTCTGTGTTCCCAGCTCAGGCGTGTTTGATGGAAGAGGTGGTGATGCTGAGACAGGAAACAGATAGTCAGTCCCTCATGCACAGGTGAACCTTTTTGTCCAGTTAGTAAAGAAAACATTCTCAGGCAAAGGAACTCCTTCATTAAATTGTCTTTATTCAAAAAAACATGTCTAAAAGAACTGGTTAAAATGCACACTATGCCTATGCCACTGTGCACAGGTACTTTTAACTAGTCCTTTTTGGACATGTCATTTTGAATAAAGACATTTTAATTAAAGAGGAACTTAGCCTGAGAGACTTTTCCGCTTTTTTGTGACAAATTGTTACACTGAACCAAAAAACAAACAAACAAAAACTCCCAAAAAAAACAAATGGATCTTGATCTTTGGATTTAATGAAAGAAAATATTTTTGGTCCCTTTGATTAGCTGATTTAATCTGTTTACTGTGGCTGAATGTCATCTGATTTAGTCTGTTTACTGTCAATGTCATCCGAAATGGACTGATTGCAAATTCCTATCTGTCTGTAGTAAGAAACAAGTAATAAATGAACACATTTGAAATGTAAACCTCCCTTCCCTCACTGGATTAAGGAAAGTATGGATGAGCATAAATGATTTATTTCTCATTATTATGAGGTTAAATAATATGTACAGATGTGTTTTTGAATCAAATCTATTTAAATGGACTTACTACTACTCAGAAGGCTTTTTAGGTGACTGATGAGGGGGTAGTTGCCCTGTCCACAGAACTGCCCATTAAAGTCATCCAGGTCCAAAGTCCACACAAGAGCTCCCCCAAAACCTTTCTGCTTGAGGTATTGGACCTGAACAATGACAGGAAACTGAGTTAGTCACATGCTCTTTGCACTTCCGATTCTCCCAGTGGTCTCATGTCAGTAAGACTGGCACCTTTGTCTCAAAGCTCTTCTTGTTGTCAAATCCCACCCATTCACTCTTATTCACAGCATAGGGAACTTTCTGATCCTCAATCCACTGCACTGTGATGCCTTGGATGAAAGAGCAAATCTGCAAGAGAACTTGTTTATTAATTCTTCACGTACAGTAGAGTTTTTTTGGCAAGTTTTATCTGACTTTTTTTTTTTGTCGTTTCCTGACAAACCTCGTAGTAAGACCAGAACCCAGACTCTCGGGTGTAGGTACCAGCAGATGCGGCTCCTTTGGCTGGTGCTCCAACCCCTGTGTCTGGGGTAGAGAGTTGGAATGTTCGGCCATACGTGGCAAAGCCCATCCTTAGCTTCTCTGCAGGGGCTCCCTGGTCTCTCCAGTAGGTCATGGCATAGTCCTAGATGACAAAGCAAAGGGGGAAAAGACATTTTTTCCATTCTTGCCTGTTTACACAGAGTTTGCTGAACCCAAATATCTTGTACACATATGCAGGGAATGCATTTACTATAAACCTATATAGCTATAAAACCTATAGCTTTTAAAGGCCACTCCATGCTTGCCAGGTGGACCACACTCCTTCACTTTGTGTAAAGAGTCTGGCTACTCTTTTTAGGCACATATTTACTTCCTGTAGTGGTAGTGGACTCTTTCTTAGCCTAATAGACAAGCCTCTTGCTTTGCAGAGTCTGGACACCGTTGATAGGCATACGTTTACATTGTGATGGGTAGGAACTTCGTTAAAACAAAACCTATTGGTTCTGCCTTGCATTTCTGTTGATTGGTCCAACAAAACTACAGACTGCAAGCTTCAATCAGAGTGGTCCAGCTTCTTCTTCTGTTTGGTGAGCTATCATCATTTTCTGTCACTATCTACTGTCCTATCAAAATAAAGGCAAAAAGCTCCCAAAAACATCTCAAAAACAAACAAACAAAAAAAAACCTATTTACTAAACATTGCATAAAATGAATCAGATATAGGTATGAATCAGGTATATCCCTCACCCATACACAGATTAACCTCATATGAAGAAATTCTGCATACTCAATATGTTAAACGTTGTTAATAATCTAGAAATTACAACAGTTGAGAGTTTCTTACCGTGTTGAAGTAGATTAAATCACCTGTGTCCTTGGAACCCCTGTATAACGGGCTGTTATGCCCTGTAACAGTCTCCCATGTACCATGGAAGTCATACGTCATCACACTAATGAAGTCCAGGTACCTGTGACACATTCAGCCATCAGCAATGTGGAAGCCTGACTGTTGAATTTATATTTTCAAAAAATCTTAATGACTACATATCAAACAAATACATTTTACAAAATTATATATTCAATGTGCATAACTTAAAAACCCCAAAATGCATACTTAGAAATTTCAGCAACCTCATAGCCTGAGTCAATAGTGCCTTTTCCAGCCGCTACCGCTGCCGTCACCATCAGTCTTGGACGGCCAGTGCTTCTCCCCTCTGCCTCATAGGCTTCTAGGAGTTCCTACAGAGAGAAACGTCAAATTCGCATCAAACATCAAACTAATAGACCTGTTGTTCAAGGTCACTGACTGCTGTCAGTGAACGAGGCACTGGGCAGGGCAAGGATAGTTTAACTGAAGGTGAGCGCTTCTGTGCCTTATTCAGTTGTGTTATCTGCCAGTTCTATTCAGTCTTTGTGGTACCAAATTTGATCATTCTTTTTCCTACCGACAGCACTCGTGACATACAACAGGGCTATGGTGTTAAAATGCTCCAGAAGTTTCCTTTAAGTAAGGTTAGTATGAACTCCTGGGGACACTGTGTGCTGTTGCAAACCATAAGTCCAATTTCCTTACTTTACACAGCAGGGTGAATCTCTGCTTGTCCTCAGGAGGGCTTCCCCGGGACCCAGGGTACTCCCAGTCCAGGTCCAGCCCATCAAAGCCATGCTTCCTTAGGAAGGTGATGGACGACTGGATGAAGGTCTGCCTGTTGGCTGCTGTCGACACCATACGTGTGAACCTGGGGAGAGAGACGGAGTTAGGATACTGCAGTTGTTCTTATTCCCTGTGCTTTGAGTGGTGCGTCACCCAGTCCAGCAGGGACTACAATGAGTGAACACAATTTTTTTAATAATATTATTGACCCTAGGAGAATTTCAAGACGAAAAGTTAGCGTGAGAAAAGGCAGGTGTGATGTGAGAGCACGAGACTTGTCTCTCTCATCAGAGCGTGGGACTTGAGATGTGTGCAATCCAGTCATTTGCATACTGCATGAGTTTGAGAGGGCTGTTTTAAGATGTTATATAATAGCATATCAATTTGTAATCTACATCAATGGCATTTGTATCTTAAAGACACAAAAACTCACTTTTCTGTGCCAAAGTTCCATCCCCCAACTGCAAGAAGTGTTTTTAAACTGGGATTCCTGTTTTTAAGACAAAAAAAATACCATTGTGGCCTCTGGAAATTCAAACTTTTCAAAATATAATTAGCAAATTTTTTATTAATTTTACTGTGTGATAAAATTCAGAGGAACAGCAACATTACATTAGCTGCATTAGTAAGAGTAGGAAAAACACTATACAGTATGTAGTATAGTTTAGTACTCATTTTTGTATGCTAAAAACACACCTTGTTTTAAGTCCATTGAAAGTCTTGTAGAGTTCTTCATCATTCCACTCGAAGATGATCAGCTGATTGGCATCACTGATGATCGAGAACGCATAGATCAAATGTGTGCATAAATTTGGGTCTATATTGCCTGGCAGATACTTCCCTGGTTCTGGTCTGTACTGAGCCCAGTTGGTGAAATAACACACCAGATCAGTTGTACATCCTAAATGGTGATAATTTCACATTGTCACACTGACAAAAACATTGCTATTACCATCAATGCAAAAAAATTCACTGATTGACTGCAGAAGAGAGGGCAAACTTACCAAACTGACACAGCAGGAGGCACAAACCTACAAAAAGTAAACAAGATTGATTTAGCACGGTCAACAGTGGGCAGCTATGTATGTAGCTGGTTTAACAAAGAAGTCACTTACCTGTCCAAATAATGAGTTTGTCCATTGTGCTGGAGCTTCTTCAGCTGACTGGAATCAGTTCCCCTGTCTTGCCTAAAAAGCTCACTGGTTTGACAAGGGGAAATGTGATCCAGCCAATGACTGAGCTGGTATTGTATTGTGACAATGATTAACCACAACCCACATACACCCACTGTCTGACTGGATCCTAAAATATAAAACTTCTTTACTTCTTGTCTGTGATACATACTGTACCCATGTGTAATGGATTTTCACAACAAGTACCAGTATTATTAACAGCACTTCCCAGACTGGCCTGCATTTCTCACATACAATGGAATGTCATACACACACACACACACACACACTCACAGCATTAACAATGATAACAAACCACTCCTGTGTTAGATGTGCTCTGTGCACTCATCATTAATATTTAGCGTATTAAGACTTACTTAAACTAACCAGTTAAAATATCCAAATATTTCCTGAGTATGTTCAAAAGAGCTTAGTTGTAGGCAACTGCACTTCTTATTGAGCTTGACAACGTTTCGTCTGTTACAACAGACTTCGTCAGGTCTAATTCTGGTGTGGGAAGAGGTACTATTTATCTACCAAGAGGTTCCTCCAGAGAATCTTCACAGACATGTTTCCTGAGTATGGAATACTGTTACTGGGTGATATACAAGATACAGACCTGAGTGTAAAGAACAGGGCGCACATAACCAGGAAGAGGGAACATCAAGCATCTCCCTGGCTTACTCTGCCGTCAAAAGACTGTCAATGACATCATTAGAATCTTGAGAGCAGCGCTGTACCTGTAATGGAGTCTGTGCGTCTGTGCACCTGTGTGGTTCCCTGTGATAAATGCCTCTGAACCCACTCCTGTCTGCATCATGACTACCTAGCAAGAAGTGTAAAAGTTGTGGATGTCATAACTTGGGTAAAGCATTTAAAGGATTAGCACCTTAAGGGACTACAAGAGCTCATTGTGTGGAGTGGAGGAGCTTGTCTTTATGGGCAGATCTGAGTGCCTGAGCCACAGGAAGCAACTAATAAACCTTCAGCAAAGGAAAGAATTCACATCAGAAAATGAGACTAGAAATGAGAACATGACATTAAGTCTACACAATGCACTGTATGTGTGGTAGGAAACATGTGATCTCTCACAAACAATGTGACACCGCACAGATAAGCAGATGCTTTTGAGATGACGTCTTACTGCAGATTGCAGAACAGACATGGGAGCCCTGGGAACCAAACACACAGATCCTGCCATGCTATGGCATAATGGATGCGGCAGCCCATTGTTCTTGATTGACATCAGCTGGCTAATTTAGCAACCCTAGTGCAGTCATTTCCATGCTGGTCTTTGATCATCTGAACTCCTCCATAAACTGGTCATTAGTAACTCAAGAAAAATTCAGTGCAACAGCACTATGTCAAGAGTTAGTTAAGGAGTGTCAAAAACCTCAGTGTTAATTCAGATAATGTCACAGCCACAAGTGGTCTGAACAGACAACATCTGTGGCTACTATGGACTAGTACCGTTATTACATAAAATACAAACACATAATTTATGTCTGCATCACATAACTTTTTGTGTAACATCCTACTAAGCAGCACTCGCCCATCATGTAATGCCACACAGGGGCCTATTGATGTCGTACAACTTCTAACAGGTCTCAGGTTCCGATAAACTAACAAAGGACCTCTGACCACTTCCTGATCATGGACTTAATGCTCTCTGCGAGGGTGAACTCACTTCCTTACCACACCAAGGTTTACAGGTGCTTTAGGCTCATTCAAGGCACATTCAAGGCATCTCCAATGTGGTATAATTTACGTCTTTAGTTTAGTATAATTACTCACTCTCAGGGTTACCACCCTGAGAAGGGTCCAGAAGACATAGGATACACATTGCATACTGCGTGTGCAACTGTGCCTCCTCCGTCAGCTAACGTTACCTCAGCTAGACTTTACCCTCAGTCCTAGGCTTCGTTTTTCTTTCTGTAGGCCTATCTGCTGTTTTGCCATCCTCAATAAGCCTACCATAATTTGACCCTAATCCAACCCCTCATCGGCTTCTTGACTACAACTTCACCTGTATGGCTAAACAAAAAAAAACAGTGTTTGATGCTGTGAAATCACCATAATTCTGCAACAGGCACTGTCACCGCCCTCAAGCCTAGGGGGGAACTTGGGCCCGCACAGAACATTATGTTTACTGGTTGCAGTAAGGAAGTACAACAGGGCAGGTGCCAAAGCATGAATACAATGGAACTCATTTATTCAAAATGAATGATTAAAATAATAATCATCTCACACGGTTTCATTGCTAAAGTCGATGTCAGAGCAACTAGATGCCACAATATTCAGTCCCAAAAGCCCTAGGTTTTCATATTACCCAGAAATTATACAGAATCCACCAAAAGACATCTAAAGACAGGCTAATCACATTACCTTGATGCTAAGAAGCACAATAAGACAGGTGTTTAAGCATTTAACCATGGCTCCCAGATTCCTTTACTTATATCATCATCATCTTTGTTTGGCAGACCCAGGATTCAAAGGAACACACAGACTTTACATGCCCAATGTAAAAGAACAAACAAACAAACAAACAAAACAAAACAAAATAAAAACACAACATTTTTATCAAAGACGTTCATACCAATACCTCCACACTGGTGACTGGTACCAAATGGCACTGCAGCTGGGATTAATCAGGAACATCAATCAACATCAATGTTGTACAGTGACATAAATTTATACATCAGGTTCCTCAGCAATGCTCCAAAGGTGCTGACTCCTGCATAACAGAACAGGGCACTAGCACTACAGCACCTTGCTCTCCTGTTTAGAATCCTCAAACAGTCATTTTGGGCAACCTGCAACTTCTGTAACTTCCTTCCTGCCTGGTGGGCTTGTCATTGCTCCCTAGCAGACTGCAGTTGATTCAGTGGGATTGATCAGTGATCAGATGACAAGATGTGTGTGTGTGTGTGTGTGTAAGCATGTATGTGCAATCAGTGCAATCAGCGACCACTACAATGGCATACATTTACATCTTGTGGGTTTTCAGTTTTCAGTTGTGGGTTTTCAAGGACAATTGTGCAGTGTGCACTTGACAAAGACAGAGACAGAATCTTTGTGTTTCACACGCACACTCACACGCACGCACGCACATACACACACACACACGCGCGCACACACACACAGTAACTCAGAGCAGTGTGTTCTGTAGTGCCCAGTGTGTGGACATGGGAGATCAATGGTCAGTCTTTCCCATGGCCCATTTTCTCTTCCCTCTCTAACCACATATAATGTTTGCTTTGAGTTATTAAGTCAGGGATTGTTCATAAGGCTTGTTTTAATTAATAGGTCAGGGATTGTTCATAATGCTTGTTTTAAATAATAAGTCAGTGGTTGTTCATGATGCTTGTTTTAATTAACTGGTGTAGTCAGGGGTGGTTCATAATGCTTGTTTTAATTAATTGATGTAGTGAAGTTTTCAACATACTTTCATACTGCTTCGTCATGGGCCCAGTTGTCAGATTATTTCTCAAATATGGGAAGAGTAATGGACAGATGAAGACAGATAGACCTGTCCGCTGGACTTTCAGATCAGTCTAAACTCAAGTAACAAATAAATATCCTAGTCAATACTCATATTTATCAAGAATGTGCAATTATTGAATTCAGCTTCTGGCTACTCTTGATAGGCTTTATATTTACATCCTGGGTAGACAAGTTCTGAGTACTTTAAAACCACTAGTTCCAACAATTTTTGTTCACTAATAGGATGCAAAAAACGCCACAGCGCCACACAGAGGAGGTGTGAGATCGACTGGCCTGCTTGATTCTACACCACACAGTGACCCCGTGTCCTATGCCTGGACCTCACCTGGTCTACCCCACACAGTGACCCCATCTCCTATGCCTGGACCTCACCTGGTCTACCCCACACAGTGACCCCATGTCCTATGCCTGGACCTCACCTGGTCTACCCCACACAGTGACCCCATGTCCTATGCCTGGACCTCACCTGGTCTACCCCACACAGTGACCCCATGTCCTATGCCTGGACCTCACCTGGTCTACCCCACACAGTGACCCCATGTCCTATGCCTGGACCTCACCTGGTCTACCCCACACAGTGACCCCATGTCCTATGCCTGGACCTCACCTGGCCTACTTTGTACTTTCTTTTTTACTTACCCTACCCAAGCCAAGACTGGACTGGACTATTACTGGACTCCTACTGGGCTATATTAGCCCATTGCACAGACCCCCAACCCCCCACACACACCTTATTCTATTACACCATCTTTTCAGTTTTTACTCTTTTCTATATATCAAGAACTGGACTAAGCTTTTGCACTATATATATATAGCCTTTGAAGAGTTCAGTACTAAAAATATAATATTGAACAGAAGTACGGTGGCCTGACTAAGAAACTGGTGTTGTTGTGATACCACTCATGATGATATGATGGTTAAGAAAAGCTGTGGGTTTGAGAGACATTTCAACATAAAGAGGAAGAGGAACATACAGAGCCTGCATTGTGCCTGTTGGGTTAGTTGTTTGGTCATAAAGACACTTACTGGCATGACCTTAAGTTAAGTAACTGGTGAAAAGTTGAGTCTAGGAGGAAATGCAGGATGAGCCAGTGGCATTGCTCAGGACTGAAAGGCAAACTTAGTCTTGCAAAACTAAACACAATGACAGACATCCTTTTTTAACCTGATCAAACAGATGAACCCAATAAAGACCCGTTTCACCATTATCAAAACACAAGTTAAATATTGCATCATTAATCCTGTAATACTATCATGACTGACATCCAGTACACAGTATGTTGTTATTTGAATTCATTAAACAAGCATGACATATAAAACCGACATGAAAAATTGTCTCACTGAGAAAAAAGGGATAATGAAAAGAATTTATCACACAAAAAAACATTCACGATATCTCATGGCCAGTCACAGCATTTGCATTTGTCATTAAAAACAAGGCCTGCAGGACATCTTAAGACATATGAATGACCACTTGAGCACTGGTGGAACTGGTTGGGATTTTTGCTCTCGGGGTATAAGCCATCAGGTTTCCCCGCGCAGAAGCCGCTTCCTGGTACGTGGGTGGTTGTTGTGGTGGTTGTGGTGGTTGCTGTGATAGGAGCTTCAGTGGCAGCAGTAGCTTCTGTGGGCTTCTCAGGGGAGAGAGTGGGAGGAAGAGGTAGGTCTGAGGGGAACAAAAAGAGGTTTTAGATTCTTTTAATTCTCTACGGTATAAAAGTAAAAAAAGAAAAGTATAAAAGTATCACAGCAACTTTTTTCAGCGTGTTATGAGTTTTCTGCATTTTTCCCCACTCTGTGGGAAAATAAACCTAATCTCCTTTGTGTTCTTCTGATAAACATCTATAACATTCAACAAAACTGATGTTTTAAAAACAGATTTGTTCTTGCAACTGAAGGGTCACCTGAGAAGAGCAGAGAACGTAGGTGCTTGATCAGAGGGTAGTTGCCCTGTCTGCAGAACTGTCCTGCAAAGTCATCCAAGTCGAGGGCCCAGACAAAGGCACCTCCATATTTGTTGTCCTTGAGGTATTGAATCTAGAGATGCAAGAACAGCAAAAGCAGGAGCTGTCAGGTGACTTGTCAGGTGACCCACACCTCTCCACTTACATCTCTACATTTACATCTAAACCACCATGAAGGTAAATCAAGATATGGTGTACGTCTCAAAATTAAAGTAAATTCTGAAGTAATTCAAACACCAACACACACACACACACACACACACACACACACACACACACACACACACACACACACACACAGATCTATCACAATACTGTCAGCTCCCATCTGGGACAGCCGGGAGAGAGAGAGTAGCCCACCTTTGTTGTGATGCTGTTTTGGTTGTCGAAGCCCACCCACTCGTTTTCTTTCACAGCATAGGGCACCTTCTGGTCTTCAATCCACTGGGTGGTGGTCTCCTTCAGGAAGTTGCAGATCTGAGAGACATTAAAGAAACAGACTGCAAGCTTGAAAAAAAGCCCATGAGGGAACCCTGGGGTGTAGGTAGTGTACTGGTTAAGGAACCTAGCTAGCATGCTAGTAGTCTGGAAGTTGTGGGTTTGAATCTGAGCCACCACTGTTGTGCCCTTGAGCAACAGTTGCTCTAGGGGAGACAGGCCTTGAAGAAATAACAAATAACAAATGTAATTCGCTAGAGGAAAAAGTGTTGGGAAAGTGTTCTCATTCAATGTCACTGCTGCAAAGAAGGCTTTCTACAATGACAAAATGCACTGTGCCACAATGCCACTGACACCGGGAAACTATTCTCAACCTTCAACCCTCTGACGCCAGTACCCACTACCAACCTTACACACCAGATACATTTGTTTAATTTTTTAATGAAGTTCACTGAACCACCAAACCTCCAATATGTAGCAGTCTCACTTCAAACATTCCTCCCTTATCCCTGATCTGAGTGCCACTAACTCAACATGCAGAAGTCCTACTGCATCATTTTCTTCATTTACCCCCCTCACAGAGAGCGAGGTGCCTACACTCCATGCATATACATGCATATACATTTGAGGGGTGGTGGCACAGGTGGTAAAGGTGCTGTTCGGTAACCGAACGCTTGCAGGTTCGAGCCCCACTCAAAGTAATTCCCCCATTGAGCCCCCATCGAAGTGTCCTTGAGCAAAAACCTCAAATTGCTCCTGGTGGCAGGTTGGAACCTTGCATGGCAGCCTCTGCCACCTGTGTGTGAATGGGTGAATGTGAGGCATACTCTGTAAAGCGCTTTGAGTACTCGTAGGGGTGAAAAAGCGCTTTATAAATGCAGATACATTTACCCCTTTCACAGAGAGTGATGTGTCCTTACATATACTGGCAGATAAGGAGATAGGGAGGTGTCTACACTCCTTACATATACATTTACCCCTCTCACAGATAGCCAGGTGTCTACACTCCTTACATGTAGCCGTCCCACTACATGTCCACCGGACTCTATTCCAACCAACCTCCTGCAATCCATAGCCCTTACTGTCACAGCAGCAATCACACATGTGACAATGCATGTGATTAATGCTTTACTGACACCAGGAACATTTCCTACTGCAATCAAACAGGCTCAGGTAACAACGCCACTCAAAAAACTTTCCTTTGCTCCCACTCAAGTGGAGAACTATTGGCCGGTGTCTCTCTTCCCTTTCCTTTCTAAGACCATTGAAAAGATAGTCTTCAAACAGGTCAAAGAATTCCTCTCCTGAAATAACCTCCTAGAGCCCAACCAATCTGGCTTTAATAGCAGCACTGAAACAGCGCTGTTGTCTGTGACTGAAACCTTACAGTCACACCAGAGCAGCAGTGAAATCCTCGGTACACATCCTGCTCGACCTATCAGCAGCATCTGACATGGTCAATCACAGTATCCTACTGACCATTCTCTGAAAACATGGACATCACAAGTAAAGCGCACTCCTGGTTTGATTCCTACCTCACTGGGTGGTCGTTCAGTGTGTTCTGGCTAGGTCACACATCTCCACCACACCACCTTGTCACAGGGGTGCCCCAAGGATCAGTGCTGGGGCCCCTCCTCTTTGCCATGTATGCCACCTAATTGGGCCAGATGATCCGCTCACATGTCTACTCATATCACCGCTATGCTGATGATACCCAGTTCTATCTGTCGTTCCCACCTGAATTAACACGAATCTCAGACTGTCTCTCTGACATATCTGCATGGATGAAAGCCCATCACCTCCAGCTAAACCTCTCAAAAACTGAATTGCTGGTCTTCCCCGCCAAGCCAAACATACATCATTACATCTCTGCACCTACCTATTTAAGCGCTCTCATAAAGGCTTATGCTACCTGTTGTCCACTCCGGTCATGAAAGGAATGACATACGTCTGGCAGTCCCAGCACCTCGCAGAAGACAATCCAGATTTTTTTTATATGTCATTCCATGCTGGTGGAATGACCTACCGAGTGCTACCAAGAGTAGGGGCGTCCCTATCTGTCTTCAAGAGCTTCTTGAAGACAGACAGGGATGTCATTCCCAGCTCTTCAGAGAACATTTCCTGTCCTAGCACTTAGCCTGTCCTCCCAAACCCCCCCCCCCCCCCACTCATTCTCATTCTCATTCTCATTCTGCACTTGACTTCACTTCTGCACTCTCACTCTGTGGAAGCCCCCCAGTGGTTTTCTTTCTAAGATTTCTTCTATATAGCTTGATTGTTAATCCTCTTTTGTAAGATACTTTGGATAAAACTGTCTGCTAAATGCATACATGTAAATGTAAATAAATGTAAAAAATGTAAGTCTCTCAGGCCCTACTCACACAGCAAGCGTGGAGTACGTATAGTGACTGTGGTTTCTTACCATTTTCATTTTAGTACACATTTTACTATAAAAAGGGTAGAGCATAGCATGTGACGTGTGGCCTGAGCCATGCTACAAATGGAAGGAATGTCTTTTTTCACGCGAGTGGTAAGCCTTTTGAAGCCATTTTCATACAGTTTAAACAAGCTAGCAGCAGCAGTGTTGCACTGGAGACATTTCTGGTGTGAATACGAAGGCAGAACCTCACTGCAACTGAATGCGTACGATATGCTTGCAGTGTGAACTGCAGCTGTGTGTGCATGTCTATTCAATAGCGGAGACAGACCTCATAGTAAGCCCAGAAACCAGCCTCTCTGGTGTAGGTTCCTGCAGAGGCTGGGCCGCCAGCTGGAGCGCCGACTTCATTGCTTGCGGACACGAGGCGGAAAGTGCGTCCGTATGTGGCCACTCCCAACAGCAGCTTCTCAGCTGGAGCTCCCTGGCCTCTCCAGTATCTCATGGCAAAGTCCTGTGGAGCACAGGTCATAATACATCAGCTGGCTAAACATTAACCAGCTTTTGATTGGCTATGCTATTACTGCCTACACACTTCCCAGTTTCTGATTGGCTATGCTATTATTGCTTCACATCTCCCAGTTTCTGATTGGCTATGCCAGTACTGCAGCACACTTCCCAGTTTCTGATTGGGTATTATTGCTACACCCATGATAGCCGTATTCAGAATCACAGAAGATTGGACAGCCCTGCGCAGAGATGACAAAAAAGGGCTTGTTTGACTTGGCTGGCCTTGCTATAAGCAGCATCATTGACTTTTGGATCTTGAATTTTGACCTCAACAGATTGATTTAGAATCATAATCCTAAAATTCAAACTCAAATGTATTTGATTTTTTTTACTATTACTATATATTTTTTTAATCAGATGAGATCCAGATGTTGATATAATTTAATTAAAAAAAAATTATTATGTGGCAATATGAAATCGAACAATCGAACGGTCAAATCTCACTAATAAATGTCCTGACCCTCTGTATGAAACAAAAGTGTAGAACGGGGGTCTGATTTTAGTTCTAGGCTAACAGACTGGGGACTGTCTCTATTTATGAGGTGTGTGTTACTGGCCTATCAATCTAATGAGCCACCCCTGGTCATTCCCAATCCTTCCCTGTTGCTTGCTCCCCCTCACTTCCTGTCAATAATATAGTGATGACAGTACTACTCTACGCTAACATACCGTGTTGAAGTACACCATGTCTCCCATATCAGTAGAACCTGTGTAGAGTGGACTGTTGTGGCCTGTGGACGTGTCCCAGGCCCCGTGGAAGTCATAGGTCATCACACTGATGAAGTCCAGATACCTGTGAGAGAAAGAGGGTCATGTCACTGTATCCCATTACAATGCTAATATGCTATATTTAAGGACAGTTTCTCTCAGCATGCCATTAGAATGCTAATATCCTATCTTTAAGGTCAGTTTTTCTCAGTATGCCATTAGAATGCCAGAGTGCTCTCTTTAAGGGCAGTTTCTCACTTTGAAATTTTTGCAATCTCATAACCATTGTCGATGGTTCCCTTTCCTGCAGATACAGCGGCGGTGAGCAGCAATCTGGGGCGCTTTGTGTCGATGGCTTCCTTCTCAAATGCATTAAGCAGTTCCTGAAACAGAGTGTATGTGTACTATGAAACAAAAAGTTTAGCCTAGGATTTGCTGGAATAGATTATGGAAACCTGTTTTCAGCACTTAAAAATAGTGAGATACAAGGTGAAAACAATAGAATAGTAGTCTTGATTGTGAGATAGTCAAAGAAGTCAAATCAATAATATACTCTGTAAAAATAATGAGACCGTAAATCAAGAGATTCTGAGATACCAAATTATCTGAAAACTAATGACTTAGTTCGTCATTATTTCGACTAAAATAATGAGATACTGCATCACAATGATGAGATACTATCTAAACAACTATATTTACAGTAACTACACATACTACACATACAAAAATTGGACTTTGACTGTGGCCATCATTCCTCTCCTCCAAGTGGTTGAAATGGGCCTCAGCAGTGACGGACTGGGACAAAAAATCGTCCCTGGCATTTTGGCCTGGACCGGCCTACCATAAGATCCATAAGAACGTTTATGGGATTTTTTTTGTCATATAATAATCAGGAATGTAAGGTGGACACACTATGAATTCTGTGAACCACAACAGACTATTTGATGTTTTAAAGAAGTAACCATAGACAAGATCGCCCAATTGGTCTACGACAATATCAGACTTTAAACGCTGCACATGGGGACTTACTGTATGTCGTTACAATAGGCTATGTCTTTGTGGACTCAGTGTAAACCACAGTGTCTACGTCTACGTCTACATCTAATATGTCTGTATGGACACAGTGTAAACCACAGTGTGTAAACCATAGTGTCTACGTCTATGTCCACTATGTCTTTATGGACACAGTGTAAACCAAAAAACTTTGAAAAATGGTAGGCCTTGATGAATGAATATAATCAATGCTGAAACAAAAAGACGAATTACAGGGTATATTTACCTGAGTACTGTATGCACTACACAGCAATTAATCTGATGATTTTTAGGCCTATACTTTTTTGCACTCACTCTCTGGTCTTTGTTTTGCTGCCATTTGCAGGAGCCTAGCTCTCTCAAACTTTTGAACGCATGAGGTAGGCCCATCAATTTGTCACTGGCAGGATTTCGGTCACTTATTTGGCTCTGTTGCGCGTCCGTGTTCCGAGACACCTCATATGCAGATTTGGTTTTGCATATGGATGCACTGCTGTTTAATTAACTCGTCTCGACCTAATGTTAACATGTTGTTATCAGCTCATTTTGTAAACAACTGGATTGTTCACCATCAAGTTTGTTTTGGAAACAGTTTTATCAGTGGGTCAACACTGACTATCCTACTGGTTAACGTCACCTGCGCTCATAACTGTAAAAAGACAAACATGGTCATAGAACCCGGCTTGTAGGGTTGTTGTAGCATCATAACTTTGCGAACAGCTGCCACCACTTCTGTTTAGGTCAGTTTTATCAAGAGTTAACAAAAGTTTTAAAACCAGTACGCCTATGGGATTGGACGTTAATTAGCGTAATTAAAAAAATGATCAAGGCTATGTATTTTATTCTCTGGTCAGACAAAAAATATTGACTTTTTTAAATCTTAGGCTACATGTCGGCGAGGAGACCAAAGGGGGATGTGTAGGTCTACATATATGGGCCAGCCACGTATAATGAATGAAAACGAATGGGGCGGTATGCCAGATGGCCAGTCCGTCCCTGGGCCTCAGCATGGTGGGCCTGGCTCACCTTGCAGAGAGCTGTGAATCTCTTTTTATCCTCTGGGGGGCTCCCACGTGATCCTGGGTACTCCCAGTCTAGGTCCAGGCCATCAAAGTTATGAGCACGCAGGAAGGTGATGGACGACTGGATAAACCTCTGGCGGTTAGCTGCAGTTGACACCATGACGGTGAACCTGTGGGATTGAGTTTACTGGCTGAGGATCTGGACTGAGACCCGTATGGTATCATGCTGATGCATGTATAGACATTGGGAGAGGTCTTTAAAGCAATAGTCCAGGGTCAATCAACCCATTAGCCCTCTTGTTCGAGATTGCTGAGTACTGCCGGTAAGAAAAAGCGCAAGAAAATTTGACACATGAAAGATCAAATAGTGAAATGACAGCCAATGCTAACTGATGAGGACCATGAAAGCTCCAACCAACAGCAACATGTAGCAACCTTGAACAACTGGACTATGTGTTAATTGACTCCGAATGGTCCTTTTAAATTGCAGAAGCTTTAACACTCTTACTGTGTCGTGCCAAAGTTCCAGCCTCCAACAGCCAACAGAGTCTTCAAAGCTGGATTTCTGTCAAAGACAGTGCATCATATTTCAACTACAAACAGTCCAAAAACAGATCTCTGCCCTGTTACTCTACCATGCCATAAGAATATTGACTTTGTTCGGTTTAACATGTATTACAGACAGCCGACCCCAATAGCATTCTACGTACTGTCCCCCCTCCCCCAGTCGTCTCTATGCCCTCAGTCATTTCTATGCACGTGACAATAACATGTCCCTGTATTCCTGCTACATACCTGTCCTTCAGGCCGTTGAACGATCTATACAGGGTCTCATCATTCCACTCGTAGGTGACCAGTTCATTGGCGTGGTTGATAACAGAGAAGGCATAGATCAAATGGGTGCACAGGTCTGGATCCACATTGCCTGGCAGAAACCTTCCTGTACCGGGCCTGTACTGGGACCAGTTGGTGAAATAGCACACCAATTTGGTCGATGAAACTGTGAGACACATTGGCACACTAAGATCAGTATTGACACATGGATAATACCAGAGACAGTGGATAAACAATCTTTGATAATACTGACTGGTCAGACAGCTACTTCAGCTATTATTAGTACTCTGTGCCTTCAGTGATCGAGTTTGAGAGTGCTAAGTCAATTAAGAATGATGTGTCTGTGTCTGCGTATTGTCACACACAATGATATATGGTTCTTATATGGTCCTATTAGGACATAAGAATCATATATGTTCTGAATAGAACTTTCCTACATGGGTTGTTTGTGATAGCATGTGATGAGAAGAACAGTTGTGTGTGACTCCAAGAACACGTACCCACATTGATGCACACCAAAAGGGTCAAACCTGATAGGGAGACAAGTCATTATTACATTATGTTTATATTTATGATTGGCAGATGCCTTTTTTTCCCAGAGTGACATACAACGAAAAACACCACATTATTAAAGAATACTTGGCTTTAAAGTTATACATATAGCCATATGATTTGTTCAAGGAAATGAGAATGTCATTGTACGGTCAATAAAGACAGGACTGATTCAAAATATTGTTCTAATATAGCATGAGGACTTACCAGCAATGATCGTTAGCCTGGCCATAATGTTTAAGGACACGGTTTTCCTTGCCAACCACTAATGGCAGGGAGAGTCCTTCTCTTTCCCTTCCCTATAGGCACCTGAACAGGAGCTGACATGACATAACTTTATACATTTCTGATAAGGTGAGGGAGGGGCAAACACAAGGGACAGGGGTGACATGATAATGCAACAGAAAATCATTTTGTACAAGAAAACCCAGATAACACAAAAGAGTTTTAAGTGTTTTACTTCAAACAGATGCATGCACAGAGTTATCTTTATGGCTTGATTCAAAGGTCTAGATGCGGTAATGTGTCCAACAGGTCATCGCTGTGTTCATTTCTGTGTCATTAGGAAGGCCTCAGTAGTAATTCCAGCAAAAACGATGAAGTTTGGGAAAAATTATTATTATTATTATTATTATTATTATAATAATAATTAATAATAATAATAATAATAATAATAACTGGTTATATATTCTAATGACTGTGCACATAGTAATGCTATCATATAAGTCTTTACAACTTGAAGAGTCCAACGCATTATAAAGTTTCAATTTGTTAATTGTCTTTTTATAAGTTCAATTCCTTGTGCCACATAATGAAGAGTTACAAGTTCTCAATGCATACTCTAAGTAAAGTGAGATGAACACATGATTACTCAAAATCAATATGGCACCATCACAGCCCATACGTCAAGTGGTATGTTTCCCTAGTATCAAAAGGCCAAAGAAGTTTATAAGGCTTTCTAACACACAAATTGTAAAGGTTTATATGATGACATGATAATTCCTTACGGGTACAGTCATGAGCACGTATGAACAGTTATGAATACTCATGTCATCAGTTATAAAATGTTATGAATGCATTATAACCCTTTATGAATGCATTTATAATGCTTATGAATACTGGGTTCATAGAAGAAAGTGTTGCCAGATTTTCTGTGCGTTGCTGTATATATCCAACAGAGCTGTACTGAATTCCACTCTATTGCTACCCTGGCTGTGACTGCGATTCTATGCAGTGTCATAGGCAGTGGGTGGGGCCAGGTTACTCTATTGCAACATGGCGGGCAGATATTGCACCAGCATCTGCCATACCTCATATGTCCTGCCATAAGACACAGGGTGAGAGCAAGTGTTGTTTTTCATGTGTGGAGTCTTGCAACATACCAGACTTCAATGCAGATGACTTCCACAAATTCATGGTCTTGTGCTCCACAAAAATGCCTGTCTGTCTCAATCAGTCTGTCTCAATCTGTTTTGAACAGACGGCTTTTTAAGAGGCCAAATCACTTACAGTGGAAAGCATACTGGACAAAGGAGTAAGACCCTGCCATTAAAGAATAGCCTAATGTTTGTGTAAATGTGTGAATATTTGTGCGAAAGTCTCAAGAATGCTATCAGTTATGTGATACCATCTTTATAGAACACCACCATATTCAAATAGTGTTTCTTTCTCTTCCAAGAAAGAGGCTGGGCATCTGCTATCTGCACTTCTGGCAAAAATATCTGCACTATGGAGTCATGTAAGATCAGTCCTCTCTTCTCTGCTTTGTGAAACGTTGCCTGTGCCCTGGGGAAAGAGGACAGAGACCCAGGCTCTCATAAGGCTCTTTGAGTAAAACTAAACCATTACCTTCACTGAATATACTGTGGCTGTGTGTTGGTTCTAGCAGAAGGTACTTAGGTCAGGGAGCCTGGGGCTTGTCATTCTTTTCTTTTTGTAGAGGAGGATCAGAGGAGTGAAAAGCCTCCACACATAACGTTAAATGGCAACCAGATTATATATATTCAGTGAGTAGCTGCAAGATTTCTAAAGATGCAACTCCTACAACAGGTCTGTAAAAAAATACAACATAACTTTAATATTAACACACTAATATTACTGACATAAATTTTATTTTGCAAATTAGCTTACAGATTATGAAACAAAACCATTCTGCACGGACCAAGTGCATGTACAAAACCACAAAACTACGTATATAAAAATGTAATGTACAAAGGCCTGCTAGACTGTATGAGAAAATGTCCAACAGTCAGGTGAAGGTTAAAAACAAAAAACATAAACTCGTGGACTAGCAAACACGCTTGCCGGAACATAGTTAGCTTTAAGTTGTTTATTAGACTGTATTATTTCCTCATATTCTTACTGCACAATGGAAACCACTGGCTATGAGTGTAATCAGTGTCAGACCACAGGAACTCTTTTATTTGATTTCAAAGATACCCATAATGCCATAGAGGCTACAACGAGAAGAGGACAACGATATGGGAAACATTTTCTTCCCAGGTCATGTTGATGTTTTGTCAGAGGGACCATTGTTGATGATGATCAAGTAAGTGAAAATGCCTGCTGGCTGTTACTGTAGATGTTAAAGTATAGGATATCAGTCACCCTTGGCGCCCTTTCTGCCTTTGGTATTATGAGTCACGCTTCCTGATTGAGCAGAACTATACAGGCTGCAGATGATCTACACGCGCAATATAATGCTGAAAGAGAATCTATCCTGATTTCTCTGTGATGGATTTGAAATGTTGAAAAGCTGAGGAAATGGACAACCTCCTGAATCTCTAAAGAAGAGAGCAGCTTAAATGTCCTAATTTGACTGATGGCCATTGATGGACGACTTCATCTTCGTCTTCCATCTGTGTGAATTTTAATCAAATCAATCAAATTTCTGACGTAGGTCATAAAAGACTGGAGAAACATGCAGTGCATGTAACTCACACTAAATGTCTATGTATTAATGTACTCTGGTGTTTGTATGTTTGAAGAATGAGGACAGTTTGATATTGAAAAACTTACAGTAGGCATGCTCTGAGAACATGACCCAGAGATGGGTAATGAAGTCATAGACTAGAAAGGAAAAATGAGAATAAATATTTGACCAGCTTTGGCTGAGCTATAACACAAGCACACAATACCCATCAGTCACTTTACTGTCTTGTTCTTTATCAACATGATAAAACCTTCCAGTTCTTACAGGGCTGTTTACAACCTTTTCTCGCTCCTCAGTTTGAAAAGATAAAAACAGGACAGGATAATGTTGGTCAATTATCTGCAGACACTGAGCAGCCCGTCTCCTGTAAAACAACATGCGTTTTGCCACCATGTTTTACTTTGTTTTCCTACAGCCAAAACAAAACAACCAGGCTATGTTTCCCCTAAGAAACCTAGTATCCCCTTGAGAAATACAAAAGGAATCAATTTCCTCTCATTGGCTGAGACATGAGAAAACCTCTTAGGCAGCCACACTGGTTATTTAGTACCCAGTAACCCCTTGGTACCCACAAAATGGAGCCAAACTAGGCCAGTGTGTATATGGTATTGGCTGGTGAAGTGGCTTCTGAGCTGTCATGGTACTCCTTGTCTGATCTCTCGTGCTTGCTAACACCTGTATATTGGCCAATGAAAGACCCATCTTCATTGAACTCGATTTCCCCTCCATCACCATAGTCCACAAGGCTGTCATCACTCTCTGTTCTCCGAATGATTCCATCCACAGAGTCATGTCTCCTCTGTCGGATGTCCTCCTCCCTGCAGTCCAGTACACACAGAGGAGAGACGAATTGCAACACGTGGATGACCACACTCTCAAAATCATTGATTTAGTCATGGGAGCTTTATCACAGTATGACAGTACATACCGTCTGGTGTACGGAAGTGTAGGAACACGTGTTATCCTGAACCGTGCGAAGAGTGAAGAGAGAAAACAGCTTTGGTGTTTATATGAACACATTAATGGAAACTTTGTTCATGAAAAAAAGAAAACAGATTCACACAGCAGCTTTCAAAAAGCAGTAACCACTCGCAGGAATAAGTGCTGTATAACCGCTTAAACAAACACAAAGCAGACGCAGTGTTAGAACACAATGTTGTCTGTTAATTAGCCACACAGCTGCATCTTCACAATAAGCACAGAACACACTGTACTTCTCATACCTTTCAAGAGACCTTCAGTGGTTTGACGAGAACAGAAAGCAAAAGGCAAAACAAAGTTTAAAAACGTATAAAATACAAAATAGAGAGTTAAGTATAAAACTAAATGATCTTGTGTGTGATATACTGTGATAACTGCACTTGTTCAAGGGATTGTCCCACCTTTGTTTATCAAACATAAAATAAAATCATATCAGTTGCGTGTGTAGGCCTGAGTAATAATTGAAGCAATCTATTTAAATATCAATTTAATGGATTGTTATTTATAGTGCAATATCACCATTGATCATGGTCTAAAAACACTTTAAAAACACATCAAAAATAGGTAACAAGGCCCTTAAAAGAGTTAAGACTCAGAAGAGTTAGACCATCAGTTTCATCTTCTGCTTGTCAAATATCTGGCTGATATTTGCCTAGCAGACAAGCACAACATTCCTGATAAAATGTAATCTTTAGTCTCTCACGTCTAAGCATATTTGAACATGCCACCATTTATAGGACACCTGTCCTAAAAGACGTGAACTCACCGATAGTCAAATGTTCCTTCTTGGTCCTTATCATCTAGTGGTTCCAAGGCAAAGTCTTTTTTATCCCTCACTTGAAGATAAAAAGACAATAATCGTTTGGTCAGTAAATAAGTATTAGCACAATATGAAAACTATACCGCCGCTGCCTTTAAAGGAGAAATCTGGTGTGAATCAACCCAAAAGCCCTGTTGTTTGAGGTCACTAAGTGCTGTCAGTAGGAAAAAAATGAGAAAAATTGATACAACATAGACTGAATAGTGAACCAGCAACTAACTTTAAATGAATGGGGCACAGTAACTTACTTTCAGTTTCATTTCGCTATGCCCCATTCAGTTAACATTAGTTCTTGGTTTGTTATTCGGTCTATGTTGCATCAAATTTTCTGGTTCTTTTTCCTACAGACAACATTCAGTGACCTTGAACAACAGGGCTATTGACTGATTCACACCAGATTTCTCTTTTAACATACAGCCAGGAGCCACTTTATTAGGCCATCTTGCACATATTAGGCCATGCGCTAAATATGATCTCAGAGTAGCATTTATGACTCTTATCATTTATGTCTCTTCTTCCTGTAGTCATGACCTTGTTAACCTTGTGCAATAATACTGATACACAGGGTGACATTTACTCAATGTTCAGTCGGTAAATAAAGTTCATGGTGCAAATCCTAGCCTCAGTGTCTTGTTCACCTGATGCCGTCCTGTCAGCTCAAACCCAGTCTGGACATTCTCTAACACCTGGCCAGTCTGATGCTCAGTTTGAAATTCAGCAGATCATCTTGACTATGTCTTCAGTTCCATTACATCAGCAATTTCAGATACTCAGCCAAGCCCAACTGTCACCAACAACTATGTTGTCACCAAAATCACTTTTCCTCCACATTCTAATGTACAGTTTGAAATTCAGAAGATCATTTTGACCATGTCCTCATACCCAAATTCACTGAGTTGCAGTCATACAAATGGCTAATTAGAGATTTGAGCAATTCCTGGTGCATCTAATAAAGTGCTGAGTGACTGTAAATTATAAATAAATGTCTTGGACAATAATCGATTGGCTGTAATATAACAAAGCTATAAAAATAAATAAAACAGGGGCTGTTTTTCTTCACCTTTGTTTTATGAAACACTTATTGTGCTTGGCATGTGATTGTAAATTACCTGGATATTTTCCCCCCCGGCTTCTCTTAATGAAGAACACAACAAGCATGATGATCACCAGGAGAGCTATAGCGCACATCAAACCTATGAACCAACCCTGTGTGGCCAGGTCCACCTGATCCGTGGAGTAAGCTTTAGAACACACCCAAACACACACACACACACACACACACACACATATACAGAGAGAGAGAGATTAGGACCTGAACAGTATTGCTACCACTCCCTTTCCCCCATACCATATAACTCTGTCCCCAGGACGTCTCCCACTCACCCTCTGTGAAGTGGGGTGACTCCTCTGTGTAGAACTCGCCAAGGCCAGCCTGGGTTTGTGCCGCCACAGAGAATTTGTAGCGCGTGTAACGGTCAAAGCGTTGGACAGAGAAATAGGTCAAGTTGGGAGGAAGCTGCTCCTCGTGGATTTTCGCCCCTCTGGTGGCATTCACTTGGAGGACAATTCAAAGTTTGGTTCAGACAAAGAATCAAGACAAGTCAACTGCACTTACTGTAATGTGCTGGCAAAATATAATTTTTTTCCTTGGATGATGGGGTAACAGATAGCATAAAACAGTGGGATGTTGATGAAAATTCATTCAGTCATTAAAAAAAGCAGTAGACTTCCATGTCTGCTTTGGTCTACTTACACAGCTGGTATCTCAGTATGTATCCGGTAATTATGCCATTGGGTTCTGCGGGCCTTTCCCACTCAACATAGATTGTGTCCAAATGGCGGTGCTGTATCTTAAAGGAACGCGGAGCGGACGGCACTGCAGGTGAGAGATGAGTAACAAGCCAGTTATGAGTCATTAACTGATAATTGTTTTCATTTAAACCATCAGAATAACTACACTATTTAATGAAGAAATAGCCACAGTTGTTGCAGACCACAGCTGAAGTGTCTAATGTCACATACCGCCCTCTGGTGTCTGGAACTCAATAGTGCTGCTGGCAGGGCCCTCATAGCGGCTGTTGGCCACCACTATGTACATTCTGTAGTTACTATAAGGGGTTAACCCTGTCAGGACGCCAGAGAGTCGTGGGCCTGAGGCTGCGAAACCTTTAGACTTGCTCCGTCTGCTCACACTAAGCCACGGCAGCTGACTGCTCTCCCTCCAGTAGTACACCTGCACCAGACAGACACCACACCAGATTTGAACAGGCGCAATTCAATGCTACTGAATATAAATAATGAATTATTATTAATTATAATTAATATGACTATACATTATAATCTAGATTAATATATTATAGAGACATTGAGAGCCATTGAGAGGAAATTGATTCCTTTTGTATTTCTCAAGGGGATATTAGGTTTCTTAGGGGTTTTGGCTGTAGCGAAACAAAGTAAAACATGGTGGCAAAACGTATGTTGTTTTACAGGAATGTATTATATATATATAGAGAGAGAGAGAGAATTAATGGCAGGTTGTTTAGTAGACTGTCTTAGCTAGAAGGGCAAATAAACTGGAAGGTCACTGAACTTTGGTAAACTCACACACACACAGTTATGTTTGACTAACAGACCTAACATCCAGAGGTCACCATTACCTTATACTCTTTAAGCTCCCCCATGATAGTGCTGTGTGGAACAGGAAGCCAGTTCACAGTCACCGAAGTGCTCTCAATGTCAGACACACTCAGCTCTGAAGGAGCTTCAAGAGGCCCTGGAAAAGCCACAACAGTCACTCCAGGGCTTGTTCATGAGCTACAGTTTATACAGACAGTATCCATGGTGTCAGTAGTGAGCATGTTGTGTGTGCCTCAGGAAATGATGGCCTTATCAGCATACTTCCTGCACAGTTCATGTATAGTGTTATAACAAGAAAAATATACAGATGATTCACACATTGAACAACACTTCATGTTTTTCATGTGTGTGTGCCTATGTATGTGTGTCTCTGTGTGTGTGTATATATGTCTGTGTGTATGTCTGTGTGTGTACGTATGTATGTGTGTCCATGTGTGTGTGTGTATGTATGTATATATGTCTGTGTGTGTGTGTGTGTGTGTGTGTGTGTGTGTTTGTGTAAATATGTCTGTGTGTATGTCTATGTGTGTGCGTATGTATGTGTGTCCGTGTGTGTGTGTGTATGTATATATGTCTGTGTGTGTGTGTGTGCAATGTCTGTCTATTTCCCTGTACTCACGATCTTCCCCAGAGTAGCCGATGACGACTGGGGACTCTGGGCCGTAGCCAAACTTGTTGATTGCTTGCACTTTGATCTCATAGGCCGTGAAGGTGTCCGTGTCGTAGATGGTGTGCCACCACCATCTGGTGGTCACGTTCTTCCACTCCTCCCTGGAGTCTTGCCTTCTCCACCACACCATGTACTGTAAGTAAGGCCCATTCCAGTCCCGCTCAGGCAAGGGCTGCACACCACACAAACAAGTTATACAGATTTTGAGGGACTTCTCTGACAATTTGTTTACATATCATGCCAGTGGTGTAGATATTGGGCCTAGTTAGTGATCTATTCCTGCCATGTCCCAAATGCTATACATCGATTTCTGAAATTATTATAATATATATATATATATAACAATATTTATATTTTGTATTTAAGATAATATTAGTCAAATTAAGTTTTGTTGCTTTGATTATATAAAAATAAGGGTTTTGTTGTTTACACGTATCTAGATATTTTTATGAACAAATATTTTTAATTGCGTTTACACATATCCACAGAATCCAGCATTTTGAAAAAACTCTCCACTTTTGAGGGTGTTTTTAAAAAAATTATGCGTTTGAGGTGGCTAAAACTCTGTTTACATGTAAATGAAAGGCCCAAAAGATTAAACAAAATATCTGTTTATAAATATGTCTACTTTAGATCTACGTGTAAACAAGCCACGTCATTTAACATAATAACAACAAGCCATTTAAAACATAAAATCAAGTAAAAGCGTCCCAACTGTAGCTCACTGATAGACATCAAAAAACAGATCTTATAGATATAGCCTTTTGGAATCCAAATCTTCTCTCCTTGTGTTAGCCTCGTGAACCAGATTGTTTCACGTCTGGCAACTTTCAACAGGCATTTGTTAGCTTCCTGGTAGGCAGATACTTTCTGTGAACAATAAAACTATTGGTCATGCCTTCGACCATTCACTGTTTGGTCTTGACATTGCTTTCAGCCCTCCCACTTAGGACATTGCCCCCTCTGTTTTTGGCTGAGGAAACCTTTGGATAGGTACCTGACTTACTGTACTGTAGCAAAATGTGATATTGAGAAGATGCACTAGGCACTGCTAGCCTGTCTATGCTAACAGGCAAATTTCATTTTACCTCCCAGGTGATTTCCAAGTTATTTCTCCACAGTCCACTCCCCACTCCTTTGATGTTTTTCGGGAAGGCGTCCGGCACTGAAACACAGCATGATATAGCGGCACTGCATTACATGACGTGTGAAGTGCACATCTTATTGTTTTAAGCAGATGTAGTTCTAAACAGCGCAGCATACCAGCTCCACCAGTCTGGTAGTACTCTGTAGCACGGCTGGGCTCACTCTGGCCGATCGCGTTCACAGCGATGACGCGGAACCGGTAGCTCAGGTAGGGGGAGAGCTGCAGAACCACCGAGTTCAGGTTCCCTGGGTATGTGGTCAGGTTCTTCCAGGGTGAGGGGAACCACCACTCCTCCTTGGCCTGCACCAAGAACTCTAGGAGAACATGATAGGATAGGGGTAGACTTTGGTACTAAGTACTCTAGGAGGAGACATGAGAAGATTAGAGTAGAGTTTGGTACTTTAATGGGATATGAATAGAGTTTGGTACAGATTTTATTGGTTCCAGTTCCCAAATCAGCTCCCATATTAGCAATTCCAGTTCCTCATTCCTCAGTTCATCAGTTCCTCATTCCTTTGTTTTTGCACATGGATTTCAGCTTGTCTTTATGGGGATTTTAATTTTATATTATAGATTACATTTTTTCATTTTTTTTTCATTTTCACTATTTTTTTTTTTTGGTGTGTTTGTGTGTGTGTGTGGGGGGGGGGGGGGGGGGGGGGGCACAGCAGGTTTTGTTTGATGGATAGACCTTTGATGGGGCTGTGGTTGCTATCTCCAGGTTTCCAGGCGAGACGCACACTGCGTTCCGAGGGCTCCGACATCACCAGGTCTGTTGGGGGCTCTGGACGATCTGTTCAAAGGAAACATATCAGTTTACGCCTTCACGTGAGTGTGTGTGTGTGTGTATGCATGTATAGTATGTCCATAGCATACCCATTACTTTGAGTCGAGCAGAGACTACAATCTCATCCAGTTCTGTTTTGACCACACAGCTGTATAAGCCCTCATCTCCTTTGTTAACATTGATGATGGTCAACACATCCTCCTCCTTTAGCATCCTGGAGAAAAGAACAACCCAAAGAATCTGAAGGAAATCTAAGGAAACGCAAAGGCAAGGCAAGGCAGTTTTATTTATATAACGCCTTTCATACTCAGAGGCAGTTTAATGTGCTTTACAAACAAAAACAAAAATAAAACAAAAAAACAAAGAGCAGTTATTAACAGCATAATAACAACAAGCAGCTTAAAGCAGCTGTATCAGAGACTTATCAAAGAATATGACCACCAGAATGCCATTCCTGCACCCACCTCCTTCCTATATAAAGGGTCTTGTTGTTCCTCTCCCAGTGGATGGAGGGCAGCATAGTCTGGTCGTGCTTGACTGCACACTCAAACTTGGCTTCTCCCCCTCGGAGGATGACCGCACTGTGGGGCTTGCGGATCACTTGAGTGGGCTCTAAAATTAATACACAATTAATTCATCTGTCATCATTTGCTTTATCCTTCAGGGAGCTTTTTCTGACTACTTCTAATAACTCTCTAGGTTGTTCTATAACTTTATTTGTACCAAGGCTCAAACAACAAAGAAAGCTTAATGAACTAAAATCCTGCTTTAATTTAATGAAGAATTTAATGACCTTTGACCTCGAGCTGAATCTGATTCTCGTCTCTGCCTATGATGTTGCTGACAGTACACATGTACATGCCCTGGTCATCAACACGCGTCTTCCGGATCTCCAGCGTCCCGTTTCTGTACACCTTGTAGCGACCGCCTTCCAAGTTGCCAATTCCACCCCTTGACCTTATAGCGAAGACAAGAAAAGGAAAAAACAGAGGCAGAGAGAGAGAGACAGAGACAGAGAGAGAGGGTGAGAGAAAGAGAGAAATCTATGAACTTCAAAGGAATAGTGTTGATACTGCATAAGAGATAAGAGTAGCATGAGAAAGCCAAAGCACGTTTACCAGCGTAGCTCAGGTGCTGGCGCTCCAAAATAAGGGCAGTCCAGTACTGTCTTTCTGCCCTCCACCACCTTAACCACCTGGTCTCTAGGACCCAGGATACGAGCCTGCTGGTCTGGGGAGGAAAGAGAGTGATGGGAATGCCCTTGTAGTCACTGACATGAAAAAGGAAACTGGATTGAATGTTTCACAATATCAATCTAAACGTGTGTGTGTGTGTGTGTGTGTGTGTGTGTGTGTGTGTGTGTGTGTATCTAAACTCTTGTAGTTAAGGAGGAGAAACGAGGATACACAGTATTTGCGTGTTTCATTTATATAAATATATAAAGTTGTGTGTGTGTGTGTGTGTGTGTTTGTGTGTGTGTGTGCATGTCTGTGTGTCTCTGGCAAGAATGATTCTCTTCATCACTGTTGCTATGCTAAATGAGTGCCTTTATGCAAAACCTGTGTTTGTATTCAGCCCAGCCAGCCTGCCCACCTGCAGACCCCTCTGATTGTGTTCATGCAAATGCCTGGCTGAGGGAACTAGCCCAGGGTACTGTTGACACTCAGGAACAGGTTCCCATGGCAATGGACTAGAGGTATTTCCACTGTGCCATGCCAGTGAACCTCCATCCCCTTTGATCCAAACGCACACACATGCACACACACACATACACACATATACACATACACAACACACAACACACACTCATATAAACAAACACACATACACTCACACACATACACAGCACACAACACACACACATATAAATACACACACACACATATGTACACACACACACACACACACACACACACACACACAGATACGAATGTTCCTAATGTCCATACTGCTTGCCTCAGCTTACCCATGACGCTGACAAAGGCATTGGCCAGCAGGTAGCCGTAGGGGTTGGATGCGTTGCACTGATACACAGCCGTTGTCTCGTCAGTCACTCCGCGGAAGTTCAGAGTTTCTCCAGATACTTGTCTGCTTTGGATCTTGTCCACCTCTAAACAGGATTGCAAAGGGTAGTAAGTCCTAAATCTGACAGGCAAGTAATCTATGTGAATTATGAGGTTGAAAGATTGTGAGACTGAGGTGAACAGTATGGGGACTAACAATCCAATAATGGCTGCAGCTTTCATCTTCACTAGACTAGAGGTATATGAAGGTCATGGACATGATTCCTTAGATGTATGGTGAAATGACAGACAGCATAAGGGTTGTTAGTGCCCCCTCATACAGTGCCACACAATAAGGCCAAACCAATCACTGAAGCACAAAATAAATTTTATGTTGAATGATTGTGAGGACAAAAAACAATAGGGTTGTTTGTGTGGCTGCACCTGATGCCCCAGCAGTTCATTTTAGCCTTATATGTGAAAACCAATACCTTCAATTGGCACTCCATTGACTAGCCACTGAATAGTGGGTCTTGGGACGCCATCGGCCTGGCACACCATCTTGGCACTGGTCTCTCGGGACATAACAATGTTCTTTGGCTTCTCCAGCCAGTAAGGAGGCGCTGTGGAGGATCAAGAACAACAGCCCAGACTACAGAGGGAGAAGGTACCACACTGTTGCTGTTTCTATTGTAGCCTACAATGGCTGGACAAGCATGGAACCTGGGAGCTGTCAACACAAGACTTTTTTTCTGTAACAAACAGAATATGTGCTCTTTTTGACTAAACTTTGACTAAAAAAAGTCACTTTGTGAAATGAGGACTCTGACTTCTTGTTAAATGAGCACACAGTTTAATACATTTCACACCTGAGGTTCTGTGCAGGTTTTATTCAGGAAGTTATACAGCAGTATGGCGTTTCTATAAGTAGACACTTATGGCCTCATGTGACCTTGCCTGACCTTTGACACTGACGGAGATGGTGCGCTCCACATAGCCCATCTTGTTGGAGGCAGTGCAGGTGTACTGTCCCCCATCATCCATGGACATGGAGAGGATCCGCAGTCTCTTATTGAAACTCTCCAGCCTTTTGCCATCCAGTGACACCTGATCCCAGTCTTTGGTCCACTTAATGACGGGTGGAGGACTAAAAGATAAGTATAAGTAAGTATAAGTATAAGTAGCTTCAATTTCTTCACATGTACAAGACATACAAAGGAATCGAAATGCGTTCCTCACTCCCCCTGTGGTGGGGAGAGCAAGAGGTCGCTGCGTCTGGGACGCGCCACCAATGTTCCAAATTGGGGGGGATGAAAGGCACAATACAGCATAACATTAGGAGAGAGGAGGAGAAAAAAAGGCACCACTAGACTATGCGCCAAAGCAAGATTTGGATTCATTAAAAAAAAACCTTCATAATTTGAGGACACATGCAGACAAAGAGCTTTTTATTTCATATTTAACAAGTTCAAAGTTTTATTGAATGCTTAACAGGTTGAAGGTTTTATTATTTTTTTGTTTTAACCAGTTTTGTTTTTTTACTCATATTGTTCATAAGTAAGTAAGAAGATTTCTCCCCCTTTCAGACAGCCAATGAAAACTAGTCTTATTTGTTACTTACACTCCTGTCGCAAAACATTCCAGAACAAACTCTTCCCCCACGAGGGCAATTCTGGACGTGGCCTTCTTTGGGGGATACATAAAGGCAGGCGCTTTTTCAGCTGGCATTCGCACTGAAGGGAAATCAGAGTATAGCTGATATAATCATGCTGCCGTTGGCCATCAGGCATTCGCCTGGCTGTGTAGCAAGCATTTCAAAGCACAACATGACAAAACAAAAACCCAGCCTTAGTAAACCCTAGATTAGTGGAAGTGAAACGGTGTTATAACGAGACAAACAAACGAAAGTGGCGAGGAGATACTGTGGTTTGGACTCACCACTTAATCAGTATGGTTTAAGAAGAACCTTAGTGGGTCATTTTAGAGAATATGCTCTGTAACAAAACAACATGTTGCCAATCAAAACAATAACATACAAATCAATTCAATCAAACAGAGGGATGTCAACTTTGTTTATTAATTAGTTTAATAATAACTAGTAATATTAATTACAAAGATATATTTTGTGAGTCCATTCTAGGATTGTGTCAGGGGTGTGAAGAACAACACTAACCAAAATTAAAATTGCACCCAAAAAACAAACTATAATATTGTCTGACTAAATTAGTGATTTCTGTATTTGTTCTCATATACACACTTCACACATAAGACTGTTTCAATCTCCCTTTGTTTACCCAGTCAGTGGCACTGTTAAGTTTGCCTGATATGGCCCTTTAATATGTTAATCTAGCATTAGCATCCACTCTCCTAAAACCCCTCCTCTACCGCAAGAGTGACAGCAGCCGGGTTGGGGGATATCTAGCAACATTAGTGGTGACAGCAACTCACAGTAGCTACATTAGTTAGTGAAGAAAACTACAAAACTACATGTTTCCATTACGGCTTGACTTCAGCTCACCTGTTAACACCTGTAGGATGACGGGGCTCTTCTGATGGATGGTGAAGGTGTTGGGGAAGCGTGCTGTGCAGCAGTAGTCGGTGTTAGCATCCTCAGGTAGAATGTAGGAGAAGTAGAGGTCCCCGTTTTCTGCCTTTGATACCCTGCGGCTCTGTCGGATTGGCACCATCGCTGGTTGGGAGATGCCAAAGAGGACGGAAGATGTCTTTTAGGTGTGCTGCCATAGCAACTAATATGTATCAACTATACATTATTTACATCCCACAGATAAATAAACAATACATAATATACTATAAACAAATAAATTCACCATTCTTTCAGTGCCAAAGATATTATCATTAAAGAGATATTGTGTGTACAGCAACACAATTCAATGACACAATTAATTATTCATTTATGCTAAAACAAACATAAGGAACAAACACGAGCCCGAGTGAACAGTGTTGTTCTGACTTTAGTCCCAGGAAGTCACTGAGAGGTCTTACAGCTGTTCACCCAGTAGGTGGCTGGTTCTGGTGGACCTGGAGGGGGATTGCATGGTAGGACCAGCGGCTCTCCCACAAACACTGTCATGGGCTCCAGGTGCTCTTTCGGCCATGATCGAGACTCTGCCCCAAGGAGAGAGATCGAGAGAAAGATACAGAAAGTAGGATTTTAAGAGACCAGGAAAGCTGTGAGTTATATGTCAGGCAAAGGCAAGTGTCATCCAGTGTTGATCCTGGATTAAAAAAAAAAAAAAACTCTTCAGATTAAATAAATATTTGTATGTCAGAGCAATTTTTTTTGTTTAAAGATAAGGTTGGCCACTTTAACATAGTTTAGCAAAAACTGTGCTCACTGGAAACCCTCAGGTTGATCTTGTTGGAGACTGCTGAGCCAAACTCATTTGTGGCGGTGCACTGATATTCCCCCTCGTAGTCATCCGGGCGACCATAGAAGAAGATCTCCAACGTTCCCGAGCGCCTCCGCATGGATACTTGAGAGTCTCTTGCAACATTCAGGTACTTTCCATTTCGGGTCCAGGTGAAACTGGCGGGAGTTAACAGACAGATAGGCAATCTTACAGGCCTATCAGGATCTTACAGGAGTTTTAGCAGTTTTAAATGCACTGATTGGTGAAAACCGTGCCAAAACTATGTCACTCTCTAAATAGAGGCCATCTATAAACCAAGCTAGCAACAGAGTTTAGATTCCACAATCCTAAACAAGTTTTGTCAGTGTTTAGGCCTATTACTGTGTCTGCTGTGTTTATTACTGTGTCTGCTGGCTTTGCTAATTAGCAAGGTAGTTTTAGAGCATGTCTCTTCAATGGCAATGAAAATCACCGCATACATCCACATATATATACACATGCATACATACATACAGTGTACATATATGCAAACATAACTAAAAGAGAAAGTAAAAACCAGTCAAAGGTGAGTCTTACACAGGCTGTGGGTTTCCTGTTGCTTCGCACTCAACGATAATGGGATCCTTGGGCTCCACAATATGATCCTTCACAGACTGTTTGATGATGGTAGGAGGCTGTTTTACTGTACAGAAAAGGCCATGTTATACTTATTCAGTCTGATATATCGAGGAGTTTGGAGTAGATAACAGTGCAGAGGCTCTGTCTCCATACTCAGTGGTTGTTCTCACAGTAGTTAATGGAAAACTCTTGAGCATTACAACCCACTGTCCCATTATTCGAAGTCACTGAGTGCTGTCAATACGAAAAAAGACCGGTGAAATTCGGTACAACCAATGACTGTTTATATAGAATATACAGTCACTGGGTACAACACAGGCCAAATAGCGAATCAGCAGCTAATACAAACTGAATGGGCCACAGGACAATCACAGATTGAGAAACTAAAAGCCAGTTTCTGTGTCCCATTCAGTTAGCGTTAGCTGATGGTTCACTGTTCAGTCCTTGTTCCATCAAATTTGTTCGTTCTTTCTCACTTGCAGCATTCGGTGACCTTGAGCAACAGAGCTATTGATTCACTCTGAATTTTTCCTTTGCAGAGGTCATAACTCCTCACTCAGTTAGTGTTAGCTGCTGGTTCACTATTCACCAAATTTCATCATTCTTTTTTCTACTGACAGCACTCAGTGACACCGAACAACAGGGGCTATGGGTTGAAATGCTCAGGACATCTTCAGTATGACTGAATAACTCACCATCCTGTGGTATTTCCATGGCAAACAGAGCTGGCCTTGTGAGCAGTAAGACAGCAAATCTGATGACTAAAGCCACCTCCCAGTCCTGACTCCCCATTTCTGTTTAGATTGACCTCCAGCTATCTTGAACTGATGACCAGCTCTGCCAACAACAACAGTGGAGAAGCAAAGACATGTCAGTTTCTGTTTTTAAAACTGTTTTTCTACATCCACCACTCATCTTTGAGGGGGGGATCTCCCCCCGCCCCAACAAAACAATTTTTTTAGATCGCTTATAGATACATATTTGTTAGTCATTTGACCTTGTTACTGGGCAACCCAAGATATTGGGTCATTTCCACCCGTGTCTGTATCCTTTTAGTGACAACCTACAGAGTCCAGAGCCCTTCCTCAAGTATCCTCTTAACACAGACTCAATGACTGAATCTCAATATCCACATGAGGCCCCAAGCCCTGAACCCTCAAAGACTAAACTGGCACAAATCAACTTCATGACTGGCTGATTAGTGCCAGTTGGGCTTGGGATTTGGGATTGGGATCCAGCCATTCTCTCTAAGCCATGAACAACCCAAGAGGTACAAACAAATAGTCCAGTGCTTTGCAAACAGTGATGATTCAGTCACCACCAGCAGCTGCCCTCTTGTGATGGACTATCTCTCCCTCTCTTTCTCTGACTCTCTCTCTCTCTTTGTCTCTCTCTCTCTCTCTCTCTCTCTCTCTCTCTCTCACTGCTCCTTTGTTATGACCACACAGCCCCGGTATGCCCACACAATGCAGGGAGCTCACCTCCATCTCACGCCTGCACCATTCAGGCCCCTTCTCAGCCAGCTGGGGCTGGGCTCTACCGGGACTCAGTATACTAAAGAGCTACTGTCTGTGGGTCCTGTCTGGCTATTGCTATTGTCATGGATTCACATGGAGTCACTTTTGAATTAAAGGAGAAGTCCATTATGATTCAATCCATAGCTCTGTTGATTGATGTCAACAAGTGCTGTCTATAGGAAAAAAGAAAGAAAATTTGATAAAACATAGATGAATAGTAAGGCTAGCATTAACTGAATGGGGCGTAGGAAAATGAGTCTGAAAGTGAGTTTCTGTGCCCCATTCGGTTAGTGTTTGCTGATGGTTCACTATTCAGTCCATGTTGCATCAAATTTTCTCGTTCTTTTTTTTACTAGCAGCACTTTTCTTACTAGCAGTGACCTTGAACAGCAGGACTACAGACTGATTCACCCCGCATTTCTCCTTTAACTTACAGAGCTCATCTGTCCTCACTTGTATGACTGTCATGAATGAGCAATAGGATCCATAATGCACTTCATTAGTTGGTAAAATATTCTCCTCAGCATTCCTTACATTTTGAATATCTAATGTAGCAAGTATCAATAATTCACATAGAGAAACCAAACCAATTGATCAAACTGACAGAACTCACCTGACAGACATAATTAACCTGCACACTTTTAATCAGAATACATGCTCTTTTGTAACAGTGGAGGGTAGCGTTAAATTATAAACTTCCACCCTTGGCCTAGGGGGTGAGAGTGACTTTAAAGAGATTTTTTTAATATGATGAGCAAAAATATATCAGTGAGATGGCTCATAAAACCTTCCTTTTTTACTGTTCTTAAATATTTCAGAGCATAATCATTTTTTAATGAAAAGTTATGCCCACCTGTATTTACTGATGCATCCAGCATTGGGACATTGTTGACCTCAAACTCAGAAGACTACATCCAATTCCAACTTGAAACAAAGAATATAAATTGGCATTTGATGAGATAAATATTAAATATGAAATATAATAAAACGTTAACACAAATATGAAAAATATTTGCATATACAATACAATAAATAAATATAAAACACACATGACACATGACAGTAGGAAGAAAAGCAGGATGGGCAACAAGGTTTTAGCAATTGTAACATTTATTGAAATAGTCCTTTGAACCCCAGTAAGTCATATCAGCACTACTTCTACTAAATTAAATGCAGAAATTAACCACAAATACTTTTAATTAGTACACCATGGGTATTAACATGAAGTGAGTTTACAGTACCTTGGAGCGAAAGCACCATTATATGACTGATTAATGGATCATCTTTAATTTGCCATCAATGTAGTCCAATAAACCAGATCTGGTATTGCTGTATGTTAGTATCTCTGAAAAGATTTTCACTCCTCCTCCAGTGAGAGCTAGAAAAGAATGGAAGAGTGTGGAGCAGATCCCTCAGAGTGCCCAGCACTCACTCTGTGAT
Source organism: Tenualosa ilisha (assembly GCA_015244755.2). Classification (NCBI taxonomy): domain Eukaryota; kingdom Metazoa; phylum Chordata; class Actinopteri; order Clupeiformes; family Clupeidae; genus Tenualosa; species Tenualosa ilisha. Next base: position 1,934,335 of record PYXC01001758.1, read on the forward strand.
TCATTAGCCTCCTTCAACACAACACACTTCAAACTTCCAGTCTGTTACTGGGTCTGTCTGCTGCCAGCCACCCACTCAGTCCATGAATTGTGAATAATATGCCCCCCCCCCCCACCATCACCACCACCACCACCACCACCACATGTCTAGCTCTTTCTGCCACTGGCTAACCATTTTATGCTTTTCTCCTTCACACACACTTTATAAATTTAACCTCTACTACACCTTAATGTGAATGTACTCTCCTGACAAATCTAAACAAAAAAGACAAAGGTTTCTTTTCTTTATTTTCCTTGTGTTTGAACTGTCCTCCATGTTCATTCACTAAAACCGCCAAAGGCCAAAGAACCCACCCATACTTGGCCAAATATTCAGCATTCTTTTTCTTTCTGACATCAGTGCGTGGGGCGCATTGTTTAGTTTTGAAAAAATAGCAATCCGAGAATGAAAGAGGGGATTGTTTCTCTGAATTATCGCAGAGGTCATAAAATCCCATGACTCGACATTAAATCAACTGTTATGTAGACATGAACAAAATGTCCAGCAGATATGGAATTTACTCTGATTAAGATCTGATTAAGATAAGATCTGGCGGTTCTGTCCGTCTGTCATAAAGGTTGGCATTCTAGAGATGATGTCAAAAGCACAAGATCGTTTTATTGGGACATGAAGCACACACACACACACACACACACACACACACACGCACACACATACACACACACAATTGTACACTCACAAGTGTCAGAAAAGCGATGTGACTCAGGAGATCCCAAGGGACTGCCTCTGCTTTCTGATGGATGTGTTCACAGGCTGGGGATGTGTTCACAGGCTGTGGCTGAGGCTGTTGCCATGGGAAACAAGGGCCGTCCCATCCCAGTGCTTTCCTTGCACCTCTGACCTGAGTGGGTCGTGTGGAATGCACGGCTCAGGGAGTCACTGTAATTTATGTTCTGATTGGTTCATTGTCTTTTGAAAGTTGAGGGATCTCTTAGCCAGACTAGCGCAGCCATACCTCCACTCAGTCGTGTATTGCGCTACAATACTACGTCAGGGAACTCTCTGAAGGCTTTGAATTCCCCAAAACAGATTTTCTAGCCACCAGTCAGCAACAAAAATTGATGGCAGAACCGCCAGAATCAGTTTAAAGTTTGAACTAAGTGCCCACCCAGTAAATTAATCCCTATGAGAACAGAGAATCAGTCTTATTGACCCAGTAAATGAACACCTATGAGAACAGAGAATCAGTCTTATTGACCAAGTGTATTTACACACAAGGAATTTGGTCTCTGCATTTGTGCCAATCGTGAATTAGTGAAACACACAACACACAGTGAAACACACCGTGAGGTGAAGCATACACTAACCCAGGGCAGTGGGCTGCCTGCTACAGCGGTGGTCAGGGTTAGGTGCTTAGCTCAAGGGCACTCCAGCCATGGTCTGCTGGTCGGGGATCGATCCTTCGGTTCCAAGCCTGAAGCCCTAAACAGCAGGCCACAGCTACCCCTATATCAAGAGTGTCCAGACTCTGCACAAAGTGAAACAGTCTGGTCCTCCAGGCTATAGGGAACTCTGGGCACGTCGATCATACTTAGGTAACGCCACATTATTTTCTTGTTCTACCACTCTAAGTGCTGCTGGGAAGAATGATGTATTTGCCATATATACATACGCCATGATGCCATACAACACTCAGCATGGCGTCAGCACATCAGCATTGTCATGGTAAAGATCTTGAGTCTATCTTCCCACTAGAAGAGGACAGACATATGTACAGATTCCTATACTGGCCTCCACGGGTCCTGCTTTTGTTGGAAATGACATCAGCCTCATGGGTTAAATGGTACCACACTCTAGATCGCACCACACAGGCTAAGAGTGAAGAATGAAAGCAGTGCTCCCTCTCGAGAGACACACAGATGCACACACACACACGCACACACACACACACACGCACACACAGGCCTACACATATACGTCTGTCAGCTCCTCCAAGAACAATTGTGTCTTTATTTCTCCAAGTGTCCCCTGGCACATGTGTGTGTGTGTGTGTGTGTGTGTGTGTGTGTTTGCATAGATGGGCTCAAGAGTGGATGGGAATGGGGATGTGAGCACATCTTGGCCGCCTAAGAGAACAGCCCCACTCTGGGCTCGGAGTGCAGGAGGGTTGCGGACAGATCATTCAAACCCCATAGAATCAGAGGCCCAGCAGATGGCACTGCTGACACCCCATATGCACACCAGTGGAGAGGGTGATGCTGCCACTGCCAGACCACTTCACACGGTCCTCAATGGCAAACTGCCCATGTCTTACTACTTTCTATGTGTAAGTCTTGTGGAACTCTGATTCTGAGTCATCTTGAACTCAGTATTCACATAATGCTGTCTTAGCCTGAATATAAGACAATATTTTCGTCCTGCAAATCCTTCTGAAAAAAGTGGGATTGTCTTATATTCGCAGGTGAGACAAAAATAGTGAAAACTAGAAAAGCACTCAGAGCGCAAACCTCTGCCACAGCAATATAGGGTCACTGACCCAATATAAATCCCAGACGGTGTTCCGGATCACCACCAAAATTTTGCATAATACCCATGTTGTCTGAAAAATTCCATCCAAATCCGCGCAGTTGGCTACTTTTCGAGTAGGGACTATGCAGACCTCTCTGTGGGTATTGCTTATGGTTTTCTGCCTTGTAGATAGTCTACAGTGTATTGTTTGCACTTTCATGGAAAATTATCATTCATATGGTAGCCTACTGTTCATTAAATTTAAATGTAACAAATTTATCCACATTAATTAACTTGATATCATGCTTTAATTTATAGTAATCATATTTAAAAAAATTGCTAATTTTAAAATGTTAAAATGAATTTTCACCAGCATTTGCAAATAAAATAATTTAATATATAAGGCAAACTTTGGTCTACAAAGTCTTTTTTCCCCATAAATGAGTTTTGCAAATGGGAGTCGTTTTATATTAGAGTCAATATAGTATTTAATACAGTGGCTAGGCTAATTGATTTACATACTTACTTCAGTAAATATTTGGACAATTCCGGGCTTAGGCGTTTTTGACATGAAGTCAACATAGTCGTTTTGTTGTTGAGGTCATTGTCATTGATATTTAAGCTAAAAGCCTTTTACGCTATGGGTCCCAGTCCAGTCCAAGGGCACTAGCCTACGAATTAATTTTCATCAGGCAAAAACATAGACACATTCAAAAGTGTACCATACATTTGGTTTTAAATATACTGTAGATGCTGATAATATTATTTATCTATAAATACTGTATAAAAGAATTTATTTCATTTTAAGCATTTTGTTTTATTGCTAACTAGTACACTTAAATGGGCCTGATTCATATTTAGATTTGTATTGATCATGCATAATGTTGAAGTTTTGAAAATCAGTCATAGTTGAAGTACCAGTCCCCACTGAACTTAAATTGTGCATCAGTCATATGGGCAGAAATCAATTAGTCCATTCCCCCAAAAGGGTAAACTTACTGCCGTAACCTACTTTTCACAGACTGAAGCTCTTTCTACACAAAACCGCTGAGTCAGATATGACCATCTTCTCTTGCCAGAACTCAATATGAGATCACCACCAAACATACAGAGCTCACAGGGACAATACAAATCAGTGCCTGTTATCACACACCACACAGCTTTAAATAAACAAATCAATACCCACCAAACAGAAATAACACAACTGCCAAAGCATTGTAGAAGACAACATTCTTAGACAACAAACTTAGTCTTGTCTTGCCCCTGGTCTTCCAAAGGCAAAGAAAGAAAATAGCAACTTTACCCACTTACTGTCTTCAAGGTAGTTTTCCTTTCCAATGTGTGCTATTCACTGTAAATACTCACTGACTGTCTATCAGGCTATGTAGGGTTATACTGTGGTATGGGAATAGATCATAAGATGCTTTACCTGAATTTATGGTTTTGTGATTTCCATTCATAAAGGTAAAGTGTTCTAGGATCTCCTCACCGACGTTATTTAGATTAAACTGCGTTTAGTCCATCATTCTTTTGACATAATCCAAAAATAAATACTCCATGAATTCAGTAAGAATCTTCCAACAACAACAAATTGTTCACCATCATTGAATAAGTCCTATGGAGTTGCGTAACTCCTATCTCCTAGAGCATTAAGGATTGACCCTCTGAGGAAGACCTGTGTTTTGTTCATTTGACTTCCTCATCTGAATCTCCATAGGTCACATGACTCATGAAAGCCTTGATAATATGGTCTTTGTTCAACACACAATTTACAAATGATGTCATCACCTAAGTGGCTCTGGTCCAGCACTTCCCTGATTTAATTTCTTTTAGTTTCACAGAACATTTATCAAACAACCTCTCCTCAAAGTCTACAGTTGAATACATGTTTGGAGGACATAAGTCATAGATTATTCCCCTTCAGTGTTCCATTTGTTGACACAGGAAGACTAGAAAGCAAGAAAGCATGTTGCTGTGTTGGCGCTGTGGCTGGCACCGAGACACTCAGTATTCCCAAAGACCTCTGTGTCCCAAACAAAGTCACCCTTTCTTAGCCTGGCGACTGTGAATGGATGGAGGATGGAGTGTGTGTGTGTGCGTGTGTGTGTGTGTGTCTGTGTGTGTGTGTGTGTGACAGGACCTCCTGAAACCTTGCGATATTTTGTCATGTGTTCATTATTGTTATATTCCATTTCTCCAATGGCTGTGCCCTGTGTACTAAGATATAATTCACCAGAAAACTGTATTGTTATCTTAGAATCACAAAAATGGACTGTTAATGTGTGTCCTGAGAAAATATCTTTATTGCAAATATGAAAATGTAAGATATTAAATATGTTTTATAAATAGTCCTATAAATATAATAAATACATTGAAATATTGCAAGTAGTAGGCACAGCAGTAGAACTGCATTGGATTGCTTCAAGTAGTCAGAGTGCTGATAAGAGACTGCAGGCCACAGTAGTTTCATTTCAACTGCATATTTTGCCCGCCATACATGACACAGATTACCCTTGTATTGTTTTGTAGTAGAACAAACCCTGTGCGTGTGTGTGGGTGTTTTGCCAATAGGAAGCAGTCGAGAATACCAGGATTACATGGAAACAGGGGCTATTATAACAAGGCAGTAATATATCAGTGCAAATAATATCAATCTTATATTTCCTTTGTGTCTCATCCCAACAGTATAAATCATGTTAAAGTGCTTCAAATAATCCTAAACTGATATGCATTTTATCCTTGAAGACTATGATTCCAACTTTGTCTTTTCACTGCTGTTTTAATTCATTGCTCGAAAATAAAATATATCTTTAGAAGGACAAAGTCCTCCTCAAAATTATTTGATGATAACCTTTGTTTTTGCAGTTCAGTGGAACTTTATGGCCATCTCAACATTTGAGTCACGGCATCTTGCGTCTTCCAGCACTGAACTGTCTCACCCTTCAGTCCCGAGGAGGAGAGCTCTGAGAGCGTCTCGAGGCCAGATCAGACCCAGCGATGCCTCAGCTCCCACACTCTCTCATTGATCCAGTCTTTGCTCCTGGACAGGACCGTCCGCTCGGCCCCCAGAACCTCACATAGCCGCTCCATCTTCAGCTTGTTCCGGTCCAAGTACTGCAGCGTGTCCGACTTTAGCTGGTCCAGGGCCTCGGCACGACACTCATCCAGGGACACCCCTGCACTCAGCATGGGGTTGAAACGGAAGTAGACGTTCTCCGCCAGCAGGTCGTCCAGGAGAGTATGAACACCTGAAAGAAAAGAAGATATTCATTATTTTTTCCTTGTTTATTTGTGCAACCCACATTAACCTGCATGGTGCACCAGCTCAGACTAGACCCCACATCTTGTAGCACTATGGACCTGAAGGCAATCATGCTAGCAGGAGAAGCTAAAACCTCAGTGTGCTAGTTCCACTCCAAGCGTGTCTCTAAGACGGAGGTGTGTTAATGTACACAGTGCAATGACTACTGTTATATGAAACCAACGTCCTTCCAGGCTAGTCTCCTCACTTGGTCGCTTGGGCAGCTATTTGGGATTAACAAGACCAGACCCTATCTAAATGAATGGCTGTTTTTTCATTCACACAGCATATGAAGTAAGGGAGTGGTCTTAAAAGCTTTAACTGCACTATCATACAACATTAAAGGTCTTTTGAGAGCACGACCACAACAACCCCCTTACTTCCATGTCCTGTCAGTGTGTGGCCCACTCACCTTCTGTGTCTGTGGCACTGTAGATGAGGTGGCTGAGCTTAGCGCGAAGACTGGTAGAAGTTGCTGGGCCTCTCTGGGCATTGTCATAGCGGCCAGTACCCAGCGACAGCACACACTGGAAAGGCTGACGAGGCCACAGCAGCCTGCACTCATGGACAGCCAGGGCACATGGATTGTTCTGGATGAGACCACCATCCTGTTTAATAATGCAATTCAAAATACAACATTACTACTGACCCTAAGTGCACTTATGTGCTCTGCAACAAACTGTAAGCAAGGGCTTCCACCCGTAAGTAACAACACCTCAAATCACAAGCAACCAGTGACAAATAAATATAAATTTAATACAGATAAATAAATGAAATAACAATATCCAATGCCATTGCATGGTGACTGTGCTAATATCCAATTGACACAATAAACACAAATGTTAATGGCTAATACCCAGCCCCATTGTACTATAACTGCAAGTGATTATGACCCAGCCAAATCTTTAAACTCGCCCTGACCTGGTGGATGTCACTGTGTAGGGGAAACTCCCGGAAGTAGCCAGGTGCTGCGGAGGAGGCCCGCACGGCCTCCCACAGCTTGTACCCTGAGCCCCCGGGATATCTGCTGAGACGCCCCGGAGCATGGTTGTAGTTCCTGAAGATGAAGGCCTTGGGGCTCATGCCCCAGTTCACCACTGCGCTCACTGCTGACACCTGGAGGCCCACAAGAACATTACACACAGGACATACACAGGCCCTTAGCAGGCTATGCAACAGACCTCACTGGTGGAGATACAGGAGAAGCAAGGAAAAAAGTATTAGGGGAGCTATAAATAACAAATCATGGAGGTACAGCGCCCTCTAGTGTATCCTTCTGGCACTACTATAGCGTAAGAGCACTGAATTCTCAGCTCACACACAATGAAAAAAACAATCCTGTAAAAGGTGGTAAAGGTATGAAAGCATTGAAACCAAATGAGTCCAAGGGAAAGTGTGTTAGTAAAGGAAGAGACAGATACAATACAGCATACATCATGTTCAGGGCTGTTCAGACAAGGAAGGACAACTACAATTATAGTGGCAAAAACAATCGAGTTTTAGTATTATTCTAGTTAATCTGAATGACAACATCCATATTAGAATGATAATAACATGAGGAATGATGTTGCTGGGGAAACACTTGTGATTAGCAGAAACATAAAAAGATGACAGCCAATCAAAACCCACTGAATTTTAGCCATTACATTCTTCAGCATGAGAGATTTCTATTTGATCAATGTGGAATCGTTATAGTTACAGATACAGTCTTTGTTGCCATCATTCCTGGTGTGAACAAACCCTTTAATCTTGAGTCTTTAGATGTGGACTTACTTTGGGACAAAACTCACTCCTGGAAGTTTTAATCAGAACTCTCTCACCCATCCTCTCCCTGTGGGACAACAACAGACTCAGACATTGTAACATCCTGATGAAATCACATCACAGCACACACAGTATGCAAGGGGGAGGGGGGGAGTAGCTCCCTTTAAGAATATCAGAGTTGAGCTCTCACATGCTAAAGGTCAAGATCTTTGAAAAGTTTATGCTGTAATGTAATGTGACACCCAGTTATGCAGACCAGAACTATTCATGTTTGCTCCCACAGTAACATATCATGTTGCTCTATCTTGGTCAATATTCAGTGATCTTTGGCACAACCCAACTTTATTCCATATCTGTTGTGGGCTTTGACTCACTTCAGTAACGACTCCCAGGTTTCTGTGCTGTAGTAGGAGTGGGTCAAGCCCATCTTCATGGTTCCGACCAAGGGGTTCTGTCGGAAAACATCAGACCCAAAGCGCCTGTACATGTCCTCACAGTCGTCCAATGAGAAGCGTCCCAGGCCAATCATGAAGGCCAACACAGCTCCTAGTCAGGGGAGGGGTCATACACACACACACACGCACACGCACACACACACACACACACACACACACACACACACACACACACACACACACAGGGCACATAATGGAGAAGTGACTAAACTAAAAAACACAGAAAAACAAGATTTGTACGAGTTTGCTGCTGTACTCCAGTTGTCACTCTGTATTGTTTAATTCCTAATGACCCAGACTGACACATACCTGTACTCACTCCACAAATGTAGTCAAACAGCTCATGAATCCGCTTGCCTGTCTGTGCCTCCATCATCTTCAACACCTCAAGAGGAACAACTCCCCTGGAAATGACAACAAATTCTTAGCAAATTTAGCCACACAGGTGTTACAACTCTCAAAGTGTATAGTCAGTGTATAGTCAGTGTATAGTCAGTGTATAGTCCGCAATTGATCACAACTGACTTACTTTATTTTTGTCTTTATTTAGTCTGTGTGTTAACCTGCATTTGCCTGTGTAAAATAGTCAGCAATACCCAACATTTCTTTTTTTTTAATTAGTCATTGATTTAAAACACTCCATTAATAAACACTACAACTGAACATATAGGATGAACATAATCATGGAGTGATACTATCGACGTGTGTGTGTGTGGTCATGTGGTCATGATACTATTGACATGTGTGTATGTGTCGACTTGTGTGTGTGTGGGCAAACACACACCACATCGGTGTGTGTGACCTTCTTTGCAATTAGGCCTGCATCATTAACTGTGTACCCCCACTAAAAAAAAGAACATTACACCTCTGGATATACCTTGTGCCACCTCCATCAATTGAGAGCATCCTGACTCCTCGGCCTCTGACCGGGTCCAAGTAACCAATCAAAGCCATGGTTTCCCTGATGGCCCTCTGTAGCTTGACATCCTCGGCGTGGTTCCGTCGATGCCTCAGTAGCTGCAATGCACCCTTTTCCTTCAAAACAGATGAGATGCATTAGCACACACACAACCGTAAATATTACAGCATGTGCAAGTCACGAATACATGGCAAAGTAGTGTGCTGAGCTAAAGTTACCTGCCACACCACTGCCTTGCATGCTGGGTGTGTAATGAGATGTCTGTTCAGCTCCTCAGTGCAAGCAATGATGGAAGATGGATTACTGGCACTTCTCAGATTCTCCAAAAGGACTCTTGTCATTTCGTCCACTTGATCCTGACCTAAAACCTATAAATAGTTGACAGATAACCAATGGTATAAGTGTAATGTTCTGACATAGCAGGGTTTCATCCATCGCCATAATGGATAGAGACATTCCCACACAAGCGTAGCATCACACCCCTTGCTGAAAACACACATGCCACGGTATGCGTCGAAGTTTTGTTCACATAATGCCGCTGTCTTTAATTGTGACGTCTGTCTGTTGATTGTCGACTCGGAAAAATAAAGGAAAATCATAAAGCCATCATAAAGTCAGGCAATTGTTCTCAGCTTGACATCGTAACTTTTCTGATATAATTCAAGTCAGGTACTCCAAGTAATGCATGCGTATGACTGAATAACTTGCCGCTGTCAAATCTTCTTTGAAGCTTCATACTCACGATTTCCATTTTGGAGATCAAGCGAGCGTGAAATATGACTCTTATATTAATTTCTTCACAGAGTTTTAACTATTACACATAAAATATGTTTTTTAAAAAGCAATCTATATCATTTCCTGTATCTAGGAAGTGGGCCTCTTACTCTAATGTTTTTTTTTTGTTTGTTTTTTACATCTCCAGACATGCACCATGTACATTACCGTCACCAGACAAAAGTCAAGCATGCATTAGAAATCTGTTATTAAAATCAATGCCAGCACCAGCGTTGCATGGTTGATTAGTCACTGCTTCGTTCTGCTGTAATGATGACTCACCGGTCTCAGCACCCTGGGTCGGGTTGGTATTTCTCTGGGGCTGACTTGAGCCTCCTGGCTCTTGGAGCCCACTCCCAAATAGCTGCCGATTACATCTGGTATGGCTACTGTTGTTTGCAGCATGTACTGTATAAACGAAACAGGCTTTTCCTCTTGGGCACTGGCTACAGCCAGCAATGAATTGTCCATGTAGTCTCCATCTAGGTCATCCTCAAAGCCTTGCTGGCCTTTAAAATAGTGATTTATGTGATTGGCCATGTGTGCATGGTTTGCACCAAAGCTTGTTGCTGTGTTGCTCATATGGAAAAGGCCTGGCGATTTAGGCTGAAGTGGTTGGGGGCTTTGTTTGGACTCTGTGTTAGACCTGTTGGTCAAATGTGGTGTGGTAGGGGATCCAGAGTCTGTAACCTTTGCTCCAAAGTAACGGTTAATGTGGCTGGCAAAGTGAAAGTACCCTTCCTCCCAAGAGCTTGGATGTTCGGCCACTTTGGCCTCTTCCTTTTGGACACCATGTGCTACCTCCTCATGTACTGGTGGTTGGCTAACACTGGTGGGGACTTGAAGGGTTTTTCTCCTCCTTCCGTGTCTCACTGTCAGAGACTGAGAAACATCTACAGCTGCCTTGCCATGAACGTCTCGTGCTGGACTTGTGGAGAAGACTGAGTTAATGTGATTGGCAACGTAGCTGTAACTTTCCCCAAACCTGGTAGCCAGAGAGCTGATATGAAACAGCTGCAGCCCAGCATACAGTCTGGAGGCGGCTGATTGTTCCTCCTGTTGCTGAGCTGTTGTGTCTATAACTGCCAATGACCTCAGATGACCCCTTGATTCCTCCAGAGGTCTCCTGTCCTTGACTGGCCTCTGACTATGAACGCGTCTTTGCTGTCTTCTTTGAGGTTCATGGAAGGTGTACACCAAACCACTGTTACCAACATTCTGTGCCACAGACAAGTCTTTCTGCCTAAAATAGAAATTGATGTGTCTGGAGAGACGCTGAAAGGACTCTCCAAGTCGTATACCGAGCAAACTCAGCTGGAGAGAAGGCTTTTCTTCCTGGTAGATACCAATCGGGGGCTCTGTTTTGAATACATTCTTGCCGGAGGTGGAGTAGAGTCGTACAACCTGTGAGCACAGGAGAGTGTTTGTGCCTTTTATTCCAGCGACCCCAAAGTGACCAGTGGATCCCGAGGTCAAGTTCCTCTGTTTGGCCCGTGTACCTTTAAGGTGGACTCTTCTCAGGAAGCTGAAATATGTGAAGTGGAAGATTAACACAGACCAGTTGGGCCTCTGAGAGAGACCTTGAGTTTACATTGTATTTTTTATAAATGTTTGACTGCTGGTTAGAATGATTAAACGTAAAATATCAAAACTGATCAGGTCATTAGGCAGACGGTACCTTATTTTAGAGTACACTTTAAGCCTCTTCTCTCCCAGATAAGACACAAAGTTTGTGCTGAGGTAGCGACCCATTGAGAAATGGGAGCAGCTGCCCAAGAGCCTGCTCGACCTTTGACCTGTGTCTGGATTGGCTTAGGTGTCAAACAGTTTACACAGCTTTCCTTCAAGACAAAAATACGATGACATTTTGAAAAACGGAAATATTTATCTCACACCGTATTCTGTGTGCCTTCTGCTTTTTTCACACATTTGCTCAAAGTACTGCACAATGTTGGTGTCTCCATGTAATGGCTTTGAGATTGTCCCTAGGCCTGCACTTTATTGGCTCTGGCTGTGTGTTTCGGAGGTGTTGTATCAACAGTCACAGGAAGCTCATACAGACTCAACCGAGCTTTGCTACATGCATCATACGTAGATGCACTCATCACATGGGAAGCGCAGCTATGAGGCCTGTTCACCTGCCATTACTGCTACAGCTGCTGCCACTGCAGTACATCTGCAGTACAAATCTCCTACTACCCACTTCCATATACATGATCAGATATTGGACAACACTACAGATAGCTACAATAAACCACTGGAATAAAAATACTTTGTTTGACTGTCCACACTGCACACATTATTTTTGTGTGATCTATCTAACTTTATGCTCAAATATTTATACTACAGATTTGATATATGCTGCTCTGTTATATATATATATCTTTATATACGTATATATATATATATCACTAGTACAGCAGAGCAGAGCAGCATATATATATATATATATATATATATATATATATATATATATGCTGCTCTGCTCTGCTGTATCCTGTGCACCATAACAGAGTATAACCTTTCCAGTTATCTCTTAGGCATGTTAAACAGCTTAATAGATAATCGGACCCTTCTAGAAACTGACTAGAGTTAAACCCCCAACAGATAAAGAATCATCAGTTCCATTACTTCAGTTGCAAGTGAAGGTCAAAGGCACACATTTCGGATGAACCATAGCAAATCCTCAACTTCACCTTGAGAAGGCCTAATGGCCGCTACAATACACAAAAACTACTAGATGATAACAGTGCAGGCATTTACCTGTGACTTACTCCTCTTCCTTCTGTTGTCTACTGTGTACAGACAGACACGTCTGTTGCCCGGATGGTATCAGAAAACAAATGTTTCTTTGCACCCTGAAAGTTACTTTCTTCTAAGGCATGGACAAACACAAGCTTGTGTTGTGACATTAATCTCCCTCCTCCCTCCTCCAGGACAGCCATCTGATTGGCTAATTCCAGAACATTCGCATCCAAAGCTGAACTCTGATAACCCAATCAGGGACTCCACTCTCACATTCTTTCCTATAGGTCACTTCTCCCTCCCTCTTCTGTGACTAACACATGGGAGGTTGTGTCCTTACTCTATAATTAGAGAAACACCACTCCACACCACACCACTCCTTCTCGTGGGGACAGTACTGACGTCATGTTTATTTATCAGAAAAAAACAAAAACAAAACAAAATGCAACCAATAAATAAATAACCAATCCCCACTTCAAAAATATGCACTTAGTGTGCTTTGAAATGTAGCAGATCAGAGCCCTGACAGTGGTACAATGAATAGAAAACATAATGGCATAAAAGTTTACACTGAAAACTTGGCAGCCAGTCTAGCAACAGCATGAGGCTGGTCAGTACAGCTGCGGAGTGTGAAGATTTATTGTGCTGGTGTCTTGTGTTTAGTGTATACAGCTGCCAGCATGGTAAGTATGCATGCCTGCAGAGAAGGGAACATCATGTGCAAAGTCATACACTGCTTCCTTTCTGGATATCAACCAACTTAGGAGTTTATTTGTGTTCATTGTTTTTCTAGGTACTGCTGTGTGTGTCCCCAAATCAACCAATGGGCAAGCAGTGTTCTTACACGTGCTCCAAACAAGATCATAATGACAGCCTCCACATTCTGATCCACATTCTATCACACACTGATAAGCTCAGTAAATACAGTTTGCAAAGTGGTACATGTTTAAAACTAAAGCCAGAGAGAAATGAATGTGCTAAGTCTATAAATCAAACCAATACTACAGACAGGACCCAATGCTAACCATTATCTCAGGGCAGAATGCTAAGTCTTTCAAAATACAGTGTCTTTGGATCCTATATTTATGGGAAATCTTGTTTAATACTCTGGTAAAATACTTTTTTCCCTTAAAAATAGTAATCAAATTACTATCCCAGAGAGATGCTTTTGGTAGCACATGAGATCTGAGAAATTTGTTGAGATGTTCAAACAAAATCAACTTCAAACTAAGGCCTCTATTCACACACAAAATGTTGAACTGCGCTTCTTTTGCATTGTCATTCTGTTCTTGATTGCACAGAGTCCGGTAGCACACTCATGTTTGCCTAAAAACCTGAGGCACTTTTAGACCAAGATGGCATAAGATCTGTCTGCTAGAAGCGGACACAAGGCCAGCTTATGAGGCATCTCACCCAGCCTAGGCCAACAGCCATGTACAACACAACACACTAACTGCTGTGATCCGCACATGGACCTGTGCACAAACAACATTTGATTCACAACTGTACTCATCTGCATTTTAATATTTAACATAGCCATTCATTTTCTGATGACCTCATCCACATAGTGTTTCCCACTGGATATTATGAGACTATAATGGGGGTAGGGGTGGGCTTTAGAAAGTGTGCGGTACATTCCCACGAGTTTGAATACATTACAATGTCAATTATTTATACAGCAAAATAAAACAGAAGCACTGAGCGCTGATGGAAGAATGGAAAATAAATGAGATCTAAACTTCTGTGTGCATGTGTCAGATATGGCATGTGAAATATTGGTGGATAAATGTATGGGAAACATTACCCACATCTCATTTCAAGGGTGTCTATGTGTTTGAGTCCAGTGTGTGTGAAAGGCTACACATGTGGCCTACATAAGAGTCACCCAAATACTAATCCCAGCAAACAAGCATCGTTCCCATTCTCTGCTGACATAATGGGGACATGCTACCATTGGCATTTGGGTGACTCCTATAGGCAACATGTATGGCCTTCCACATGTACAGGACTCAAACACCCTGGAAATGACATGTGGGTGAACTGGTCTGCTATTACACTTATGACTCTGGTAAGGTCAGAGGAGGAAGAGTGTGCATTTACGTGGACAATGACTGGCGCTCAGCTGCAAACATGAATGGAAAGCACTACCACTGTATGACTGTATTTGAGTTTATTTATGCTAAACAAAAGAAGGAAGCAACCCTACCAGCGCGGTAATCCAAATATGGGGTTAAGTGATAAACCTGCAGAAGTTAAGCAAGACAAAGTGGTCAACTTACCAATACAGTAACCACTACCCGAGTTTACCGCTACCAGAGGGTTAACTTACTTCAGTTTGACACTTAACCGCCTGCTTGGAATATCCCCCTGGTAGACTCTCAACCCTCCCCAGCACAGGGATGTCAAGGTGGATTACTTGGCAAGTTTGGCCACAAACCAAGAAGTTCTGTGACCAGAGAGTCAAGTTCACTGGAAGATGAGGTTGTACATTGATAGAACTTCTGCATACAGATTTACATATGTTTATTTACAACATACATACATACATACATACATACATACATATTTTTCTATTTCACAATGTGTATGAATGTATGAACCTCAAATCACTTGAATGTGTATGTGCTTCAGAGTGGCGCACACAGAATAATTTAATTGTCATTCTGTGTAATGCTAAGACACAAGGAAGAGGAACTGAAAAAAAACTTGAATTCCAAAATTTTAAGCAACACTACATGTGAACTGTCCACAGTTTGAGGTCTTTTTCACCAAACTGTGTGTTATGGTATAATCTTCAAATTAATTTAGATGGCATATGAATGGCAGATAAAGACAAGTGTTATTCCCAGCAGACATCCAGGATACGCACTGTGCAGCTCTTAGATGCAGAGTAGGACACCACAAAATATAAGAAAACCTTCACAGCAGTACATTGCTGACTGTATTGCAATTAAACACAAACTAGCATGTTTCAGCAGTGCCAATGAGGTTCAGGGATGTGTTTAGAAGGTTATCGTGTGTGCCTTTTTGACATATAACAATAATCCCTCCTGTTCTGGTGTTTTCCTGGGTTTGGTCTACTGAAGTGGACTTTTTGCTGGCCCCTCTTGCTCTGGGTCAGTCTGCAGTCTAATCTCCATTAATCTGTCTTCTTCACACAGCGTCCAGTGGAGCACTCCTTTCTGCCTGTCCACTTCAGGCGGTTTTTGGCAAAGACGGCGTAGGCTCTGTCCATCAGTGGCCGGACAAAAGGCCAAGTTATGAAGCGCCCCACCCAGCCCAGGCCAACAGCCGTGTACATCACATTAAATGCAGGAACTCCAACGTGGACCTGTGCACAAACAGCAGTATAGGATTTCAAACTGTAGACTTCATGATCGTTCAAATCAGAATCAGAATCAGAATCAGCTTTATTGGCCAAGTATATTTACACATACAAGGAATTTGACACCGGTAGATGTTAGCTCTCTGTACACCATGTACAACATAAACATGTAGTAATATACATCTAATACAATATACAACACCATACGATTCACAATGATTTTGAAAATATCTCTAAATTGCATTTAAAAAATGCTGATGGAAAATGGATGATGTTTCAACACACACATCAGCTAGTCTGAGATATTAGCTGTGTTTTTTGCTCAGGCAATAGGAAAACATTAGCCAGGCTAGCGCCACCTAATGCCTCCACTCAATATCACATTTCGCTCCGGTACAGTGAGGGATCTCTCCATTAGCCTAGGTTTCCTCCGACAAAATTTTGGTGGGGTAATCAGTGAACAAAGAACTCTGGCATGGCCAATATTTTTAAAGTTAAAAATTTTTAAAGAAAGTATCTGTCCATGAGGAAGGAAACATGTGCCAACTGAGGGGTTTCAGACGATTTACACAAAGAGAGACGATGTGAAAGCATTTGCTGCATCAAACTAGAAAAACATGGCAGGATTTCAATTTTCTGAAGCCAGGGCTGTGACATGTTTGATCACTTCAATTGTGCCATTTTCAAAACCGTTGGAAGACACAATCACCATTAGTCGACTCATTACATTAATTGCACAGAAGAGAATTTTGTGCTACAAGGTGAACTTTGTAATTAAAAACAATAATCACATGCATGGAGTTGACTTCTCAGCCTCTCCTCTGGTGTGAAAGACACACGAGGTTTTACTTAATGAATGGGGGGACAGTTAGGTTGTAAGTTTTCATCACATTTACACATACTTGACTAATTATTTTCTTTATGCATCTGGCCGACCATTTTATCCAAAGCGACTCGCCAACAAAGTGTGTTTAACATTTTGTGTTTCACATTTGGAAGTTTTCAGAGCCTTGTAACAGAGAAAGATACATTTGGTCTGAT
This sequence comes from Tenualosa ilisha, assembly GCA_015244755.2. Taxonomy (NCBI): domain Eukaryota; kingdom Metazoa; phylum Chordata; class Actinopteri; order Clupeiformes; family Clupeidae; genus Tenualosa; species Tenualosa ilisha. Next base: position 1,951,167 of record PYXC01001758.1, read on the forward strand.
TACATATTTGTATTCTACAGAATAAGTTAGTTCTAGTCACAAAGATGTAAGGCTGTGCATGTGCCATAGAAAGTCTAGGAATTTGGACAAAAAGGCAAGTTCACCAACCACCAACTATTATTGAGGCTGTTGAGCTCTTATTATCAGAAGAATTGTGCACAAAATGAAAAAGCATGAAACTTTCAGGGTTTGTTCTTTTCATACACTTTAATTTGAGTGGAGGCATTCTCAGTTTGACCTCTGGGGTCAGCTAGAGGTCACTGAACTCCAGGATATGAAATTTCTATGCATGAAATCAGAAAAGGATGTATCTTAGGATCTGACTGTAATAGAAATGTGAACTAAAGAAGTATTTCCATATGTCTGACCACAAGAAACTCATTTACAATTCTGATATCACTCTTAGGGGTCACTTTTGGGGTCAGCTAGAGGTCACTAACCTTCAGGATATGCATTTCTATGCATACAGTTAGAAACATTTGTATCTTAGGATCTAACTGTGATATATGTACACTAAATATGTATTTCTATGTTTCTGGCCATGAGAAACTCATTTATAATATCAGTATCATTCTTACAGGTCACTTTTGGGGTCAGCTAGTGGTCACTGACCTCCAGCATAATGCATTTCTATGCATGGAATTAGAAACGGGTGTGTCTTAGACTCTTAGGATAAAGCGTGCATCTCATTGTAGGTAACGCATAAGAATAATGAGGATCAATTAAAATGAATAATTTCAATGAAATTCAAATAAGGACAAGTTAAAGACGAATTGAGACTCTGACAACTATACGGATGTGTCCAGCGGACATTAACATTAGGCTATAACAAATAGATCGCAAGAGGAGGCATATTCCGCATACCTGATCATTTTCATCTATGACATGCATTTCATCCATCGCTTTCTCGTAGCTGATCCCACCATACTGAGCTCCATCATAACCCTCAAGAGAATATCCACAAAGTCGACTTTCTCTGGTCGATTCTTTTGCAGGAACTGCAGAAAGTTGATCTCCTTCACACATATCGGACACTCACCATCATACAGTACCTGGGATAGTCAACAACATTTAGCATCTCGAATTTAACAGAAATTGTTCTATATCTGAACAAGCCAGTATTTAATGGAAGAATTATGTCTTACCCTCACGCTTGAAGACGTGTGGTGAGTGCCGTGCAAATGCCTTGCAAAGACTGCATTTGTAACCCTGAGATAAGTCCTCACAGGTAGTAATAAAGCACTTCTTGGACTCATGTTTGCATAGAAGGTTGCAAAACGTGATCTCTCCTTTTAAACCTTGAGAATTTCTAAACCATATCGACCATGCACTACAGGATAAACAAACGTCCACCTCTACCAAGACTTGACCAGACTGCCTGTCCCAGAGTTAGTTTAATAACAGCTAAAATTCTACATTACACAACGCCTTAAGTAATAGCGACTCTTCAGTCTGTAAACTACAGAAGCAGAAGCACTTTACCAGCATGCATCTTTGACCTTCTCTTCGGTGGTTTGCAATTGAGTTTCTGAAGCTTAATACTGCCACCAAACGACGTGGAGGCAATTAGACCAGTTTGTCCAGTTCAGTTGGTGAGAGATCAGACGCGAGGGCTCACTGTATGTTCACAAGTGAAGGAAGGAATACCGTCCCACACGACAGGCAGTTGGCATGAGGGAAATTGATCACAGGGAATGTAAATAAAGTGACGAGTTAGTCTTCACTCACACATTTTAAGTTTTTGTTGATCTTTGGCCTTTGTAGATACTCGACAGTCGAGATTGATTGGTTTAATCGAGCGTGTCCAGCCCGGTGGCTGTAGACATCTCACTTGTGCTCATATTGGTTGAATTATATTCGCATTTGCTCAGCAACAGGTTGCAAAATGTCGAGGGAGACAAAAGGCCAAATAAATCTACAATGAAATCAGTGATCTGTGAAAAGGGGATGAAATAAGAGATGAAATAGGCCTGCGTCGCACAAATCAAGATGAAAATGGCATTTTGTGAACCCTGACAATACATAAAATATTTAACCATAAACTACGTTGGAGTGAGTTAGGTAAACAGGTCGATTGGAGCCACACCAAAAGAACTCATTGGCCAGATTTGAGAGCGACATTGCACTCACGTGATATTTGACTACTCATTTTGGCTGGAGCGCCTCAGGGCGACTTTCCTTATTGCATCAGTCTGCTACGAAGAGGTAAGTGTTTCTTCACATAGTAGGCTTCACGTATGTTGAAATCAAAACTAACAAAGTAAATACTATAGTAACTTAAAAAAGGATCTTTGTGTAACCATGCTTGATAAATAGTCAAAGGTAAAGCAAGTATAGACTGCTGAATATATTTCAAACTTTGCCTTGAAATAGACTTATTCAGTATGTGTGAGTTAGTGGGCTGCATTTTGGGGATATTTATAGTTTTTTGACACATTAGAGCATGCAACTGCACATAGGTCAGTAGGGTTTCAAAATGGGAAATTAGGCCAACTTTCTTTGATTGATTTCATCCTCCCTATCTAGGGGATTCACCATGCCCCCTCCTGCACCGACAAACCTGGACTACACTCCACCAGATGGTGGCTGGGGCTGGGCTGTGGTGTTTGGCTCTTTCATATCCATAGGGTTTTCGTATGCCTTCCCAAAGTCCCTGACAATCTACTATAAAGAGATCCAGGAGTACTTCTCAATCTCCTACAGTGAGATAGCATGGGTATCATCAATCATGCTGGCCGCAATGTACGCAGGAGGTAAAGGGAAATCTTCCTTGTTCTCCCTCTTTCTTTCTGTCTCTCTCTCTCTCTCTCACTTTCATTCTCATTGTTTCTCTGCCTGGTTATGCACTGTTAAGCAAAACAAGTTCTCTCTTGATTTGACGAGTTGGTAGTGGAATCTTTGGCATGTCTGCATCTATTGTGCAACTATTAAGTACAGCGTGGTCAGTCCCTTCTTTCTATCTGTTATGAGCACTATAGTTCAATGACATCAGTGCGATTCATTTGAGGTTCTACCATGTACTTCCAAAGAATGTTGCATTTTGAAGTGCATCATTGTGGATTAGGCTGACATTCTGGTAATGCTTGATTGTAATAAACCTGTCCATCACCTGTCTGCCTGCAGGGCCAGTGAGCAGCATACTGGTGAACCGGTATGGCAGCAGATCAGTGGTTATGACTGGCGGGTTAATGGTTGGAGCAGGAATGGTAGCCTCCTCTTTTGGAACTACCATCTTGCATTTGTACATCTGTGTCGGAATCATTGGAGGTACAGTATTTCCCACAAAATACAATCTCTGCATAGTCAGCCCATGTAATGATGCATGCTGTCTGTGGTGTTACTGTTTGTGAGTTGTAGTCCGTCATGCATACAGAGACACAGAGGGCAAAGTGCCTCCTGTCCTCACCGATGGGGTCAGTGTACTAGGGTACCTCCCCCTTCTCTCTCTTTCTTTCTTTCTTTCTCTCTTTCTCTCTCTCTCTCTGTCTTTCTCTCTCTCCCTCTCTCAAGGCCATGTACCATGTGAGAGAGAACTGTTTGTCTCACATTTCATTACCACTGAACATAAAAACACTGATTAAATGATGATGAGTTATCAATCAGTTCAGGCTTGTCTTCTTGGTAAGGATATTTTCTGCAAGCCTGAAGTAAGGTGAATGAGTCCATCTGTTTAGCAGCTGATTGAGGAGATCTTCAAAGGTCATCCTGGGACACTCCTTTCTATTTGTACATTTTAGCACTGTTCTCCCCTGTTTTTATTCGTAGCTCAGCATGTTTTCATAGTATTAACAGCACAAAATCAGCTCAGATGTTTATTATAATGTTGCTTTTCTATTGCTCTGAATGCAACAATTGCTCTTCATTAGATGGGAGCAGACAAACATCACTATTCACCTCCTTCATCAGCTGAATCTCTGTATCATCAATTGGGCAAATTCCTCAACGGCAGTTGGTGCAAAGTTCATAGGAACCTCACAGATATTGTGGCCTTTATAAAGAAGATTTTCAAGCCAAGTCATTATTGTGCATTGATTGTCTCTAAACACTCTAGAAGTTCTAGAGATATTCACAGCATATGAGTGAAGCAGAAAACCCCAAGAGGTCGTGGGGTTCACTCACTTTAAGACATCTAAAGGGATTAGTTGGGCATGGCATAAACAGGAGGTTTTTATATAATGTCACATGCTAAAGACACATAAACCCTAACAACCGCTCTCTTCTGTCCAGGGTTTGGCCTTGCATTTAACCTCCAGCCTGCGCTTACAATCATTGGGAAGTACTTCCAGGTCAAGAGGCCCATGGCTAATGGCTTGGCCATGGCTGGTAGTCCCGTTTTCCTCTCCACGCTGGCCCCTCTCAACCAGTTCCTGTTTGACAGCTTCGGCTGGAGAGGGAGTTTCCTGATCCTGGGTGGATTCGTAATGAACTGCTGCGTGGCCGGCTCTCTCATGAGGCCCATCAAGGTCAAGCCGCGGCTGAGTGCAGACACGACCGCAAATGGAGCCGCCCACGAGTCCCAGGAGGAGAAGGCCAGCAGCAAGAGCCCGGCCAACAAGACAGGGTGTGCAGACAGGATCAACCAGTTCATCGATCTCTCGCTGTTCAAGCACAGGGGCTACCTCATCTACCTAGTGGGGAATGTGGTGATGTTTTTCGGCTTCTTCGCCCCGGTCGTTTTCATGGCGCCTTACGCCAAGCATATGGAGGTGGACGAGTACTCCGCCGCCTTCCTGCTCTCTATCTTTGCGCTGGTGGACATGTTTGCCCGGCCCATCACCGGTCTCATGGCCAACACCAAGTGGATCAGGCCCCGGATCCAGTACTTTTTCAGCTTCTCGGTGGCTTATAATGGACTCTGTCACATCCTGTGTCCGCTGGCCACAGGCTACAGAGGGCTGGTGGTGTATGCAGTCTTTTTTGGGGTTGCTTTCGGCATGGTGTGCGCTCTGCTCTTTGAGGTTCTGATGGACCTGGTCGGGGCGCAGCGGTTCTCCAGTGCAGTGGGACTGGCCACCATCATCGAGTGCGCCCCGGTTCTTCTGGGCCCCCCAATATCTGGTGAGTGTCTGGGCGTGTTTGAGATGGCTGACCGATTCGCCAACTGTCTGACTTCTAGCAATGCATGCTGGACTTGATTCAGTGGAAGTTTTGCATTTAATTGGGCCTATGATGCACTATATGAGGCAATGGTGGTCTAGAAAGTAAAGGTACTACTGGGTAACTGGAGAGTTGCAGATTCGAGCCCAGCCCCTCCTGACCCTGTCGAAGTGTCCTTGAGCAAGACACTGAACCCAAGTTTGCTCACGGTGAGGGTGCATGACAGCCTTTGTCACCTTTGGATGTGTGGATAAATGGCTGAATGTGAGGCACGACAAGCTGTAAGTGCTTGGAGGAGTGGGAGAGTGCTATATAAATGCAATTCATTTACCATTTACTATTTCAAATCCACAATGCATTGCTGTAAGCCAGTAGTTTAAATTAAAGTCACAAACGGCTCCCTTTAAGCAGTTGAACCTGATATATTAAATCAGAGAGACTTGATTTGAATAGGAGTAAGCAATAGAAGGTAGCCTATGATATGCTGGGTTACATTTGCTTTGCCTCCAGTAAATGCAGTGAGTATTATTTCCATTTCCAACTCTCTGTGGCCTAAAGCTGCTCTGTTGATCAGTGCATTGGACATTTTGCAGTCAGTGATGCATTCTGGGTTGAAAACACCAAAAATAACCATTGGGATGTGAATATAAATGCATGGCCGGCTGTAGTCGTCAGGTAATCCGCCAATTGTCTACCTGTCTGACTGTCTCTGTCTGTCTCCAAAGGTGCTCTGGTGGACATCTTCCATGATTACAAATACATGTACTATGCCTGTGGGGTGATGATGCTGGTCCCAGGAATCTTCCTGTTCATCATGAACTACTTCAACTACAAGTGGCTGGCCCAGGAGGCGAAGCAGAGCCGGCATGCGGAGGAGGAGCAGGGGGCCCTGGAGGAGCTCAGGGAGATGAGGAGGAGCAGTGTGGAGAAGGAGTCGGAGGACAGCCTGGCCTAGGAGGAGCAGTGAGGAGAGCCTGGCCTAGGAGGGGGAGTGGGGAGAGCCTGTCCTAGGAGGGGGAGTGGGGAGAAGGTGTCAGAGGAGAGCCTGGCCTAGGAGGGGAAGTGGGGAGGAGTCAGAGGAGAGCCTGGCCTAGGAGGGGGAGTGGGGAGGAGTTGAGCCTTGGACGAGTTCACAGCCCCGGTTTGCTACAGTTTACTAATTGAACAAAGTGTTTGGCCACAACATTTTGCAACAAGCCTCGGAGATGGTTTTCTTTCATTTGGTGGGTGTGTCAGAAAAGTCACTCTTGAGCATGGATGTGTATGAAAAACCCACAGCAGCAATCCCCATATTTATATGCATTACACATTTTTAGGCTCGGATAAAAATACAAAACAAATAGCAAGTGATGACACTCTCAGCTACGTCTGCATGAGCAACAAAGAGCTCAGCTCACCTCTGTTTCTGTTCAGTTAACCGTGTTGTAATGTTTTGTGCGTCTTGAACTCAGCCCTGCCCAAGGAGGTGGAGTGGTGGTGGGAATTAATAGGATTTTACCAGTATCAATGCCAATTGTCAATACTGCTTATCGACCCAACTTTGTATCAATGTTTTGCTGTTTAGAGGGTAGTGTTATGTAGCCTGTACTATTACAGTGGCCGTAGTAGCTTATCAGAATGAGGTTGTAATGTGTGGGCTATTTTAGTTTTGCTCTCATAAAGACCACATTGGCCATGGTCGGAAAAACATACCGGCATTGATAAGAGGAATTGATAACATCAGAGCTATCGGTTCTAGTCAATTCCTGATTCTTTATTTGGGGGATTATATTAATCACATTGCAAAATTAAGCATAAAAATGTTTATCAGTGTTTTAGTTACCATTTGTCAGTGTTATATTGTAACTTTAGTGCTTGAAGTCTTAACTGAAGAAGGGACTACAGGTGGATAGGTTGCTGCTGTTTGCAGATGTGTGTTTTTACACTTGTGCTGTCATGTTCAGTCAACTGGGCTCAAATTGACTTGAGACTTCTAGCCATCCCCTGCAGCTGAATATTGACGTCACCGATCGATAGGGTTCATGCACCCTTATCGCATGGCTGGCATACCTACCTGACAATGTCGACTAGTGACGCAGTGGCAAACGGAAGCATATTTTCAACTTGCACAAATCTGATTATGATTGTAATTGCTGCTTTAGAGCAGACTATATGCCTGATGGAGATGAATGAATGGATTAATTAATTTATTGATTGTATTGAATTCTTGTAATTTTGCACTGGGACAGGGGTACTGTGTGTGTGTGTGTGTGTGTGTGTGTGTGTGTGTGTGTGTGTGTGTGTGTGTGTGTGTGTAAGAGAGGAAGAGAAAGAGAGGTGACATTTTGTAATGTATTGCAAATCTAGAATCCATAGAAGGATTGTTAATTCTATCAGTAGACATGTTTTCAGGTTAGCGTTTGCAATTTACTCATGCTTTTAGTGAATGGTTTTGTAGTACTATAATCAGTACTTTTTCTAATGCCATATGGTGGCTAAGGAACTTGACTGGCATGCAATAGCCATATATTTTGTGCCTTTTATTCTCGCCTGCCACTGGTGTCTTTAAGTAAGTCTTATAAACCTGAGTTGCTTCAGGGAGATTGGCCCCTACAATTAGTATCTGTAAAAGCATAAATACATAAATGCTAATTTTTTGCATTGTCCCTGTGAAGATAATAAAGAACTGGTGAGAAATTGACTAATTGTGTCGGCTCGCTTGTGTTTTCCCTAATTGTGTCGGCTCGCTTGTGTTTTATCTGATATCTTTGTCTTTACATCATATTTTCCTCTTTTCACCAGTAGAGGTCACTATTGCATTCACTCCATCACATCAGTGCATCAAAGGGCTCCTGTGCGCATGCAGTCCACAGTCGACACCGTAAACTGTCAAGGTAACCAGTAATGATGACAGTAATATCAAAAGACGTATGATGACCAGAAGAAATCAAATCAGCACATTACGCTGGAATCATTTCAGACCCCCCCCCCACACACACACATTTTCACACAAGGTTATTCTTGCAAGGCTGTAGCTACTCCCAGACTGAACTGAGGGATCTTAGATATGCAGTAAATTCTTCATAAGCCTGTGTTATTAGCTGTGAGAATATCGTTTGTTAACCAAACCTGAGGCTTATTACTGAGGGATTCCTCACAGATGACATTCTGAAGCAAATGGTAATGACAATGCTGTTTAACAGCTACACATATATTTAATAACATTAACTAGAATAAATTATTAATGGTTGAAATAGCACATGTATGAAAGGTAAAAGGCATTACCCTAAATAACTCATTCTCCTAAAATTCCGCAATACTAAGATTCTCAAAGTAACATTGTTTCAATCAATAATCCCTTAAACTGTAATTAAACAGGACCAAGCCAAGGGGCACTGGGAGATGGGCTTTGACTGGTAGCACGAGACGTCATGGGCTGCATTAGAGAAAGGGACTGTGTCCTACAGACACTGAGCTTCACAAGGCCTTGTTTTTTCCATCCTCGTGCTAATTGCCCTGGGCGACAGATAGCTCTATTACAACAGTAATGATCCTATCAGAGCAAGTGTGGCATCAAAGCGTGGCCTGCAGATGAACTGTATTTTTAATTATGGGAATAAAACACTTTGGTATGAAGCAGAGCTGAAGAGGAACTATGCCAGCGCTCATTTTGGCACAGCTATCGTTATCAGAGGGAGGGTGGAACGTAATTAAGTAATAACACAGTGTTTTATCTTTGTTAATTAACATGACATTAATGATGGCACACAAATTTAGCATCTTTCGCATCCTGCTCATCCTCCTCTCTGTGTGTTTATATGGGAATTAACGCATTTGCTTCATCACAGCAGGAGGGGAAATGGCAGCACAAACAGACAGAATGAATAGTCTCCCCCACTACGAGGTCAGTTTGCCATTGACAGATTTGTGTGTGTTTGTGTGTGTGTGTGTGTGTGTGTGGCCTGAGGAAGGTTTAATTTCACATCTCCTGAGGATTATTTGCTTGAGCTGTGAGATACTGTTTCTCCTATCCTTGCAGGCAGAGACATACTGCTTGCTCAAGCTGCAGAAATCAGATCCATTCAGCCCACACATTGGAAGCTTGCTGTCCCTGTACATGAAAACTGTGTCGTGTTTGACCTCCTGAGCCTCACTGCACACACTGATTAAACAATGTCAGAAAATTATACTTTGCAAGTGTCTCATTTCATCTCGTTGGTGAAACAAAAACAAAAAAAAACAAGCCTGGAGAGGAATTTCAATTAGCGGCGGCTCCCGTAAGCAGCAGTTTATCTCTGTGCTGAACAGCTTGCCGATAATTACATGGACTGTGCCAGGATCGCTGTCACTTAATCTGACTTTAATTGAAACACAGCCGATTGATTTGTGCGCGCGTGCCGATGGCACCCTCGGAACGGCTGCGCCGGGCTTGTATTAAACCGCTGTTAAAATGTAGTGTAAGTTAGACCTTTCACCGTGCCAGCACGCTGGTGCTGTGGGGCCGAGAGGGACTCGTACATTTAAGCGTTTACATGGAAGAGTGCGCTGAGCCACGTCTGGCATGTGAAGCTGAATAATTTTTCAAAAGGATTGATTTGAGGATTGCAATCCCTCAATGATTTAAACTGAGAACATGTGAGTCGTGTGAATTTAGCCCCAGGCTTTTTAGCGAGCCAGACATGGCCTCTCTCTGATCTAATACTTAACACAACATGTCCAAGGAACAGGAATTGCAATGAACAAAAATTGTGTTTTGAAAATTTGGTTAGAAAAGCAGTTTTTAACCATATTTTTAATTTCATAGTCGTCAAGGCAAGAAGCAGCACTGGGGAATCTTGGTTTAATTCCAATACTCTTGCTGGTAATCTACAATCTGAAAAGCCCAAGGCTGAATGTGTGCATTGAGCGAGGCTTCATGAATTCTGCTTCAGTGTATTTTCTTTCTAACTGTCCCAGCAGTCTTCAAAAAGATGTATGAACACAACGGAGTGCATCTTAAGCAAATATTACAAGTGCTGTGAGAAAGGCAGAATCAATATGCCTGGCTTTTTTCCCCCTCGTAGATCTTTGTTTCTTCCAAAAGCTGAATAATTTATCACAGACTTTTCACAATCTGTTCCCAGTTCTTTTTTTTGTAAGATCATGCTTTCATTTGACCTGCATTCTACCACTGAAATGTTGAACAACAGATGCATGTGAGTCCAGCCCAGTGCTCAGTCAGTCAGTCACGTTCATACTGTTTATTTGTGCATCTGAGGAATGCTCGCTTGTGGCACCAGGGCCCTAAGCACACAGGGGCCCAGGCATTTGATTTCTAGGGGGACGAGTCAAAAGTTTGTGATGTCTAACAAGGATTTCTGTAATCCTCTGCACTGGAACAACAGCAGACAGGCAGCAGAGAATCTGATCCCCTACAAACTCGCCGCCTACTGATTCCAGGGAGTCCAAACATCAGCCACAAAAAAAGTAGGCCAAATGATTCATTGTGTCACTCTGCAGTAAATCCCCTGTGGAATTTCTTGATACAAAACGGCATTGAAGAAATGTGTGCTTGATGCATCACAAAACTCCAGTATTTCTTTTTCTAACGCTTGTTTTCTTACCTCCATTTGTCCATCACAGTTTAATCAATTTCATCTCCTGATTCATTTTTCATAATAATGCATCTCAACATTTGAGTTGCACACTTCAGTGTAAGCTCTCCTTTTCTAATGCAAATCTATCACTTTTGGTTTGTTTTTACAGTCCCATGTCTCAGACCCCGTGTCTCAGACACCTGTGTGTCAGTCAGCATGGCTCTGGTCAGCCCAGGCTCTGCACCTGTCATCTAAAAGTTCAGAGTGGTGTGAGGGAAATGACTTTTACTGTCAAACTCAGAGGAAGGCTGGTGACATGCTAAAGGACAAATACCTTGGGAAGGAAGAGGGACACAAGGTCAAACTCTCCCATGCATTACCGGGGGAGTGACAACAAGAGTGATGTTCCCACGGCAACAGTGGTAGTGCCGGGTGTGGGGGGGGGTAGAAGTGATTGACAGAAAGACAACCTCCAGAGACCAATCGGCCTGATGGAACCCTCACTGGAGCTTTGAGAAGCTGAATTAAAAGTGTCAGGCTAAAATAAAACAGAAATTGCAATCAAGCACCAGCTTTCTCATTTCATTCCTTGTAAATTCAAACTAGTGACTAAAAGTGTTTGAATGCACATAATTAATGGTCTTAAATCATTTTCAGTTTGTGTAGCTTTACCTCTTCCAGACCCTAGAGGGCAGACTATATCAACAAGCTGGTGTGGCAAAGGGAATTTCAATTTCTGGCTTGTGTCCAGCAGTCTCTCTGCCAAACTTCTAAATCTCATCCGCATGGATCCGACTTGTTAACCAACAACTTGGGAGGATGCGGGGATTTTCTTTTTTCAAATGGCAGTACATAGAGAGATTGACCCTGTTAAGAATCATATCAGAAGAGTAATTAACACATAAGCGATGTGAAATACGTCCCCGAGAGGAGGAGTTGTGTGAGTGAGTGAGTGAGCTGGAGGATGGATAGATAGAACAGTCCGGAGAGACTGGAGGATATGCAACCAGAGGAGGACAGATGAGAGGCGAGGATGAAAGGATAGAGAGAGAAGAGAGGAGAGGAGGAGGGACAGACCCAGGGGATGGGAAAAGGGAAAGAGAGTCTGACTTGTTTCTGCCATGACAGTGTCATTTATCTGGGTCAGCCGTTACAAGCTGTATGTGAGGAGTCTGAAATGCACAGCTGCTCAGTGCAGAAGCTCTAAAACACACACATGTGCACACACACACACACACAAACACACACACACACACACACACACACACACACACACATACACACACACACAGGGTAGTGAGACACACAGAGAGATTAACTAAACTAAACCAACATGTGAAATTATATTTAAGATTTGTCTCAGATCTCATTACTTTTATAGCTGATTCAGCCAATCAGAAGTGAGGAACCAGATCATGAATCCAAAATAGATGGTAGGCACCAGAACACACTGCATCTGAAGATAAATAGCATCAACAGAGAGATCTGTATGCAGTGACGGGGAGAATAGCAAAGGAACTATTGCCACGGTTGGGATCAAGTTGTCTGACAGACAGCATCAGGTCCAGAGAGAGCATCTGGAGAGCCTATGCAGCAGAGCGTGGGTGGCTCTCCAGACAAGTCCAGAACCGTGTAAAGATGAGATCTTAATGAGAGAACTGTAATGGCTCTTCCCTACGGGCCGCGCTCCGACACACACACACACACACTCACCACTCCATCCACAAGCCTCCACTGACACAGATTCCTTGGGATGCTGCAAACACACACACGCAAACACACCACACACACACACACACACACACACACAGACAGATTTATCGCTCCGACACACATTTGCGTCTCCTTTCAGTGCTGACAATATGGCAGGCCTGACCAGCGGGACTAATCAGACACTCTAAACACATTCATCTTTTTGGGGGGAACAAATGCAGGTTTTCTCAAGCATTGGTTCTGGCATCTCTGTGTAGCCCATTAAAGACGTTATGAAGCTTTATCTGTGGTGTGCAGACTCCAGTAGTGGCTTTTGTATTCAGGGTTGTTAATCCCTCTCTGGTCAATGCTGATGTGGAATATGCTCAGTGTACACGAGGGGTTAATATCAAATGTCTCTGTTAATACAAACCAAAACTGTTTTCTCTCTTGCGCTCCATTGTACATGAGCAATTATGTGTTGTGCTGTGATCATACTAATAAAAATGCTGAATTGGAGTATTTTGTGGTGTATTTGCACATCATCACTTCTTAGAGAAGCCATCTGTGCCTTTCAGGGGATGAACTGCAGAGGAAGGCAGAGGCACAAAGTGGCATTACTGTGGGCCAGGACCCTATGGAATGCAGAGGTTCCGTGAAAAGCATCCAAAGGGTTGAATCAGCAGCAGAGATGATGGGGGTGGGGTATGGGGTGGGGTGGGATGGGGTGTGGAGTGTGGGTGTGGGGTGGGGGGGTGTGGGTGTGGGGGGGGTGGGGTGTGGAGTGTGGGTGTGGAGGTGGAGGTGGGGTGTGGGGGTGGCGTGGGAAGGCTGTTTGTGGGATAGGATGTGTTATAAAGGTTGTTATAAAGAGCACAATAGAGTAAGCCATTCAGCCTGACTGATGGCACTGTTAAAATTCAATTTCATTCTATCGGATGGTTGGAAAAAAAAAGTAGGAAATCTTATCTAATCTTCATGAGTTTCAGCTCCTCATTACCGAGGTCCTCAGCTCACTTTGCCGTCCCAGTGTGGTATGTCCACTGGGGGAACAGACTCGCTTTCGGCCCAATTGAAAGTTGGAGCTCGTCCTGGAGAATAGGAGAGGGGAAAGAGAACAGAAATAATTATCAGAACCACTGGAGCATGTCAGCCCATGACTACCCTAAAATGAGCTGCAGAGCAATAATACAACGAGACACACTGTGACATATCAGTTCCATAAAGGAGCGCAGGGACGCGTCTACACAGGCACACGTCACTAAGCATCCAGCAGATCGTCGGTCAGGGCCTGCCCTCCACAAGCGTGCAATCACATATTACGCACACGGGGCTGACATAACCATGATGCATTGCCTTCATTATTGATCCGATTAAATGCGCAGGCGGTTAGATCACCATTTGAGTGGACAGCTGCGCACATATCTGACTCGCTGGCATAGGTGATAGAAGAAGTTGACAGCTGATAGTTAAAATGATGGTTGATTGTGACAGCTGATCAGAGGGGTTGTTTTAGAATGGCATTTGTTTGTGAGTTGTTTTGATGTTCTGTTTTCTCAGATTGAAATGTGTGGACAATCTATCAAGTGCCTTTTTGTTTCCTGTTATCAGTGGATGTGACAGACAGGCGATTAACAAGACATATTTCAACAAGGAGACAATATTTAATTTTCTCTTTGATTTTTTTCTCCCATGAGACAGTGCTAAAGGTGGATGCAGTGCGACAGGTGATGAGCCGTCAGCCCTCGCTAGTGACAGATACAGGCTGTGGTGTGATACTGCCAGTGTGTGGAAAAACGGCCCTCAGTCGTGGAATACAAACACAATAAAGAGGACATCTCAAACTCATGTGATATTGGCTTTGAAATCTTCTAGTGCAGGTGAAATTATTTTCTTGAATCCCTTGGTAAAAAGGTTTTATTTATTTATTTATTTATTTATCCTGACACCAGAGAAGGGTTCCGCTGTGCTTTCAACCTGATCTCAGCTAGAGCAGCAGTGGTTTAGGTGCAGATGCCGTGAATGTTGTGTTTTCTCTATAAATCCACTAATGAGAGGCTACAGGCAGCCTGTTAAATGTGGTACTGTACATCTATTACACCCATTACATTGCCACAGACAACCATTCCAAAGCTCCCAAACTGTGTTCTCAAGCCACAATGAGAGCACACTGTCATTACCTAGGCTTAGCTTTCAGTGAAATACACTGGGACTGCACAACTGAATAACCGATCAACAAAAAGAGAGCAGGATTACAACACAGATTAAACAGCAGTTGCCCTTTAAAGGCTCCAGGATCCACGGCCACAGGATTGACCATTCCTTCACTGTTTTCTCCATTTGTGTGCACATTTTTCTCTACAGAGCTCCCCCTACAGCTTCGGAATAGATATTTTACACCACTGCCATTTCCTCTTTCTCTGCTCCTCCGACATGGTTTTTCTCTGTTCTTTTTCTTTGGCTGTTCCATGATGAATCCTTCAGTCACCTTCGCTACATTGTGTTTATAGCTAGCTGGCGCCTATCTGGGAGTGTGTTTGTATGTAGCGCTATAAAGTAAAAGCAAACTACTTCTCGAGACCTGAACTTCCCCAAGACTTCCCACATAAGGTCAGAGGAGTCAAAACAGCCATCAGTCGACCCATAAACTGTTACAGGGTGTGGGAGTGGGAGTGTGTTTGTATGTAGCGCTATAAAGTAAAAGCAAACTACTTCTCGAGACCTGAACTTCCCCAAGACTTCCCACATAAGGTCAGAGGAGTCAAAACAGCCATCAGTCGACCCATAAACTGTTACAGATCCGCCACAATGTCTTAACCTGTAAAATCATGGTAAATTACGCTAAAATAGTTGCGTAGTGCAACAAGTAAGAATTGAAGTTGTAAAATATTGGCCATGTCTCTCCTAATTTTTCACACATAAAGAGGAGGTGGCACCTGACGTTTAGGGCACTGCACTGAAGCCCCAGGCAAACAACACCTGGTACACAGACAGTGTAGGAAGGCTTACACACAAGCATCAATGTCTGGACCATGATCAAACTATCTGGTATCAGGAGATCAGTCTGGATGTGAACATCCCACATGTCACATCCCACATTATTGCAAGATTTCAGCTTTGCTCGAGTGACTATTTTGTGAACTGAAACGACACATCCTGCCGATTGCATGCCATTTGGTATGATATTAATGCAAGTTTACAGTCTGTTCAGCCACATGTCATTGGACAGACCATAAATCCAGCTAAAGAGGTTTCAGTGGCAGTCCCTCCCTGAGGCATGTTTCAGATGGGTTACAATGTGCCATCACAGCAACCTGGCACTGCACAAGTGCCACAACACTCACCCCCCCCCCCCCCACACACACACACATACACCCACACACACACATACACATACACACACACATAATCACACAAACATGCATACACAGACACACATACATACACACACAGACACACGTACACACACACACACACACATACACAAACACATATACACACATACACACACACACATAATCACACACATACACACAGACACACATACACATAATCACACAAACACACACATACACACACACACATATAATCACACAAACACACATATACACACACAAACACACATACACACACGCACACACACACACACACACACACACACACACACACACACATACACACACACACACACACACACACACACATACAGTGTCTTACACTATGGCTCTCTGTTTAATGGTGCTTCAGAACTAGCTTACAACAACAACAATCTTTCTAACAGCAGAAGCACAACTACATAAAACGTCCCATTTTCATTCGGTCCCTGATAAACAATCCCATTGACACTCTTCCCATAAGGAGCGCTAACACGTAGCCAACTCAACACCTGAGACAATCATCACTATGAGCCCATATGAGGCCCCTTAGCTGACATCTCCTCTCTTCTCTCAATTTTTCAGTGTGGTTTCTCAAGTGTCTCAGCGAGCCCCACTTGCATCATCCCTCCCTCTCTCTCTCCCACCCAAAGTGCTCCACTGTGTGGAGTCAGAGGGGAGGCCTGCGTGAGGAGGTCATTAGCAGCTAACTCTTGGCAAGAGTGCCGGCCCAGGAGACCGGCAGTTACAGCAGACAGCCCAGATGCTCCTTCACAACTCTATAGAGTTCTTTCAACTTCCCCGAGCAGAGAGATGGGTGTAAGCTGCCGAAATGACTGCTAAATGCTTCAGGGGAACGTTTTTTACACACTAATCCCTTATGACTCTATTAATGCTACAACGCTTCATCATTCCGCTTAGTGGAAAGGATTTAGTCAGGTTTGTTTATGTTGTCTCAGCCTAGTTAGTTTCAACTTGGTATATAAGTCCAACATAATTGATATACAAAAGATTAGTGCACTCAAAACCTGCCGATTAAGTTATCTTGTTGTGCTAAATTATGCTGACATGTTGACATGTAATAGCATGTAATCACATTTATCATTAGTTAGCTAGAGCAATATAATGTTTCCACTCAATTCTTAATGTTTTTCCAGACCGTCCTTATTGAGATGAGGAGAATGGCTGAAACTGATCAGAATTCTGTCTTCCAAATGCCCTTTGGGTGTTAGGCACACCATTGTCTTCCTATCCTTGAATTTTCATCCCTGAAAGACAAGCCTTTTCCATCGATGCATAAATTCACCAGTGTCTTCACACGCGCCTTTGGCTAAGAGCAAAAGCCAGCGACCTTCGCTTACGTGGGTTTTCTGGTCGTTAATTTCAGAAAAAAAAGAAGTGAAATCAAAAAATTTATCTTTTTTGTGATGATGAACAGTGATTATTGAGCAGAGGCATGTAGAAGACAAAAGGCAAAAGAAATCTATGTACAGCAGGGAAAGTGAGAGCTTGAAATCAAAAACAAAACATGCACAGATACATCAAAAATCAAAATACAGGCACCTGCAAGTTCTTCTAAGACAATGTTCCCAGGCGTAACGGTATGAGGTGCTTTAATGATGGCTAGACTTACGTCTGAGCAAGAACAAATTTCATGCCCAACAAGTGTAATCAGCATGCCATAGTGAATGATGCCTAATTACAGGTTATTTGACATCTCTCATGATTACCATTGGTCAGCACCTACACAAGTCTTAGCATGTCAATAACCACAGTAATAAAAAGCCAGAACGTCCAGCCCCCAACCAACCCTCTGCTTCCCATTCATTTCAGATGGAAAACATGTCGTGATGAGCAAACAGCACTGGGAGCAACTATAAAGTCAATCAGAATGCAAAAGACACATTTTGCACTTTATTCAACATTCCACAGCCAATCAGGCCTGATATATTGAAATCTATGCACTCCAAGGGTCAATTATCCAAACAATTTCTGACTCTGATTGGACCTGATCTTAGAAGCCAATGAGGCATGCAGTAGACATCTGGTCACACATTTCCACTGTAACAGGCCTTGTATGGCATTCCTCTCTTTCTCTCTGTGTGTGTGTCTCTCTCCAGTTAGAAAGAACAGTGTAAGCAATGTCAGTGTGATTGTTTTTAATTTGCTGAAATGAAGCAAGTTTGATTTGTGAAGATGGATTCATTATATTGATTAAAGATTAATTAAAGGAACATATGAAGTGTTTTTGTAAAGCCTTGTATTTCACTCATTCGTAACTTGACTGTGTAAGCATATGCTCTGCTCCTCTAATCACTACTAGTATAATCACCACTCATGAATAGAATGATTTAGAACTTTCTGGTTGGTTTGTTCCACTGGAATAATCCAAGGTGTCCTGTAACCAATTCAATCTTTTTTGGTACTTTCACATTCAAGACAACTGCTCCTAAAAAAATTCCAATCTATGCTGCACTATATATGAGTCATCATATTATGGCACAAATAGCTTCAGATGCGCTTAGGGCAGTGGTAGTGTAGTGGTTAAAGAACCTGGCTAGCATGCTAGTAGCCTAGAAAATGTGGGTTTGTATCCCAGTTGCCACCGTTGTGCTCTTGAGCAAGGCACCTAACTCTAAGTTGCTCTAAAGGAGACTGGCCCTGAACTAATTTATAGTTGAAAAATGTAAATGTAGGCGAGACTGGCCCTTAGTTGACAAATGTTAAGTTGCTTTGGATTAAATTATCTGCTAAATGCATAAATGTAAAGTATCAACCATCATGGGTATTTCATAGAAACAGAATTCATGTTTTTTTTGTTTGTTTATCTGTTTGTTTGCTTGACAGAATCCCTGAAATTATCCTTGTCGAATTTTGAAGACTTCAATGATTGCCCCATGCCAGTCGCCTTGGCTGTGTTTAAAAATACATCCAGCGTCCTACAGACACTGTGCTTGGCAGCATGACGTCATTTGTCCTAGTGACATGAACAATCAGTGTTGACACAACATCAAAAACCCTGTCAAGAGATCTGATGCTTTTTCTGTCTCTGAACTGCTTTGCATCAAAGCACCTCATATTCCCCTCAAGTGCTGCTCTTGAGACCCTTAGGTCAGCTTGGCAGTGGGATTTATGAGGCATTGTCTTGGTGGCAAACGGCCTGACATGATTCCCTCAACTGAAACAGTCTGGCACTGCAGAGAATGACAATGAGTCAGACGGGGGAGAGAGGAGGGGGAGAGGAGAATGGAAGGAATGAAAAAGATTAGGAAAGAATTCAAAAAGAAAAGCAAAACCCTGTCTTTAGCAGCACTTCTACATGGTTCCCTGATCTGAAATGAATGAATGGCTTTTCAAAGAAAAATTGCGGTATATGGCATTTTTTAAAAACTTTCACCTTGATATATGACGTTGACTTTGAAACTTTTAAACCAATTCTTTCTTCAGATTACATTCATCATCGTGTCCAAAGACTATAAATCTCTGAAACCCAGGTATAGGCCTGTTCAATAAAAGAAATAAAGTCTAGAAACAAGTGAGGGGGCAGGCAGGTGGGTCTATTTACATACAACAGCTGTTAACAGGGAGGATGAATCACCCTTGCATAAGCAACACCATACACAACTCAGGAATAGACCACAATTACGGCAAGCATCCGCACCCAGCTCTCAACTCTGTTTCAACAGGATGATTGTAGCCCATTTCAAGAGTCCTTTAAATACTCAAGTGTTGAGCAGGAGAGAGATCAGATTACCACTTACACACACACACACATACACATTCACACACACAAACACGCACACACACACATACACAAGTGGTAGTGGGTGGTGGAGGGGTCTCAATTATGTCTTAAAATTGAATTTCCTTTGATACCTGTCCCAGATCTGAAATAACTCCTGTTAATAACTCCTGTGCCATCTGAGCCCACAAGATGGAGGTTTGCTCTGTGATTATATTGTTTAATAGCCCCAGTTTATTGTACAGCATACAGTACATCAGATATGGCTGTAGCTATGGCAACATGCAAGGGCTCTCTTGCGCTCGTGCGCCTTCATTAAAACAGGACACCCTCCAAAAAAAAAACAACAAAAAAAATCACAGGTACAGCTGAGGTATCTTGCCAGAATAAGAAGGGTTTTTAGCAAGGTTTTGAACATGCTGGAAGTCGTTGATGTGGTGAAACAAATACCCTACCCATGCTGCTGAAAAAGGCAAATGCTGTTTGCACCCATGTGTATATAATGCTGTTTGCACCTAGTGGGCATAATAAATATGGCTATATGTACACCCAGGTGTATGTAGCATGGAATAGCAGAGACAAGCACCTGGGTGTATGTAGCAAATTATGCTATTTACACCTGAGCATACTTATGTGTGTGGAAACAGCATTAGAGTCTTGATCTGCTTTCCAAAGTGGCATGTGGGGGCGCTTCTAGCTTCACCGGGCACCTCCATCTGCGGAGTCTTCTTTTGCCATCTGTGGGAGAGACAGAGTGGAGGGAAACTGGAAGCTGTGAAGGTGACCATGAGACATGGAGAAGCAGTGGTGGTGTTCTTGGATGTATTGATCACCCATGGTTTGGATGGGGGCAATGGGCCTGAAGAGGACTATGTTCCGATGGTCAGGTTCGGAGGAAGGTGGCCCTGCCTACCAATCGTTTTGGCTGTGTGGTGGTCTCCGATGTGGGCTACACCTTCTCACATGGATGGGTCAAGTGATGCCATCTCCATCTCCATAACCACCTTCACTGAAGATGGTTATCCCATATCCCCTATCCCAAAGCCTACGCGACGTCACTCCTCTGTCCTGACTTCAAAGCAGTCATGGTCTCTGGAAGGTGCTGGACACAAACTGACTAACCACGTCTGGGTCCGTGGATCCTGATCCCAATATGGACTAATGTCCATTTTTTTGCTTTTAATTTTTCTTGTATCTTTCTTTTTCTCTTTTATTGAGTTAATACTCTAATTTATGCAATTTCACTGCATGTCTTACATTAGTATTTCAATGTATGTGACAAACTCCTTGATCATTTCCTTATGAGGCCAAGCTGAATCTGCTACTGAGCAGACATAATGCACCTAATGCAGTTTTCATGTCCAAAGTCCTGTATTCGTACATAAAAACTGCAAAGTATTCCTCTCAGTCCCAATAACTTTCTTATGTCCTTGCACCATACAGTCCCCTGTTTGTCCTCTGGTTAGGAACATTTGTCCATCCCTGACCCCAGATTGGGACAGAGCTTCCATGTTGGTGGAATAAGATACCCTTCTACATCTGTTATTGTCCTTTTTTGGGCCTGTGCATAACACACCTGAAAACACACTTTTTTAGGCAAGGCCTTTGGTCTCTAAACCCCTCCCTCCAACTCAGTCAAACCTTGGATATGGTAAATGGTAGACGGACTGCATTTATATAGCGCTTTTCTACTCCTACGAGTACTCAAAGCGCTTTACAGAGTATGCCTCACATTCACTCATTCACACACATGCATTCACACACCGGTGGCAGAGGCTGCCATGCAAGGTGCCAACCTGCCACCAGGAGCAATCTGGGGTTCAGTATCTTGCTCAAGGACACTTCGATGGGGCCAGCCAGAGGGGTCTCGAACCTGCAACCCTTCGGTTGCCAAACAGCACCTCTACCACCTGTAGATTTTGATAGATTTTGAGTGAATTTTTTTGCAAACCAAAGAACCAGCGATGATTTTCATAGCGTTACATTGACTGACATAGTTGAAGATTACATATGTCAACTATTAATTACTTCTCAAGGGCACAATGGTGGCAGCTGAGATTCAAACCCACAATTTCCAGTTTTCCAGCATGCCAGCCAGGTTTCTCAACCACTATGCTACCACTGCCCCGTACATTTACATGTAAGCTACATGAAAGGTGCCATTTACCTTTGGACACCGGGAAGCGATACAGAATTAAATCCAACTGCCATACAGTTTCAAAGTAAGCCTTTGGAGACTCAGAATAGATTCAGAATAGATTCTGTATAGAACGGCCTCTCGGGCTTATAGCTTAATTTGACTCATTACCATACATAAAAGGCATTCTACGTGTTTCACTGCACATATTTTACATACATAAAAGGCATTCTACGTGTTTCACTGCACATATTTTACTGTCATTTTGATGTGAAACAAACTTGTAATTCAGAGAGTTGCACACTACTCGCACCTGAATTCAAAACAATAGCCTTACACAAACTGTAGTTCTTAGTAGATAATCATGACTAGTCCATAGCTATGGTTTATAAATAAATCCATGCACTGGCCTGAATTTAAACACAAAAAACGGCGTCTGTATAAGTGTATATAGGGTGCCTTCAATGCTTTCACTTCCCTAAATCACTGGCCTGTCAGAATCTGCATCATACATGGTCAGCCAATAACCTGCCTCCACTGCTCAAACGTGTCAGTGGTCATCTTATACGTGTTACACATCTATTCCACCACAGTCATAATTCATCATTTATGTTATTGAACAAATGAATGATCAAGAGCACTGTCTCACAGCGTTTGGAGGAGCAGATTGTGGTTCTGAATGCATCTCTTTTGTGGTGCTTCTTACTTCTCCACTTTTCTCCTCTCCTCTACTCTGCAGCGTCTCCAGTATTACTTTAACAACCCCTATTTAACGAGTGACCAACAGTCTGCGGTCAGCATCCACAGTTTGGCAGTGGCTATTACAGTGCATCTCATTTGGTGGTATTGTACTGGCAAAGACCCTAATCAGACCCTTAACAATCTGGCTGTGTAATTATCCTGTCTCCTAATTAGCTCATTAGGCATAAGAGGTGTCCATTACTCTATTCTGAGCGACCATAATGATGATGATTAAACAAGATTGAGATTTTTTCTTCCTCTCTGAGCCTTGGGACAGTGTGGGTAGAGTGTGGATATATCTTACCAAAAAGTCACAATGGACGCTCAGTTTGGTTTTCTTTTTTTGTTTTTTCCTACAGTAGTTCGGCTCAGTCTCCAGAGAGAATCCTTTATGAGCGAAAATTGGCTGTAACACTGTGACCTTTGAAATTAAAAGAGTCACATAAGGGGAAAAACATTGCAGTCAATGTCATCTATCAGTCAGCATCAAGGTAATTCGTATGAACAATAAGTTGTGGAGTAGATAGTATCTCAAAACCTGACAGTTTGGCCTTACTGTCTGCTTTTTGCTCACGGCAGAGACACAAGGGGGGTTCTGGGTATTTCTGGGTACTGTGCTAATGAAGGGTTCAAAAGTCATGTAGTCTGAGAAAGAATTGTCAACATACTTTTTATTTTTTGATCATTTTCAAATTCAAGCTTTCTCATTCAGTCTTGAGAGTTTTGAATACTAATATGGGACCTTATTTATAATAGATCAATCATCTTTTGTCTTTTGTTCTTCTCCTTGATCACTTGTCAGTCATGTCTTCTCTCTAATGTTAAAGTAGAATTTATTCAACTGATTTATCAGAAATATATTCAGACTGGGGATTGAAATGGTCCATGTTGGCTAAATTGTGCCCTCTTTGGCAACCACAATTAAACTACAGTTGATTTGTGACATGTGACATCACAGGCAGACTTTGTTCTAATTCACCCTATTTCCAAGTCTGAGATTTACACATGAAAGAAGACATCTCCATCTCCATGGTTCATGACAAGGAGAGCACAGCTGATGAGAGGACAGCTTTGTGGCCATGCACAACCTCTCTTCATTCAACAAAAAAAAGTGAAAATGTTTTGTTATTCTATGTCCCCTTTAACAAAATGTAATATGCAGCATTTAGAAAACTTCCAACCACAGCGATACAAACACCCACATTGCCACAACACTTCTGTTCTGGTCTGCTCCTCTTCCGTGATCTTTCTCAGTCTTTCTCTCCCCCTCTCTTCTCCTCTCATAGATGTCTCTTAGCATTTCATTTATTTTCTTCCATCATCTCTCTCTTTCATCCCATTTTTCTCTTTGTCTCAATTTCTTTCTCCTTCCTTTCAATCTCGCCTTGTCTTTTTCCCTCCATTCATCTCTCTCTCTCTCTCTCTCTCTTTTACACTCCCTCTGCTTCCTCTCCCTCTCTGTCTGCCCCCCCCCCCCCCCCGTTTGTGCCTCCTGCCCAACAGCATATGAAGGCAAACGGAGAGGTACGTTTCCACATGTGTCTCTGAGGACCTGTGTGGCAGAGTACAGCTGAGATATTGCTGGCGTACACACTGACTGATTGGAGTACACATCTATCAATAATGCATTGCCAGAGGTGGGAAATGACAGGCGCTCAGGTCGACCGGCTCCTTCCAGAAAGCGGCCGTAAATTTGGAAGGGGTGATAATAATGAGGCTTTTTCGGGAAGATAAAGGCAAGGACCCTGCTCCCAAAAGTAATAAACCTGACTCACTCTCCCCTTGTTGGGAAGAAAATGTGACTCCTCTAACCTCAGGAGTCATCCAGGGTGGTAACTCCAAGCAGCAGAGCGCTGGAGGTTGCAATCTCCTTTCATTACAGAGTCAGAATGCAATTTCATCTCTAGTTTGCATCTTGTGTTTGTGTCGGTGTCTGTGTCTGTGTACTGTATGTGTGGTGGTGTATCTCAGCACCTATGGAAAAGCTCAGCGGATGTGTTTCGGGTGGTTTGCTATTGTCAGCTATGTTAATGTTAGTTGGAAGGTGTTTGCTGGTTGATGTTTTGTATTCTTGTTTTCTTTATGGTAACTTTCTTATTCTCACTGCTCTTCATCCCACTCCCCTTCACACACACACACACACACACACACACACACACACACACACCACACACACACACACACACACACACACATTTCTTAATCTCACTCCCCTTCACACACACACACACACACACACACACACACACAACACACACACACACACATTTCTTAATCTCACTCCCCTTCACACACACACACACACACACACACACAAACACACACACACACACACACAAACACACACACACACACATTTCTTAATCTCACTCCCCTTCACACACACACACACAAACACACACACACACACACACACACATTTCTTAATCTCAGTCCTCTTCACACACACACACACACACACACACACATTTCTTATTCTCACTCCCCTTCAAACACACACACACTCACACTTTTATATTAACAAATCCTGATTGTGTGGCTTCCATCATATACACACACAATCGGATAATCTCAGCAAACTGTGTCGAATTTATTCATATTATTGTGGTAAAGTCAGAACAGACAGAGACATAAAGGTCTTTCAAGCTCCTGGCTGCCGTCTGCACAATATACCCTTCAGAGAATTAAAATGTTGATTTCATAAATGACAGATTAGTCATCCTTTGTTTGGCTTTTGCGCACAATGTACGCATGTCAGAAATCTAAGAGATTGCCCTCCCCTTAGGCGCACACACTGCCAGGTAACGTTCAGGCAATTCTTCCTATTTGATTGAAATGTCCTCCCCTGGGGTGCTTGCCTGTCAGCAGATTATTCTGAAGGATATCAGGACGGAGATAAAAAGGTAATTTTTTTATCAATGTTCAGTCTCAGTGGAGGATCCCATCTCTTGAGCTGAAGGCCCACTATTCTAACAACACCATTGCATATGAACACCTTATGTGTCTGAGTGTGTTTACTCTGCTCAGTGTGGTTTTGACCTTGCTTGGAGAGTAATTTGTCCCTGATCTCTGGGCACCGGTGCATATTACACTTAGAGCAGACCTTGTTCTTCTGAGGGTGCTCCAGGAACCAAATATTCAAAGATGACTAAATTGAGCCCAGAAGTGCTTGGTCTCCAATTGGTGCTTTCTGTCAGCCTGTCCCAGCAGACATCTGGGCATGACGAGCCCATCACAGAACCTGTCTGTCTGTCTGTCTCCATGGTGACGCCTGGCTCTCGGGTGGCTTAGCATATATGTCCTCAGCTGTCTGCGTGACAATGAAGAGAAGGAGATCAGGTAAATGTGCATTTTCATCAGAAGCCACAGCTCCATTCACATTGGACAAAGCTGAGCAAACAGAAAGAGACAGATAAAACAGAATACACTGAAAGCTTGGCTTTATCGCTCGCGCTCAGTTTCGGCTGTTGATTGGATTATGATACAAAAAAGGGGAAAAGTGGAAAAGCAGAACTGTCTGTGGCTGTGTATGCTCTTCTATTTAGTTACAAATGGACAGCAAATGGAAAGGCATCTCACCGCTATTTTATCCCCTGGCAATTATTTTGCGTTATTGGATGTTTTTATTTCTCTTCTGACAGGAGAAATCAGCCCACTGTCAGGACTCGATTGTTGCAGTGTGACGCGAATGAGTTTCAAATATCACAGAGCCACCACCAGCCGCACGGAGACCAAGCCACAGAGAGGAACACGGAACAAACAAATATTTACAGAAGAAACCAAGACACAGTGTTCCTGTTCTCACAAGACACAATCTCAGGAGAACAGTAGTCTCAGACATGAGAAAAATGAGGGAAGGTGTTTAGGTAGCAGCAGCTAGCTGGGATGATGCTATACTGTAGCTCTTGACCAAAGATATTTCAACATTTTAGTGTTTATTACAGTAAAGGCATACCAGGCAAGCCTGTGATTTTTTACCTCCACAGTTCCCCCTACAGTCGCAGATCTTTAAAATACCCCACACACAAGTAACAATCCTAACTAACCCTAACCTTCTTCTTGGTGTCCTGATGAAATTGAAAGACACTTTAAAAAGACACTTTAATAGGTGATTTTGCTTCATCAAGTTAGAAAGGGAGGAATTTAGCCTATGTCATTACATGGGCAAGACATGTGTTTGTAATTGTGCTTTATGGTAATATACCAAGTGGTTCTTAAACAAAGGATCCACAGTAGGGCTTCATTTACAGCAATCAGTGTGTGAGCAGTGCATTTGCACCTTTGTATACACACAAGAAATGATCTCCTGTGCAAACTGGCTTCCATGGGTCCATGTTTAAGGTAAATGTACCAGCGGACCTCACAGTCGCGGTGTGATGCTGCAAAGTGTGAATCTACAGACAGTGTGCATGATGTGTTCAAATTCACTCTAAAAAATGGTACAAAACCCTGCCATGCTAACGCACCATTTACTGTCTGAATAGGGCCTAAAGGTGGCTATGTAATTATGTTAAATAGGTTCCCAGTACCAGACACGGCATTGCATTCACTGAGGGAAATGTGTCCTTGGACTAGGTCTGATTCCTGAAACCGCCGCTGCAAGCTCATGTTGCTTCAGAGAAAAGTGTCTGCTAAATATTCAGTAAGTCGACATTAACTTTTAACTTTTAAAGAAGGAATCTGATGTGAATCAATCAGGTGTCCTATTGTGTGATGTTGCAGTGAGTTATGAGAAGAGAGAATTTGGTGAAACTTGGTGAAACTGACAGAATTTGCTAAACAGCAAATGCTAAGTGATGAGGGCGCAGAACAACAAAACAAAAGCAAACTTTCCTGTGCCCTAGAGCACCTAACTTTGGGGCAGACAAGACTGCAAGGAAGCTGTGTTACTCAAACAAATCATATCAAGACCTGCTGCTGAGAACCTGCATATGTGCATAAGTAAGTGCATATCCATGTGTGTGATTTTGGTTGGTTTTTTATGCTTTCAGATCTTTCACTCCTCTGCATCTCATGAAAGAACCAACTTCCTGGCTAGCTCTCAAACATCATGCTTTATGTGAGGCAGATGGTGCTTGCTTTGGAGACAAATTAAATGTTCTTTAAGCCAACTATGTTGATCACTTAAACAGAGTTTGTAATGTACACACCTGAGTTTCAAAGAGTAATAAAGAAACATCACTTACACTTTCTATGAACCCACATCAGGAAGCATTTTAAATCCATTCATAAAGGGTTATAATGCATTCATAACGCTGTAAAACTAATCACATTAGTATTCATAACTGTTTATATATTCTCATGACTGTACTCATAAGGCATTATAGTGTTCATATAAGCCTGTCATATAAGCCTTTACAACTTGAAGTGTCACAAAGCCTTATAAGCTTCTTTAACCTTTTGATACAGGGAAACATAAAACATACTTTTTGTCTGTAATGGTGACTTTTGGATTTTCATGAATAATTATGTGTTCATTTCACTTTACTTAGAGTGTGCATTAAGTGCTTGTAACTCTTCATTATTTGAACATGAGGAATTGGACATACAAAACTAATTGAACAAATTGGACATGCAAATTGAAGCTTTATAATGTTTTGTGACACTTAAAGACTAAGATAAGATACCATTTACAATGCCTTATAAGTACAGTCATGAGAGTGTATACACAGTAATGATTGCTAATGTCAAAGTGTTATGACTGCATTGTATGATTGTGTTTATAATGCTTTATGAAAACTGGGTTCATAGAAACATCATCTTTCTATATATATAAAACACATCTATATGTGTCAGTACATAAATTATGAAAAAACTGGCCTACCTTAATCATATTAACCCAGGTAATTTTCTGAGAGAGTTAGTAAACATGATGTCAAACATTTTAATGACAGAGACATAGAAGCATGCAGCAAAACCATTATCGTGGGAAAAGATGGAATTTATGCAATCCAGTTTTACATAGTGCAATTAACCATGACTGCAAGACCACAGACTAGTAAGTGGATACATTACCCACCCCCACATACCTGCCACTCTGTCTCTGATGAGCTGCCCCGTGGGCAAATGACTGAGAAGGCAGAGGACAAGAAGGAAAAAACACTTTAAAAAAAAAAAAAATGAAATAGCCCTGAAATTGGCAAGCACAACTGAGGGAAAAAAAACAGCAATTCGATGTGAGGATTCACTCTGAATTAGCCATGCTACTCTGAGCAGTTTTGCACGTGGGTCAGGTCCAGCATCCACACATGGCATATATACCCCATCTTTAATGCCCCGACTGCTGTAACAGAGGCGAATCTCTGTCACAGAATCGAAATTACCGGTCCATGTGATTCAAAGCTCAACACAAAATGAAAACCCAAGACACCAAGGTCAATTCTTATAGTGTCCCAGGGCAAGATTTACAGTGTATTTCACACAGCATTTGTACCCAAGGAAGTTTTGATTCAATCTACATGACCTGACAGGATTTCCCTTTAAAGGAGAAATCTGATGGGAATCAATCCATAGCCCTGTTGTTCAAGATCACCCAGTGCTGTCGGTAGAGAAAAGGATGAAAAAATACTACATAGACCAAATAGTGAACCAGCAACTAACACTAAGTGAATGGGGCACACACACTTACTTTCAGTTTAATTCTGCTATGCCCCACTCAGTGAACAGTAGTAATTGGTTTGTTATTTGGTCTATGTTGCGTCAAATTTTCTGGTTCTTTTTCCTACAGACAGCATTCAGTGGCTTTGAACAACAGGACTATTGACTGATTCACACCAGATTTCTCCTGTACATTTTTACCTTGTATTTGTTGCTGATTAGGGGAAGCTGTAGAGCTAAGTAGAGCTGTCATGGATGTCAAACATGGCTGTTCCCTCCTTCATCTAAAGCTTGAACTTAGCAATAGGCACTAAGAAAATTGTGGAAATAGAACAAAGCTTGCCTGTGATATTACAAATCAACTGTAGTTCAATTGTAGTTGCCAAAGATTGCCTTTAAACCAAAACTGTTCACTCCACAATTTCAGCTGGAGTGTTTCTGGTCTTCATAACCCAGTGGTATTGTGGGGTTCTGTCTTGCCACCTGCCACTTGTGCTCTGCCTGCTTGTGCTTTGTCCCGGTTCATGATGTCACTTTAAAATCAATCTCTTTGAAATGGGTTATTCTTGGCCTCTGAATGGCATGGCACCCAAAGAAACAGGAGCGAGATGCCAACTAGGCACCATGGGGGATATTGTTATCTTGTACTGGTGCTTCCAGACATTCTACCTAATAACTTATATGTACAGCATGAGGCCAACATCAGGAGTGCAGACCTCCTCCATGGCAATATAGGTTCAGGGACCCAATATAAATTCAAGATGGTGTTCTGGATTTAATCATCTGTTCCTTGTCCTAATACCCATGTTGTCTGAAAATGTCATCCAAGTGCTGTGCTTTTCGAGTTTCTTGCTCACAGACAGACAAACAGACAGACAGACAAATAGACAAACGCTGGTGAAAACACAACATTCTTGGCAGAGGTAACCAGTATTGCTTGTATTGTAAACATTTATGTGAACATAGATAGAATCCCAAAGATTATTGAATTCTGATCAAGATTGAGCAACATAATATGTTACCATGGGAGCAAGTGTGAATGGTTCCGGTCTGCTAATCTAATAAGTGGGATTACTGCACATTACATGGTTTAGGTATCAGCATATGAGAGCTTGACTCTGGTCTGGTCTCCCCCTCCCCTTGTGAAAATAGAACATGGACGTTTTCAAACATTTGTGTTTCTCATTCCGCTTTCACGCTCTGTGATTCTTCTGCTCTGCCATCCTCTCATAGTAGAGTTTGTTTCACCTCTACAGTGTTGCTTTTGTCATTGTCTATGTGCGCAGGTTTTGAGTTTAAAGGCACACTAGGCAACATTATATGATGTTTTTAGGTGAATTTATCAGCTTGGTAATCACTCTGATGGTTAAATGA
Organism: Tenualosa ilisha; assembly: GCA_015244755.2. Classification (NCBI taxonomy): domain Eukaryota; kingdom Metazoa; phylum Chordata; class Actinopteri; order Clupeiformes; family Clupeidae; genus Tenualosa; species Tenualosa ilisha. The sequence goes on from PYXC01001758.1 coordinate 1,981,476, forward strand.
TTCATCAGCGAGTGAACGAGGGCCTTCTCGGCCCCTCTTGCATTTCTTCACACAGTTACAACACTTGCAGGATAACAAAAGTGCCCCATGTCAAACAAAACGAAACTGAAATTGCGTTTAAAACCTTATCAGTCAGCATATCTCTGTGAAAATGATCACTGCAGGTTTCTATTCTTTGGTTTGCAAACAAATCCACATTTATTGGTGAGAATTTACAAGCATTTTGTCAGATGTTTAATGGATTTGCTTAGCTTGTTGACCCTTTTTGATTTGTGATCCATCCACTCCCCATTGGAGTGCAACCATAGTATATTGTCTGTTACTTTCCTTCATCTTTCTATTAGTGAGGGCACCTTCTGCACTCCAACTGCCCTTGGCACTGGGCCAGCATCCTGGCACGGGCCATCGGCTGATAAGCTGGTGTATTAATGTACTTGCATTGGATGTGGCTTGACCTGTGATGGCCCATATGATGCAAGGTATCAGGCCCAAAGGTGGGACAGGTGGCACTTCTCAGGCTTTGGCCTAAGCAGATGGTTCTGAAATTGTAAACAACTCCATCATACAAATGTATAACAGATTGTTAAACACCTGACCTCTCAAAGGCAGAGCACCTAGTGCTGAATGATACCAAGGTTGAAGGGTGACCACAGAATTAAAACAGGCCAAAAGTGCACAAATGACATGGCATTTTATATTGCCAGCAGGCTTTGGCATGTAAACAACCTCTCATTGATTTCAGTATGAAATAGCCATGAACATCTGTGTGACTAGTAGAGTTTTAATCATAGTAATTGTTAACAGAAATGTCTATGACCTTAATTACACTGCACCACAGCTCTCAGGGCTGCCGAGGGACTTGAACTCTCCCTTAACCTTCTAATCCACTAATCAAACCCTACTGTGGCATAATACACTCAGCTCAGTCACACACATTCACCACAGCCCATCAAAATAAAAAAAACATATATAATCTAACATATATCAAATATTTTTTCCTTCTTGTCCTTTGCCTTTTCAATCATTTGCCCTAGGGGCAGCTCATCAGAAACAGAGATGTTAAAAATCTATTTAACAAATTTAAAATTCATATTCTAGGATTCATATTTAAGCATACTATTTAATGGTATTCAAATGGCAGTTCTCTAGGATTCAGAACGGATGGTTTTTGATGTGAGGGGTATAGGAGAGCAGGAATTTTCCAATCAAGTGTTTCCGCCCCGTAGCAGATTCCAGATGATGGATGTTCTTTGCGGGTCTCCCTATAGATGCTCATCAGAAATGAGGATAGCATCTGGAAATGGAACCCATTCAAATTCACCTCCAGCTCCTGGAATTCCTGGAAGCATCCGGAGGAGAGAAGGTAATACTACAACAGGCCCACTGCCCAAGGAGAAAGTGCATGGAACAAATGAGAATTCACACTCAAATACACACACGCAGGCACACGCACACACACGCACACACAGACACACACACACACGGACACACACACACACACACACAGTGAGAAAGATAGACTTAAACTTTATTTTACCTTTAGTAAAGGTGACAGCATTTAAAATGTTTGAAATCTTAAAAGTCCAGACTGACCACAGGCAGGTTTAAACACGTAAACCTGTAATGACATTGAGGTTACAAACAAAAAAAAAATCTAAATTCATCTCCCGTTAACACCCATCACCTGTGCTGCCCCTTGTCTTCCGCCATTACATAGAAATGGGCCCAAATGCAGGGCAAATGGAAATGTGAAGTGAAACCAGGGAGCCACAGGGCACCCATGATGTGTTTGATGCAATGCGCTCAGCAGTTTCACGTTAAATATTTACGAGTCCACAGCAGCTGCATTGTCTTCACACTGTGTGCATCACAGCAGAGACATCCCACCGCCGGGCAAAAAAACAGAACCAAGCAAACTAAACAAATAAAACAAAAGCAAAAAAACAAAAAAACAAATACGCCTCCATCTGCAACTAAAAAGCATCTGCTTTACAAAACCTCAGTGAGAGACGTGGCAGCAGCACAGCTCTGGTTTGTTGAGTCTCAGCCAGTCTTGTTAATTCAGATGAATGCAGCTCCATTCAACAGCCACACGGCCCTGGTAGCGGCGTGCATGAATTACATTTATCCTCTTCATCTGGTTCACGTTGCACTGGCCTTGCCCAGCCTCTTGGATCGGCATCTTCTGCAGGTGTGGGCAGACAAAGACAAGATGTCAGCTTTATTGAGTGAATAAACTAAACCTTGTGGCGTCCTCTGAAGTCTTCATTAGTGAAGCACTATGAAGTGGTAGGTAAATTGACTGACATGGCACAGACTCAGTTGGACATGTATAATATGATGGCTGCCTTGTCTCTGTTGGGAAGAAGGTTGTGTGGTGAGGGATGAAGCACCATCTCCCTGCCCAGGGAAACCCCTCCGAGTCTCCAAGCGGCCTTGGGTGACAAGGACACATTTCACCAAAAAATAAATAAATAAATAAATATATGAAGTGTATTCTTTCACCTTGTTTCACCTGCCCAGGGAAACCCTTCTGAGTCTCCAATCGGCCTCGGATGACAAGGACACATTTCATCAAAAAAAAAAAAAAATATATATATATATGTATGTATATGTATATGTATATGTATATGTGTATGCATATATATAAATAAGATATATATATAAGAAGTGTATTCTTTCACCTTCTTGTTTGTGCTGCACCCTCAAAACATATCTGCACACAAACATTTCAATAGGCTGACTCCATCAAAAATCACACACATTAGATCACATGTGCTTTTGGTTACCAAAGATTCAATTTGTTTGTAACCGTTGTGTTTGTAACCATGTGTTGCCCTCAGAGGATATAAAAAGTGGGTCAATGGGACACTCAGTGACACCTGTATTGTGTTATTTATTATATGCTGTGTTGCTTTAGATACCAGACACATACCCTTGTCCTTTAGAGCAGGGATTCTCAAACTTTATTGGGCCAGAGACCCCTCGAGAAATTTGTTGAAGGACCTCTCATAATCGCAACAAAAATGTAACCATATAAAATTATAGCCATTTGTTCTTATAGATTTGAACTCTTATTCTAAAAACATATTTTGCTAATACCACAACAGTTTTAAAGGCATGTTAATGCATTGACAAAACTTGACAGTGCAAGAGCAGTTTTAAAAGTATTGGTTTTTTTTGTCAGATCAGGCCTGTTAGGCAAAAATTTTGATTTTGTTAAAAATCCTGTTTGTTTCGCATAACTACTAATAACTACTAATAACTACTAATAATACCTTCATTTAGCTTGCAGTTAATGTTAATGCTAATGCTACTATTACAGGAAAGTGTTTTGACAGATTGATATAATACATTTCTCACAGATTGATATAATACATTTCTCACAGACTGATAGAATACATTTCTCACAGATTGATAGAATACATTTCTCACAGATTGATAGAATACATTTCTCACTAATGTCATGCTCACTAATGTCTCACTAATGTCATCTCAATGCGGTTCTCCGGTTCTCTTTCATGGACCCTCTGGCAACGTACTGCGGACCCCAGTTTGAGAACCAATGCTTTAGAGAAAGATGTGACATGAGAACAAGATGGCCTCCCTGGTGTAATAATGCAATATCAATAAAAAGGATTTTTCCCCAAAGGATTATTGTGAATAGAAGAGGACCAAAGCAAGGTGTGAAAGGAAATGTGCAGTATGTAATCCCTCTTTTGTTGCTAATCTCAGTTGTCTGAAGGAGGTCAGGGGTCTTCTTGTCTATACTTGGATAAAGCCACTTTGACTAAACAGAGACCTGTTTCACCTCTCCCTCTCTCTCTCTCTCCTTCTCTTTCTCTCTCTTTCTCTTTCATCGCTCTGCATGCAAATGAATTCTTATCCACAGAGAATAGCTGTCCAGTACACTTTGGACTACATGTTCGGAACAGCAGGATGTCTCCAGTGGCAAGATCTCTTGTAGGTGGGGAGAGTGGGTGTCTTTTACATGAGTTCACTCGAGTCGTTCAAAAACAGTGGCCTGCTCATACTCCTTCCCATGCAGCCACTTTAAACCTGAATATGGTTGGGATACACGTAGCCTATATTTAACAGGCTGCTGGAGCACATGTTCTGGATCGGACATATAGATCAGATTGATTTCAGCTTTTAATAAGTTCACCACCGTTAATTGAACAAGTACCCATGGGCAAGGACCTGCATCATCTAGATTCATAGCTACTTAATGCAGAAGATGAGATCAAAGCTGATTAATTAGAGTGTAAATGTGATGTCCAGGCCCTGTCCCATGTTTTCACTGGTAAGCCCCTTCTGAAATGTATGCCATCTTTGGTTAAGTGTTTCTAACCAACAATCTGTCAAGTTTCCAAATGACTGAACATTCAGTGGTGGATTATGAATGAAAGAGACATCCATCTATGTCTTAAAGAAAGCAATAGATTTAATTTGAATTGGGTCTGGTGAACATGGAGAGAGGAGACATATAGCTTTGGTGAAGCAGTTTGTTTGAGCAACAAATATCTGCGAAATAATCTGGAGACGAATGTGCGTCTTAAGATATTTCAGTCCTGCTGTAACTCTTCATAGTTGGAATGATGTACTTTGTCTTGAGTGCAGTTGAAGGTCATCCACTTCAGCATAAATCTATGAGACATGGCACACACATAAAGAATTGAATGTCGTAGTGTTTCTGTGGCAGCACCCCTCCTCCACCCCTGCCCCTCTCATAAAAAGCAATTAAAGTGTCTGTGGACCGCAGTGAAACACCCTTATTGGATCTGGATTTTAATTAACAAAGGCATGTTAATGTCAGGCCCATAGCAGACAGCAGGAAACTCATTTTGTTTTTGTTTTGTTTTTTGTCTCAGATACTGATCCCACACCTAATGTAAAATGAACTGAAAACTCAAATACATCCATCCAAAGCAAACTAGTTTCTCAAAAACATTTCTGCCCCTGCTGATTCAGTCCTTGAAGAAATTCGGAGGATTGCAAACATTTTCTCTCTCTTTTTAGAGTAGAAATGTTTACGTTGGTGTATTTATGCCGTGCAGTGGAGCCTAGAATAAGAACATGTCTCCTCTCTCTGTGCACAGATCAGTCCCCCGCTCCTGTGTGGTACACACCTCCAATCAGAGCGCCCAGGAATCTGAAACTTTCCCCTTTCCAGAGCTGTGAGTGTGAGGCTTCCGGCGTGTTCTGGGGATCTCTGATAAGACCGGACACAATGCAGATGCTTAGCAAATGTCCCAGCTGTCAGTCAGGCAGGGATGATTCAATAGAGCTCTTTCTCATGACGATAGCTCCCTAGCTCCCTACCCATGATGCACACACACACACACACACACATACACGGTACATAGATATATCGTATATGCAGGTGCAGACAACAACATGTAACAACATGTTTAACACAACAACACCACACATACAAACACACTCACAAATGTACAAATATTTGAACACCCTTTTCACACTCCTGCTCTGCATCCAACAAACATTGAACACACACAGCCTATACACACACACACACACACACACACACACACACACACACACACACAAATGTGAATGCATATAGAAACTTTGAACACACACAGCCTACGCAGAGTATATACACACACAAACACTTCTGCATGCATAGAAACCAATTCCTATATGCAAACAGCAGCTGTAACAGTGATTGGGAGAAGCCGGCCCTTGCTTTCAGTTGGCATTGGATTGACAGCAGACACTATATTCAGTGCTATAAATACACAACCTGTTTTCCTGACAGATATACAGCAAGAAAACATTATTTACCCTGGATTTGTTTTTGTTGTTTTGTCTAAGAACATGCGTTCATCCTCAAATTATTCTCCATTTCGCTTTCCCACTGATCTAAAGGGCTCAGTTTGACAGTGAAAGGATTTTGTTTTCATATAGCGGTAGAAAGACCACCTGGCACTACAAAAGCTCTCTGGATACTGACACCCAAATGAGCTCTTATGTAGATGACACTAATGTCCTGTCTTTGGTCCACCTCGTGTTACAAAAGCTCTCTGGATACTGACACCCAAATGAGCTCTTATGTAGATGACACGAATGTCCTGTCTTTGGTCCACCTCGTGTTACAAAAGCTCTCTGGATACTGACACCCAAATGAGCTCTTATGTAGATGACACGAATGTCCTGTCTTTGGTCCACCTCGTGTTACAAAAGCTCTCTGGATACTGACACCCAAATGAGCTCTTATGTAGATGACACGAATGTCCTGTCTTTGGTCCACCTCGTGTTACAAAAGCTTTCTGGATACTGACACCCAAATGAGCTCTTATGTAGATGACACGAATGTCCTGTCTTTGTTCCACCACGCGTTACAAAAGCTCTCTGGATACTGACACCCAAATGAGCTCTTATGTAGATGACACTAATGTCCTGTCTTTGGTCCACCTCGTGTTACAAAAGCTTTCTGGATACTGACACCCAAATGAGCTCTTATGTAGATGATACGAATGTCCTGTCTTTGGTCCACCTCGTGTTACAAAAGCTCTCTGGATACTGACACCCAAATGAGCTCTTATGTAGATGACACTAATGTCCTGTCATTGGTCCACCCCGCGTTACAAAAGCTCACTGGATACTGATACCCAAATGAGCTGTTATGTAGACGACATTTACATTTATGCCTTTAGCAGACGCTTTTATCCAAAGCGACTTACAACTTGTCAACTATCAATTGTTCAGGGCCAGCCTCCCCTAGAGCAACTTAGGGTTAAGCGCCTTGCTCAAGGGCACAATTCGAACGGATTCGAACCCACAACTTTTCAGGCTACTTGCACGCTAGACAGGTTCCTTAACCACTACGCTACCACCACCCACGATGACACTAATGTCCTGTCATTGGTCCACCCCGCGTTACAAAGCTCTCTGGATACTGACACCCAAATGAGCTCTTATGTAGATGGCACTAATGTCCTGTCATTGGTCCACTCACTATTTCCTTCAAGTACCCAGCAGATCACTGAAGTTAAAAATGTCCCCAGCAAGGTTAAATATATTTGGGTCAAACAACACTTTGTTGGAATGCGCTCATCTGAAAACATTTCCTGAGGGCTGCTAGACTCTCTTAGCACCTTTCATTCCCCAAGGTTTGTTTACAGTCGAGCGATAAACACTTAGGCTACGGTCACATTACCGAGCTGAAGTGAATCAAAGCTGATTTTTTTTCTCCTATGACGTGAGTGTGTGGACGCACCAAAATAGTTTTTTTTTCTAGTCAAGATTTTAGTCAGTGAGTGTGATCAGTCAAATCAGAATTAATGCATCTTTTTGGCATTTACACGATTCTCTCCAGGCTACCGACATCTCCTGCAACAGAAAACACTGTGACAAGAGGACAAAAAAATGTCAGTGGCAGTAGATGTCAACATGTAGATATGTTCCTGTTCTCTGCAATAAAATGTGATACTTATTAATTAATTAATTAATTAATTAATTAAATGTAATGAACTACTACTTATTTGTTTCTGGTGATGAATGTGTTTTATACAACTCATTTCATCGATCCAGACAATTATAAAAGTTGAGATAACTCTGAATATCTACAGTGTCAATGTGTGTTTGTAACCTGATATACCAAAACGGTTTCACGTCACTTCACTTCCCTCTGTCAGCTCACGTTTGTTTCCTCGTGAGCAGACTCTTTCTGTGAACTTGCCTTCACAGAAAGAGTGAACGTGCCTTCAACCATTCGCTAGTGCTTGTGGTTCGTTACTGGTCATGACACCGCTTTCAGTCCTCCAACCGAGGTGATAGCCTTTCCTCAAAATGTTGTTGCCCCAAACCTAAGCCTTTGGAGAGATCCCTGACACAGTGCTGTTGTGAAATGCAATATTGAATGGAAGCACCAGGTGGCGTTAGCCTGGCTCGTTTGTTTGTGTACTTGGGCAATATCTAATAATATAATAAGAACACAGAGACTTGCAGGATTGACTTGGATGTTGAATTGCAAATATCCAAATGACCATCTAATTAATTGTGTGGAATGCAATATAATCTTCAATGTGACCCCTACCAAAACATATCAGTTTGCACACATGGTGTTTGGAGGTTGGATATGTCCACATAAAAATGGATACAGAGCATTGGAGAAACTGACTGTGCCCTGCAAAAACAAATCAGTAATGTGACTGTAGCATTTGTGATTCTGCACTGCATTTGCGGAAAGTGAGGCACTCTTGTTTGCTTTCTAGTTTGTATTGTAGGAGTCTCACAGTGAAGAGATGCAAACAAGACTGAGAAAGACTGAGTGACGTGAGTTTGTTTGTGCAGCACAGAGAGGACAGATGAAGCGCTGTGGATGAGAGAAGAGGAGAGGAGAGGAGATACCTCCACTCCAGAGCCTCATGTTCTTGTTCAGACGCAGCTATTTGACATCGTTCTCTTCTGGGATCCAATGTGCCGTTGAACAAACTGACCCAAGGCGTTTTCTACCAGCTGATAACAGCAATTGAAATGGCTTACATGTGCACACGCTAATAAGCACCTGTGCCGTCGGCTCAGGAGGAGTGCTCACATCTCATCATGCACGTGTGTGTGAGGTGGAGATCGCCCTTCGGCTCACACCTATGATGTGTGTGTGTGTGTGTGTGTGTGTGTGTGTGTGTGTGTGTGTGTGAAATAAACAGAAAAAAAAGAGGAATGGTGAATGGAGTGAAAACACAGATGTTGTGTGTTGTGTGCTTGTATGTTTTGTTCAAGTTGAATTCACTGCTTCTAGCTGTGAAACACAGACCGTGGAAATGAGCTGGTTTCATATCGTGTTGACATTTAATGTTGCCTTCTCTCTCTTTTGCACGCTCTCTCACACACTGTGTGTGTGCGTGTCTGTGTGTGTGTATCTGTGTTTGTTTGTGTGTATGTATGTTCTGCGTCTGTGTGTTTGCTTAACTGTATCAGTGTGTGTGTGTGTGTGTGTATGTGTCTGTGCGTGTGTGTGCAATATACCGGTGTGTCAGTCAGCTGGCAAGTGAGTGGGTTAAAAATGACCCATTGCTGTCATAGGAAAGCATTACAAAGAGCAGACGCAAACACAGAAGGTCAGAAATTCAATTTATCCACCCTAAGGTCCTTTGAGTCATTTGGCTTTGTGAGGGTGAATTCAGCAGCATGTTAGTAAGATAAGAAACCCTGATGGGACCACGCTCCAATGACAAGCATCCCCTCACCACAAACACACACACACACAAACATATACACACCCCACACTACAGCACACACACACACACACACACACGCACACACACACACACACACACACACACACACACACACACACACAGTCCTGGGGGAATAAAGCATGTTATTCCAGAAGGGAGTGCGGTGTATAATGAGGGTTTAATGGCATTCAGGTTCTATGAATAAGGGTTTATTTAGCCACTGAGCTGTGCGGTGGCAGCAGGGAAGTGACTGGAGTTTATTCCCACTCTTTACTCTTTCTGTCATGACAGGTGGTGAAGGTGGAAGCGAGGTATAACAAGTTTAGAGGTTTTGGGGGAAACTCTTTTCTTTGACTCTTGACTCTCTTTCTCTCTCATTTTCTCCCTCTCTCTCTCCCTCCCTCCCTCCTTTCACAGAAATCTGACATCCAGTGCACCAGTGCAGTCGGGAGGAAAGGATGAAATGCGGAGTTGTTCTAGGCGCACACTCTCAGTGACATGCGACAGGTCAGCCGTGCTTTGAGACATGCGCTACCCCGGCACACAGTGCAGCCAGTGAGCCGTCAGGTGAGGGGGGAATACTCACACTGGAAAGGGCTGCTTATCACTGAGAGAGAGAAAGAGAGAGAGAGAGAGAGAGACGAGAGAGAGGGAGGCAGAGAGAGAGAGAGGCGTTGGAGACAGACAATATCAGTAGGGAGCAGAGGAGGAGAGTAAGAGGGAGAAGAAAGAGATATATATAGAGAGAAAGGTAAACTGGGTGAACGACTGAGAGAGGGACAGAGGGAAAGGGACAGAGAAAAGGAGGCAAGGAAAGAGAGTAAGAGAGAGAGTGTGCGTGTATGAGCGAGTAAGAGAGAGAGAGAGAGAGCGTGTGTGAGAGACAGAGAGAAAGGAGGAGGGAGAGGGAGAAAAAGAGAAAAGGGAGGGAGAGGGAGAGACCGAAAGACGAGAGCCTGATCAGTTGCCGGCTGTGTGCGTGCTACACACACGCGCACACACACTCACTCTTTCTCTCTCTCCGTCTCTCTTTCTTTGCGAGCGTAAATGTGCGGAGGCATATTAACTCCAAGCCTGTTGTCAGCCTAGTTTCCTGGGGGAAAAGTGATGATTCAGTGTTAAGATGTGCCACCTTCCACAGAGTTAAATTACGCCGACTTATCGCCACATCTCATCTCCGCCAGGCTCCTCGCTCTCTCTCTCTCTTTCCCGACAGCTGCTGCGATTCGGCACGGAGTAAGCAGAGTAAAGTGGAAGGAGACAGACACACACACACACGCTCGCTCTCACACACACATACACACACAGAGGTGCAAGAGTTTTCCTGAAGACGCTAAGCGGAGTGCAGGTGGATATCCATGACTACTCCAGGATGGGGAAATTAGGGACGATGTGTTAGAGTCTGTGCTTTGTCTGTGCCTGAAGACTACAGGTAAGAACACCGCTTCACCTCTGCAACCTTAAGAGTCTTAATCTCTGTATTCGTCTGCTTTTCCGTTTCTGTGGCGTCTGTTGTCAGTGAGGAACTACGGTACATTCATCTTGATGAGGGACATCTGTTACAGAGCCTCATGCCTTTGTGTCAGTGTGACATTCAGTATTGTTTTTCTAATGTGTTTTTTTTTCTCAAGACATTGTTGTTTTGTAATGTTTTTTTTTCATTCACTGTTTTTTAATTTTTGTTTCCCTTGAATGGAGTCAAACTCAGAATAACTGAGTGAATGAGTACACTCATAAGAATTTGTGCATCAGAATAATTGATGAATCTTAGGGAAAGTGCAGTCAGATTAGCATAGCACACAGACAGATGTGCCACTTGTCAGACACCAGTTTGGCCAGCTGGAAAAGAGAGAGTGAACACATCACATTAATTTACATTTTTCCCATCGGAATATTCCCAGTTGTCAGTAGACTACCTGTTTGGCACGTTGACGCCACGGCATCACACTTACCCACCAGACTTCCCAGCAGAGTCTCCTAAAAGGCACCAGCCTCCTGTCGTTTCAGCACAGTGACAATAAAAGTATTCACGTGACTGTCACCGTCACAGTTGATGCCTTTTGCAATATCAGAAAGACCTGTCAGACACAATGCTGGCAGCCAAGCATCCTGAAAAGGAGAAAATTGGTGATGATGGTGATGGAGGAGGAGGAGGAGGAGGAGGAGGAGGAGGAGGGGGGGTCTTATCAGGGCCCCTTTTAAGTCTAATTTTGGTTGAGAGAAAATGCAGACTTGCACTGGAAGATGGAAGGCAGGCTGTCAAGAGGAATTTCCAGTTGTGAGGAAATGCTCCTTGAAGGAGAGATCCATATTTCTGGGCGTTTGGGCTCAGTGCAAGCAAACCTCATAATTGGCAGAAAATTGGTCCTTAATTCAAGCAACAGCACATACACATCCAGTACAGTCAGAGAGAGTGGAGAGAGACAGGAGTGGTTATGTGGTGTGTAAGGTCAGAGGAGCTAGTTAGACGGAGGAAGGAGAAACTGGTGTTGTTGTTTTGTTTTTTTGGGGGGGGGTGTTAGAAAGTCTGGTAAGTTTGGTTACAAACATTGAACTAGACAGATACAGGAAGAAGGAGCCGATGTTTTATTTGTAAAAAAATTTGACATATCCTTCACACCAAAAACAGCATGTTGGTTACAAACATAGAACTAGTCAGATGGGGGAAGAAGAAGCTGGCATTTTTTTGTTGTTGTTGTTTAGTTTTGGTAAGAAATGTTAATGTAATGGTTACCCACACAGAAGCACTATCTGGGATTATGTTAATTAGAAATGGCGATTTATATGGCGATTACATTATTATACTGAGATGTATAAGACTCGGGTGCTTTCAGTAGAACCCTCCCATACAGGTATTGACTTTGCTCCCTCTTGGAAGCCTGAAAATTGAGAGATTAGAGATTTGGGAAGGTACATCGAGGAAGAAAGAATTATGAATCAAACTGTGCTTTTTCTTTCTCTGTTATTTAATTGCGCTGAGATACACAGCAGCACATATGAAAATGCTCAACACAAGGTGGTCTTGTTAGAAATACAAAGACTCCTGCTTCCTACTTTGTTGTCTCTTCTTTGGGTTTTATTTGTGTGTGTGCAGACACTCACAAAAAACCCACGATTAGGGGGAACAAAGAAAGGGAGAGTGTGAACAACGGCACAGCAGGTGAACAGCCAAGGTGAATGACAAGGTGTGTGAGTGTGAGCAGGCAGGTACAGATGTAGACAGAGAGCGCGTGTGTGCGTGTATGCCTTCGTGTGTGTGTGCGTGTGTGTGTGTATGTGTACATGTGTGTATGCGTATGTATGTGTGTGTGCGTGTGTGTGTGTGTGCGTGTGTGTGTATGTGTACATGTGTGTATGCCTACGTGTGTGTGTGCGTGTGTATGTGTACATGTGTGTATGTGTGTGTGTGTGTGCGTGTATTTGGAGACACTGGGGACTGTTGTTGACTCTCATCTTTCTTTCCCTTTCTCAATCCCTCTGTCATGCCAGAGGTGTTCTGTCATGTCGTGGCTCCTGTGGCTGTGCCTGAGTGTGGCGGGTCTGTCGCTGTGCCAGGCCACCTTCTATCACACCATCAAGTATCCGCATCTGACCCGGCCGGGACGCAACACCATCCAGATCATAGGTAAGCACATCACACACGCCTCTCTCTTTAATCTCTGCCTGGTGGAGTCCTCATGAAGTGCTTTCAGTTTCTCCTTATCCTGAACACAGCTTGGCATTCTCATGCATTGCATTTAATACAGTGGCCATACATGCTAGAAAGACAAGTTGCAATTGCCGAGCCAGTCTTAGCCGGGTCGATTAACACGCTAACTTCAGAAGCTATCTGGACACCACAGTGATGTAGTATTTTTGATATGTTGCTTCTTCACACTCTGTAGCTGTTTCTTGGTTTCTTTAGCATGTTTTAACCTAAAAGCCCTAGTCTACATATGGTTCTTTTAAAGGGATATTCAGGTGCAAATCAACCCTTAGCCCTGTTGTCTGAGGTCACTGAATGCTGTTGGTTGAAAAAATTATGAGCCTGCTGTACCAAATTTTCCTGTTCTTTTTCCTGCTGACCGCATTATGCAATCTGAAACAAGAGGACAATAGGTTGACTTAGCCCAGAAGATCCTTTAAACACTTTTGTGCCTGTCCTTCTATCCCTCCACTCTCTCTCAGTCTGGGGCAGATTTAATATATGCCTCTCTTTGCTCTGATTGAACTGTGGGCTTTCTTCTGAAAGGCTTTAGAACACCGTCTCTTTCAGCAGTTTTGTCACGCTGGCCTCGACATCTTTTGTCTGCAGAGATACTGATGGCGGACAGAGAGATCAGAGAGTGATCCGCTTTGATTGTGAAGCACCTTCTGTTCTGATAGGGGATGTGATTGTGTGCATTTGATTTGGTGGCTGCCCAACGCTGTTCTGGGGGCATAGTTAGACCCACATGCTCACCTGAGGGCAGTGGTTCAATGGTGAAGTCAAACAAGCGGAGGCAGAGAGAAGGATCTTGTACAATACTGTATGTGCAAATCCATTGCTTATTCCAACCAAACTTCATGGTTGGCTTTCAATGACCTCTTCATGAAGGTCTCAGAGGAAGAATTCAGGAAAGAATCAAACAAGAATTGATCTCAAGTGAGCTCACAGCTCTAACCTTACCTGTTTAAGCAATGTGTACTTCTCCTTCAATTCCTGCAGTGATGTGAGATTGGAGATCAATAAGTGTTCGGGAGCTCCCGGTTCTCTACATCTGTCCAGAATGACAAGCAGTAATCAACTTGCAATCAATGTTCTGTCCACCAGGACCCAGAGTACAGTGTATTCATTTGCAGGGCTGAAGGAAATGCTATTAGGAGCAAAACACACATCAACACTCAACACTGTCATGGTTCTGAATAAACAGGCATTTGACGTGTCCTATAGTGTGGCAAGTAGGTGGCATATTTCCACCAGCAGCGAGGCCAGACATGAAGGATTTTTCTTTTTGCTTGACAACTTCAGCGATGCTCATTAAATCATTTTAAGTAAAGGTTATTTTTCACAGCCTAATTTCCATTTCATTTCACTATGGTGATTTTTGTTAGCAGTGCTAACCTGTGATCTTGCCAAAAGTATCATCAGCGTGTCCAATCCTGGGTCTTGCTTTTAAAGTGGGTATTTTTCACAGTTGGAGATGCCACTTTAACCTGTGGTTTCATGGTCATTAGTTGAGACCTCTTGAGGTAGTAGAACTTTATGAGCATCATACAGTAATGATGGCGTTCCAAAGGCTTCTACAGGTTATTTTTAGAGTTCCCTTAGCTAAGCGGTGAATGACTGAACGGCATTTACCTGTCACTAGCGTAGAGACAGTATTACTTGCTGAAGAAAAATGTTCCTTTGACGGATATTTCAAGAGGAGAGATGAGCAAATAACTGCAAGTCTTAAGCTAATTTAAAAAGTGGGAACAAATAAACAAATTGAGCCAAAACGTTTAAATGAAGTGCTGAGACTTTACACAGAGAAGATGATGGAGTCACATAAGTTCTGCTGTTACCACCAGGAAAGGTGTATTTTATGCCTCCTTATTCTTTAATTATTATTTTTTATTTTTATTTAATCTCCGAAAGGTAATGAGTCATGATGTTTTAATCATTATTTCTAAAGTAAGTAAGATGTATTTCTGCCATCCTGTAAGACTGCATGTTAATTAAATTATATTCAGATGTAGTACATAAACAACAAAAGTAGATGGTGAGAAACAATTCATTTTTCACTGCAATATTTTAAAGGTGCCCAAATTAGAGATGGTTTTTGTTTGTGAGAATGATGATGGTAATGAGGCTCATTTAAACTGGAAGACACTGTGCTGAATCATGCAGTGCAGAGCCCCCATTTCACATCTCTGAACACCCTTTTAACTTCAAAAAATACCCCTTTAACTACGAAAAACACTCCCTTAACTTCGAAAAACACTCCTTTAACTTCGAAAAACACTATTTTAACTTCGGAAAACACTCTTTCTTCAGAAAACTAAAGTAGCAACTGTAGGTGACCAGTGAGAGAGGATGGGAAGACAAGCCCAGCCCAGCCCTCAAAGATGCGTGTAGCCTGTAGTCTGCAAAAAACACAATGACCTGTGAATAAATCCTGTGTGAGAATCGTGTAGTGTGAGAAAATTCAGATAAACACATTGCAATAATCAAGTGGATTAGATAAGGTTAAAAATGTATTCCTCTTATTACAGTAAAAAGAAATAATTGATCTGAAATAAAAGTGGTTTAATTATACATTTGGTAGTCAAATACTGAAAAAACCCAGTGTATTGTACATGAAGTGCAAATATCCTAGTGGACATGTTGAAATATTTCCTAACACTAAATACGATGCGTCTGACTCTGGCAACTGTGTGGAGAGAGATTACCTTCACTAGAGGATTATATCATGAGTAGGTTTGTGAGGTGAACAGCAGTTTGTGAGGTGAACAGCACCACGTTATTCATGCACACAAATATACAGTGAGAAAAAACTTCGCCCACACACACACACACACACACACACACATGCACAGCTACACATATGCATCCACACCAGCAAACAAGCATACCAAGTCTGACGCTGTGGTGAGGTGAAGTTGTTATTTTTGTGATGAGCCAGTAACACCTACACAGCGTGAAGAAGCTGCAGAGACAAAAGCTGCTTGTTAGTTGGCACACCTACTGCAACCCACCTGCCCCAGAAGAAATTTGCACTTGGAACTCACAACGCAGCCAGGCTCACTCTCAGACTCACAGCAATCACCATAACCCTGTTGTTTGAGCTCACCAAGTCCTGTCACTAGAAAGTGGATGGAGAGAATTCAGTACAGCAGAGACCAGTGGTGGTCAAACTGGGGTGTGAATACGAATCAGTTCTAGGGGTACACAATATAAATCTATGAAGGGAGTCTCTGCTCTCACCAGTATGAAGATAACATGGAAAAAGATGTTATACTCAAACTATCCCCAATACAACTCATCTGCTGCTACATCTATATAATATGTGATCATATTGTGTTAATGGAGCCATACATATGCAAAAATCTACACTGCTATAGCAAGCTGTGCGTAGTGGAAGGTGTGCTCAGTAGGACACCAGAGTGTCTCAGGGAATACGCAAAGGTCAAAAGTTTGAGAACCACTGACACAGACCGAATAGCAAACCTGCAGCTTACGCTAACTAAATGGGGCAATGAGAAACTACACTGAAAGTGAGCTTATAGCCACATTTAGTTCAACGTTAGTTATTGGTTCAACATTCAGTCTATGTCACACCAAATTCTCTCCTTCCTCTCGTTATTCTAGCTTGAATAGCGGTTGAAGAACAGTTGAATAATGGTTGAATAAGGTTGGAAGTATCTGGACGATTACTTTAACCCTGACAATCCTGTCTTGTGTCTGTAGGTGCATTTCTATGGTCAGCTCTCTCTCCAATCCTCAGTATTTCATCTAGTAACATTTTAAAAAGCTATTTCTCCACAGAAAGTGGACGCAGGTATCCGTTCATATTCTTTATAGGTGCCAGAGTTCCATGACGAATGATTCAAGCGGACTGTTGGTACAGGGTGTAAAATCTAGTTCGGCATGGCTACTCCTGATGTACTTTAACATGCGGAGAATCATAAATCCCCCCGTCGCTCCCCTCTCCAAATGACAAATATCCTCCTTTGGCACAATTTATATGGAGTAAGAGTCAAGGTGCTGCTTCATCACTTGAGCAGGAGGTGTGAGAGGCTCTGCGCACTCTCTCTCTCTCCCTCTCCCTCTCTCTCTCTCTCTCTCTCTCTCTCTCTCTCTCTCTCTCGTGAATCTTGTTTTAGACAACCTCCTCCTATGCCCTGCCAGGGAGATTGATTAGGCTGCTGTCCTGCGTGCCACGCTTAGGTTCTCACAGGCAATAATGCAATGGGCTGACAGATAATGGTGATGTGAATGGGCACGGGACTCGTGTGTATCCCTCTAACCCTGCGGCTGGAGCCCCGATGGGCACACTGGGGCAAACCTCAGGGCCATCAGTGCTACTGTACCTGTAGGTCCCTCAACACCTGAAAACTAAGATAAAGCATGAATGGAAATGGGAGTTTATGTATAGGCAAGAATTCTGCCCCATGAGGCATATTCACACAAAAGACTCACTCACTCAAACACACACACACACACTACACTACACAACACACACACACACATATGCATACATACATACAAATACACACACACTCTGCACACACACACACACATTTATAACCACAGGCATGCAAAGCATGCACACACACACACACACACACACACACACACACACACGCACCCTCCTTGTCCTATTCTTCCTCAAAAGCCCAAGGACGACAGTAAGGGGAAGAGATAAGCCCATCAAGCATCTGTGCAGATTGGGGCTTTATGGGTTTTGCCTTGTTTCCCTGTGACATGCCCAATGACAAGCTCATTTGGAGCCGGCACAATCAGCTCCCTGGGATTATGACGGAGGGTTCATATGCCGCTCTGCCCTGACAGGTGCACTGCGTCTACCTGTGTTAGCTACCCACAGGGGGCAGGGGTGTCACTTTCCAATCTAATTGCAGTTCTTGATTTGTTTGGCGCAAAGCCGCTGCGAGTGCACTTTCTCCTCTGCCCCTCTGGGAGTATGGGAGCTGAGCCTGTCGACACCTAAACGCCTTGATGGCTTAACCCCCCAGACACCCAACCCCCCCCCCCCCACACACACACACACACACGCGTAAGATGAATGAGATAGCAGTTTCAGGAAGCAGGAAATGTTTGGGATATTGCGTGACAATGAGATATTTGTTTGGGGCTTGAGGGTTGTGTGGCTGTTGGATTGGCTGGACTATCAATGCTGACAGGTCATGAATTGTCGGGGGTGGCAACTACGGGTGTCGGGCCCCTGGCACATTTATCTCAGCCAGTGATGAGCAGATTGAGCAAGATCACCTGGAAGATTACAGAGCCACCGCCCGGCCCAGTCCGGCCCGGCCGTGTCTCACTTGCCATGGCCATGTGCCAATTAGGAGGCGATACGTAGTGGTTGATCATAGTGGGCAATCGGTCAGCTAGCGGTTGGCAAGTATCAAGCTCCTCTGCGGTATTTATAGTAAGCATTTGATCTGGCTGGGTCTCTTTCCTGCTCTTCCTGTCACAGAGAGAGAGTGGATTACAGCTGAACTTTCATTTTAAATGACACAGATGTGGGCTATTATTAGCCGGATGTTTAACTGCTAAATTATGCAGTTAAACAACTGCAAGCCTCTTGATTAAATAACTCTGTTGAGATTTGACACTGATGTTTACTGATCCTTTCATACTAACATCAATGTCCTCTCCACTGTCTTCATTTTGTCTCTCACTCTCCCATTATTCAAGGCTGAAATGTTCTTAATTTTATTTGATCAGTTTTATTTTTAGTCTATTCATGTTTATGTTACTGATCTATTCATGACTAAATTATTGTCACGATTATAATTAGCCTATATATTTACTTTTTCAAGTTTACTTGACTGATTATTTTCTGTCAATTTTGACTTTGACTTTTAACAGCAACAGCTATACTTTTTAACTGAAATAGCTATATTTTCTTCTCCGCACATTTTGAATATCTTGTTACTTTTGTGTTGATGCATATGAGGAAAATTTGCCTTATGTGTAATTACATTTCACAGCACTGGTATGCCTTCTCAACATGTAGGGCCAATAGAAATAGATGGGACAGTAATTAGTGGGTTTGCCTTTGCAACATATGCAAGACTGTCAAAAACAGAAGTTACAGGACAATGTAAAAATGCGTTATTTTATCCAGCTCTTTATCAAAGTATATATTAAAAAAAATTCTACCAAGTGGGTATACTTTGGGCATTAGAAGTTAAATTGAAGCATTAAACTCAACAAATATATTCAGAAGTGCAGCAAACACATCATTCATTTAGACATTACAGTTATTTACTCAAAACACATTTATGTTATAATCAAAGAGTGTCAGTAATGCATGTGCCTTCATTGGCTGTGAATCATATAAAGCCCACCCCATGTTGAATGAACTGTTGTGATTGGTTCCTGGATGTTTGGTGAATTGGTAATGAGTTGTGGCCAAACGGACCTGCAGAGCAAATTTAAGTTTGTCTGCAGTGTGTCTGGGCTTACTGTTTGTTTGTTTGTTTGGTTGGTTGGTTTACCAAGGCTATTCAAGAGAAAAACACAGTTGAAAAATTGGAGTGTTTTTTTTTATGAAGACATATTTCTTTTTAAGCATGCATTAAATATTGTTTGGTAGTTCCTTGTCTTGATTGATTGTTGCTTGGTTGAAATGGTTTGACATACAATTAACTTGCCAAATTTTCATCTTGCAAAAATATCCACTGCTCTCAAACTATATATATGCTCCTCTCAAACTACAATTACCTTCAGCACAATTCATTACGGGCTATATCACTCAGAGTAGGATGAAGCTAAGCTCTGGAGATGTGAAGAACAGTGAAGTAGGGAAGAAATTCACAGAAGCTGCTTCAGAGGATCTTGCCAAAGCATTATTAAACACCCAATTATCGCCTCCACAAACAAATATGTGGCTACTTGGACTTGCTTCAGTAAGTAATGGCTGCATAGTGAGGCACCTCAAGGAGGATAGCAGGAGGAGCTTTTTGAACAAAAGCTACAGCTCATTTGGTTTCCCTCTCTCTCTCTCTCTCTTTGTCTCTCCTTCTCCTGCTTTCTGTAATGATGCCCAACAGCAAGGTAGCCATCATTTACATGATAAACCTTCATCTGGATCTTCCATTGTAGTTGGGACTGTGTAACACCCAGATTTACCAGGAGCTGAGGGCACTGTGCTCCAATGCTCTGCTCCTCAGGCACGCAGGTGGAGGCACGAATTATTAATTATGTGCCTTGGATGTGGTGGTGGTGGTGGATGCTTAAATGACAGCAATGGTGGTGGTGGTGGAGGTTGTGTTAGCAGTGGCAGGAGCAGTAGTGGTGGTGGTGGTTGTGTTGACAGCGGTGGTGGTGTTGGTGGTGGTGGTGGTTGTGTTGGCAGCGGTGGTGGTGTTGGTGTCAGTGGTGGTGTTGGTGGTGGTGGTGGTGGTGGTGGTAGTGTTGGTGGTGGTGGTCACGTTGGCAGCAGTGGTGGTGGTGGTGTTGCCTCCATGGGGGCCGAGACTAGAGTGGTAGCCTTGGAGCGCTGGGGTGGTGGTTGGTGGCGGCAGTGGTGGTGGTGGTGGTGGTGGTGGTGGAGGTCGTGTTAGCATTGGCAGCAGCAGTAGTGGTTGTGGTGGTGGAGGTGGTGGTCACGTTGGCAGCAGTGGTGGTGGTGGTGTTGCCTCCATGGGGGCCGAGACTAGAGTGGTAGCCTTTGAGTGCTGGGGTGGTGCTCACAGATGTGCTGCCGGCTGTTTACCTCTCTGCTCCCTCTCCACTCGCACTGGTGATTCATAAGATGCCAGATTGTTTTTTTTTGTTTTTTTTTTCTCCTTGTTCTCCATTCGGTGCAGAGTGCTTCATTCAACCGAACAGAGAAAATAATGTTTGTCATGCATGCATAGCCAGTGCATAAGCCCCCGGCTCCCTCTGCCCACACCATCACCCTTACCCAACCCGCTGCCATGTTTGAACAAGCCATATGTGAGGAATATTGTAACTTCACAGAAGCATGACCTAGGCAGACCCCGGGTGCTAGCCTGCGCTCACGTTGGTGGGGCTTTAGCCTGTAATTACCCTGTAGATAATTGCAAACATAAATAAGCATTTGGTAGTTTCACAGGGAATTTGTGCCTGCTCTGCCGCCTCTGTTTTCACAGCTGCATAAGACCTTGGCCTGACAGAACACTCTTTGCAGACTGACTGAGAAAGTGCTCTGTGCTGATTGTTTGGCTGCCTCATGTCCAGTGCTGTATCACTTAGTGTGTGTGTGTGTGTGTGTGTGTGTATGTGTTGAGGGGGGTTGCAGCGGCTCAGGGGGTGATGGGGTTTTGGGGTGATGGTGGTGGGGGGGGGGTTCACACTGAGTCTGGAGGAGGTGGGAGGCCCAGAGAGAGAGAGAGAGAGGAGACAGACTTGTCTCCTCTGAGATCGACTGTCGCCTGCCAGTACCTGTCAAGCAGGTCGGGTGAGATTGGAGTGTCTGTGGGAGCGTTTGTCTGACGTCTCCATCAGCGAGGTCCTCTTTCATATGCTGCTGTGCTCTGGATGAACCCCAAACATCCAGGCCTCCTGACGTGAACGCACATCCACAGAGAATCACACATGCCATCCATCTATAGAGGTGTTGTTTTGGAGAGAAGGAAATTCAGTGTGTGTGTGTGTGTGTGTGTGTGTGTGTGTGTGTCTGTACGGGGGAAAGAGCCAGAGGAGTCATCATCCTGTTGGTTGCTGGTTAGACGATAAGCAGATATCACTGTAAGATCTCCTGTTTCCCCTTTGCCTCCCCATCTGCACACCAGCAATCATGTAGATGCATTCAGAGGATGACATTCCAACAATCACCATGACGAACTGTGATGACAGCAGAAACGCACGAGCATGTAGGGTTGCCTTGTGAAAGCGCTAATATGAAAGCCAGTAGGAAACACTAATGGTGCATTTTGATCTATGTTACTTTTCATCACCAGATGCCAGACTGTGGAGTATGTCTGTGCCTTGTCTCACTAAGGCGCAAGATACATATTTCAGCACAAGTCCACATCAGACGTGGCATCATGAAATTCTTATCGTTATAGATTGCGCCATCTGCAATCTCCAAAGTGTGACTCGTGCAGTCTCTGTCAGTGCCACTACCAGTGAAGAGATAATAAGTAAACAGGTGGCTGCTTTGACTGCTTCAACACTCCAGCTCAATATTGGACTTTAAAGGAGTAAGTTCTCCAATGGAAATCAGTACAAATCAAAGCTAATCGCCACCACAGTCCTTACATTAGCTACAGAGGCCCAACTCCAGACCATGAAACTGCTCAGCCGTTCATAGGTCCATTATCACTGCCTCACGTCAAAGCCATCGTTTCAACTTGCCAGGCTCTTCCTCCAATTAGGCATCCTCTTACTCTGTTGTCATATTTTAGCATAATGTATTCCACGCTAGCATGCTAATGAGGCCCAAATATATCCTTCCTTTTCATTTGGAAGGTTAGGAGAATGACAAGGAGCCGAGAGTTGACTTATTCATAGGCTCTTCATCCAGACCGTGTTTGCTCTGAGTGCCTGTGTGGGTTTGTGTGTGTGTGTGTGTGTGTGTGTGTGTGTGTGCTTTAGCAAGTTTTGTACTTGTGTTCTTGTGTGTGTGTGTGTGTGTGTGTGTGTGTTTTGTGTGTTTCTGCAAGTGTTTAAACTTGTGCTTGTGTGTGTGTGTGTGTGTGTGTGTGTGTGTGTGTGTGTGTGTGTGTGTGTGTGTGTCAGGTGCCTTAATTGCTTACCTCTTCTGCAAAATGATCTGTGCCCTACAGTAAGGACTCTGGAGTTTGTTTAGTCTCTGTTTCTGCTTACCTAAGATTAGGGCTGTTGAAAAGAGTTTGTAATCCTTAAAGGGATTATCCGGCGTGATTCAACCCGTAGCTCTGTTATTTCACATTGCCGAGTGTTATTTCACATTGCCGAGTGTTATTTCACATTGCCGAGTGTTATTTCACATTGCCAAGTGTTGTCGGTAGGTGTGAGAATGACAGAATTTCATGCAATGTAGATCAAATAGTGAAACGGCAGTCAGTGCTAACTGATGAGGGCAAGGTTGTTTAGTGTTCATTCTGTCGTTCACCAACAGCATTCGGCAGCCTCAAAGAACAAGTATATGGACTGATTGACTCCTTTAAAAGGGTTGTGAGATTCCTTTCTGATGCTATTTTTGACAGATTACTTTACATTCATGTTCACCCCACAATCACAGCGAATTAATGAAATGCTCTGGCATCGACATGAGAGTATCAGTCACCTGTAGAGACACAGCTGTGAAAAACCCATGAGCATTTACATTTATGCATTAAGCAGACGGCTTTATCCAAAGCGACTCATAATTGTCAACTATCAACTATATCAGGGCCAGTCTCCCCTAGAGCAACTTAGGGTTAAGTGCCTTGCTCAAGGGCACAGCCGGGATTCGAACCCTAACTACTAGCCCATACTAAACCCAGTCTACTAGCATGCTAGCCAGGTTCCTTAACCGCTACGCCACCACTGTCCCAATGAGCTCTCTGAACTCTGAAACTAATAAAAAAAAATACAATCATGAGCAATCAAGAGCACTCTGAAACTAATAAATGGAAGGTGATATGTTGAACTGGAAACAATGATATGTTCTTTAAAATGTGAATATTGAGCATTCATGTGTTTAGGAGGCATACATGACATTGAAGGAAGTCTGAACTGACTAGGCAGCACTTGCTTGGCTTGGTAACAGGGAGTGAAAAAAAAGATCATTTTTTAATTTCATGTGCACAGGAGCTAAGTGCTTCTGAAAATGGGAGCAATTTGAAGAGAACAGCAACAAAAGATGTGCCACGTGAACAACATGCTTATTTAATGGTAATGCAGTCAATGGTTGTCACTTAAGCTTAGACTAATAGCATGCCACCTGATTTGCATTGGGCTCCTCAGGAGAGATTTCTCCAGGAGCAGGTAAGGAGAGTGTTGTTGAATGATGGCCCATGACGTGACACTTACACCTGAAGTTTATTTTAGATCTCTGGCATCACACTCTGCACTATCTTCACATAAAAATCAGCAACATTGCACTAAAGGGTGTGGACATATGAGTGACATGAGCTGTCATAAACATGACATATGGCCTGCATTATGAGCAGTAATGACACTTCATTCATGTTTATGACTGTTGTCATCAGGTGTCATTAATTCAGTTTTTGTAATGTCTGAACCCCAAACAGTGGTGAACCCCAAATCCCAAACTTTACATTACAAAAACCAAAAGACACTTAATGACATGAGTCATGAAAATGAAAGTCACATCATGATTGTGACAGGCTCATGTCATTCCCATGTGTTCACATGTTTGTTTTAGAGGCCTTCATCACACTCGGTGCACCATCTTTAAAAAAAATAAATCTGTTGAGTATCATCTGACATCTTACCCTCTGCCTTTCACGTGCCCATTCATGGAGCTTTTTGTTCCCCATGTTGTTAACTGATGCCTGCAATCAGTTCTATCTAGTTTTGATATGAGCACAGAATCAAACGATTGCAACAGTGGGAGAAGCAGAAGAACAGGACGACGCAAAAGAACGGGGCTCCCAAAGAGTGGTAATGACATTTGAATGGTCTCCACCCCCTAGACAGATTCCTGACACATATAAACATGTAATCGCTGTTGAAAGCTGGGTTACATAAAGACCTTTAGAATAGCACGGCACTGGCTTTGTTAGCATGTAATGCGTCTTAGTCGGAGAAAGAGGACCAGAGAGTGTTCACACACAATCCCCACATTGCTTTTTGTGAACAAAGGCAGACTGCCACAGCATTCTCTCTCTCTCTCTCTCTCTCTGTCTCTCTCATACACACACACACACACACACACACACACACACACAAATACCAGAGTGGATCTTTCATATGCCTCAAAACAAAGGTTATCTGCTTCTATGCACGAAACAAGACACTGGCAGGTTTACAGCTTTATGGAAGACATCTCCTCCAGCCACGTTTCTTTTTTTTTGGTCTTTAGACATTTCCATTCCGCACTTTCCATTCCCTCTCTGTCACTCTCTCTTTCTCTCTTTCCCAATCCATCCACCCTTCTCTCTCTCTCGCTCTCTGTCCATCCCATCCTCCTTTCCTCCCTCTATCCCCGCAACCTCTCCCAAGCCATCACTTTCCAGTGACATCCCCGCTCCCCTGCAGTCGGGATGGGATGTGACGTTCAGTCATGGCCCCCGGCCCGGTTCCATCTGCGTCCTGCCAAAGACACTTTGTTCCGACGTTCTCCATGAATGCCACAGCACTGACCCCGCAGGACCAGCATCCTGCAAAACAAAATGTCGCAACATGATGGGAATACTTGCTATCTACAACATGCTTTTAAAGCATCCGTCTGCCCTCTGAAGTGCATTTAATATGTGAACAGAGCTGAGTAGAGCAGCGAGGAAGAGGAGAAGGACAGGAAGGAAATACCCTAAAGGACAGCAAGAGACTCCCATCAGAAATGGAGAGGAAGGGCTGATGGTAAAGATGACTGCAGCTTAGAGTAGAACACAAGCTTTCAGTCCAACCCCATTACACCCGACTGGTGTCTGTCCTGATTTCATTTAGGCTTCACAGACAGATGGTTGTGCTGTTGATACTGATGCTGCCTGTTACAAATAGGACAAATAAGCCAATTTATTTACCTTTGGATCTCACAACAGAATGAAGTTGTTTGTTTGGGTTCTATTTGGGCTTAACCCAATTGGAGGTCGAAGTCCAACAGCAGTTTTTGGGTGAGTACCAAAAATCAGCATAATGGAAAAAGACAATCTGATGATTTACAGACAAACTTTTCTTTTCATTATCGTGACAAATCCTGACAGCTGCCAGGCTTTTCCCAAACGCAGCTCAGTGACTTACTAAAACAGTTGAATGAAGCTTTAGCACCAGAATGCATGCGTAATTTTTCCTCTGAAATGCAACCTTTTTTTTTTGGCTTTATAAAAAGACAAAGGCAACTCCAATCCACAAAAGGCTATTCTTGTCCCAAAGTGTGACATTTTAGGAATCAAAGATGATCCAATTTAGCTGTGCAAATAGAACTGTGCTGAGACTGTAACTGGAGGCCTTGCAGCACGGGTGTGTACAGGAGAAATGTGATTAGTGCAGTTCTATCTGCTTATCTCTCTTTGATGTCTATGAGGAAATCTGAAACCATTTCTGAAACATCCATCCTACTCTTACCTTGCCTCACTGAACTTTTGACATCCTAGGGCAAGTTATGGTTCAAGATTTTAGTCTTTTTTAGTAAACATGTCTCTAGATTCTCATTGAGCCTCTTTCAAACCTGAGCTGAATCTTTTCAAACAACCACTGCGTGTAAATATGCCAGTGTATGACCCTTTAATATACTGCAATTTTCTTTTCACCTTGACGTCCTACAATATGGAGTCCATCAATCAGGGACAGAAGTCACTGCCACACCCCCACTTCAAGACGTCTGTCTGAACCCCTTTGCTTTAAGGACAAGATCTCGTCAGTAGGCAGGAATTGTTGTCATTGAAAAAGGAAAAAGTGCAAAGGTCATCCATGTGCTCAGAAGTTAGCCACCGTGAAACCTCAGCTCCTGTGACTGGTCTGAGTGTGTCCTCATTGTCCAGCTCCTGTGATGGGTCTGAGTGTGTCCAGCTTCAATGACTGGAGTGTGTCCTCATGGTCCAGCTCCTGTGACTGGTCTAAGTGTGTCCTCATGGTCCAGCTCCTGTGATGGGTCTGAGTGTGTCCAGCTTCAATGACTGGAGTGTGTCCTCATGGTCCAGCTCCTGTGACTGGTCTAAGTGTGTCCTCATGGTCCAGCTCCTGTGATGGGTCTGAGTATATTCAGCTCCTGTGACTGGTCTGTGTCCCAGGTGGTCCAGCTCCTGTGGTGGGTCTCAGTGTGTCCCTGGTGCAATCAGAAGATGGGTTCTGTTTCTGTCCATGTCAGAGTACAGGCCCAGTTCTTTTCTTTTGCTTCTTGCTTTTGAGAAATAGTTGTAGGAAAATAGCCATGTGTGTATAATACACTGTATTTTCTTTTTGAACATTGCACCCCCCTCCCACCCTGACTGAACAGAAAATACATAAATAAATAAATAAATAAACATACAATTACAGAATAAAAACAAATATCATTACTAAGTAAACAAATCTAATTGAATGACAGTTTAATGAGGAACAATATGAATTCAAAAAAAGTCAAGCCTCACACATCTTGATGGAATGCTTGGCTATATACGTTATAAGTAATTTCAAAATATACATGAAATATCTTTAGTATATACGTAATTTCAGCTATATGAGGGGGTGAGCACAGGCCCCGTTCTGTCACAATGGGGGGAGGAAGCAGACACTTTAGACCCCATTAGAGGTGTGTGGGTGCGTGGATGTGGGGCTCCTAATCTCTGGCTGCCTGGCTCCACTCTGCCTGCTCGCTCTCTCTGTAAGCAAATGACACCACCGGGGGGTGAGGAGATATGAGAGGAGTCCACCAGCAGAGGAGCCACACAGAGCAGCCAAAGCTCTTAAAAAACCCAAACGCATAAGAAATAAACAATTTCTCAAAAGCATTTTCAGATGCAAGGAACCCATTTATCACCCCATTGCCTCTCACTGGCTGCTACAGAAAAAAGTAAGAAGTAGAGAAAAGGAGAGGAGAGTGGATTCTGATTTCTTGAAACACCTCCCACCACTACCACTTGAGAGAATGAATAATTCAGAGCTGGTGACATGGCTGCTCCTGGATGTTTGTTTAAACAGCATGTGTAATTGGAAAATGTACAGGCAAACGTTTTTTGCTTGTTTGTTTTTTTCGCGACGTTGGCCATGACTTGGTGGAAATGTTTAGGTGGAGGAATGAGAGTAGAGTGAATTTTCATAGCCCACAGCTTAATTAATTACAACACACACTTTCCTTTGACTTTGCCAGCTGTTCACAGCCTGAGATATTCAATAAGTGGATCCCCATGCCTTAATAAACATGGCAGATTGCTCCCACTGTTTCCTGCCGGCTGCTCGGCGACCAAGGGTGCCGTGCACAGCCGTGAGCACAAGACGAACACGAGGGAAATTGTTTTGCATGCCAAAGTCACAGCCATCAACTGCAAGGGTAGTAATCAATCAAAACAATGTCAAATAGCCCAAGCCCATTTCAAAGTGGAGAGTGGTACTCGTGCACTCAGTATGAAAA
Organism: Tenualosa ilisha; assembly: GCA_015244755.2. NCBI lineage: Eukaryota > Metazoa > Chordata > Actinopteri > Clupeiformes > Clupeidae > Tenualosa > Tenualosa ilisha. The sequence continues at coordinate 2,009,536 of PYXC01001758.1, forward strand.
GCACCTCACAGCAATACAGTAGCCAGGGAAATGCACTTAAACAGTTGAAGTAGTATTTTACAAGTAGTATTTTTACAAGGCTTAAGCTAGAGAGCAGGGCATACTTTTATTACGAGCACTTGCACTTATTTTATTGCACTTTGACACAATCTGATCTGAATAATTAATACTTTAACTTTAATTAACACTTAACTATGATGAATAGTATATGACCACAGTCTTGATGCTGACTGATGGACAATGTATCCGTCAGCATAAGAGTGACATGAGCCTGTCATAAACATGACATGATATTTCATGAACATTACAGTAATGACACTTTTTAATGTTCAGTTTTTGCATTGTATATTCAAGTTCTAAGTGGAAGAAGACCCTAACCTGCATAAGAGGTGTACTCTAGCAAATATGAGACAGTTTGATTCATTGAAATCTACAGACATAAATGTTGCAATTGTTCGTTTAAGTTATTTCATCTTGCTCAGTCCACAGTTGCCTACAATGAATCGCCCAGGCTGTTCTGTGAACTTGCATGATTTCCAGCTCTGTCATTTGGGTGAATTGTTAATCCAGTTTTCTAGGTAAAAGTGGGCAATGTCCTAAGAAGTACTTCTATGAGGGATGTTTGACTGCAAATAACAAAAAGTGATTTCATGTATTTCATTGTAGTTATTGTGTTACAAATGTGGTTTTCTCTTTGTGTTGAATAGTGAGCAAGAAAAGACTTTCAAATGCCGGCCCATACATTATGAAAAAAGTGAGAAGCATTTAGCGCATTGTTTAGGTCACATCACTGATATAGATAGTGTCCAGGCTTCTGAATGACCAACATGGGATGTAGGGTCAAAGGGCAGGGCTTTTGATTGCAACAGGTTTGGAATTTGGATTTTTGGTATTATTTGAATCTGAATGCCAAGGGAAACTAAACAGAAAATAGACAAATCTCTATCATTTCTCTGGCAGAAAGATATTATGGCTCATTTACCTACTTCAGTGACGGTTTTTGATTCATCAGCTGCCTTGTCTTGCCTGTCCGGTGACATTGAGTGTAATATGGACTGATCACTAAATACTGACATGTGTCTCTCCAGGTCATTATCAGCCTGATGCATCAGACGCTTTCACAATGTTTAGTTTCGTGCAAAGTGTCTGAAACCTATCAATTAGCGCATGTTCACTCCACCATGGGCAGATAGTTTCTGCTTCAACCACTCGCTACTGCTAGAACGCACCGTTTGAATTCAACATTTGCTCTTTCAGCCCTCCCTCTGTTCACTGATTGGCCTGTCCAAGCTCAGAAACGGTGACTCCTGAGTGTGCAGTGTGGAGCTGAATGAGAAACTGAACGGAAGCACTAGGTGGCGCTAGTCTTATGAGTGCAAAGGGAATTTGTTTTAGTGGCAGCCTACGCAAACACGGACAATGCCAATCAAAGATCTATCAGTTCAGTTCAGTCGGAAGTGGAGACGCTAACAGTCGGTGCATTTTTCTCCAAACTGCCAAAGATATTGTGGCTGGGTCAAAGTCACAAAAACAGGCTTGATGATAGTTAAGATGTTCAACCTGAGCTTTTTAGAGAATAATAACGTCTAAAGTTTCACTGTGGATATAAATGTATAACACTGAGTCTGATCACTCAGTTGGTTGGAAACAAAAAAAGCCATGTCAAAGTAAGCTTCATCTGTCAATGTAAGCTTACCATCACTTATTGGACTAAAAATGTAACAAGTCATATTTAGGGAAGATCACAAAATGCACGTGTTTGTTTAAATCTATAATGGACTAACTAATGTCTATACCCATAAAATGTTATGTTACTCGAGCGTAGCCCATATATATATCTATATATATGTATATATACACACACACACACCACACACACACACATATATAATATGCACAGCCTTTGAAATACATACAGGAGGTTATGTGTTCAAATTTGATCTTCCACTAATGTAGACCTCTTGCTCGGTAATTCTCAGTTTAAAGGCATCCTTTGAAGGCCTAGTGAGATAAGCCATGGCTGGGGGAACCTCACACAGGGCTGCATGCATAGGCACAGGTGTTCCTTGGTCTGGTGCAAAGACTTGATGCAAAGCCACCATGGCAAAATGTTTCAAGAAGCTCATTTTTGCTCCAGCCAAAGAGTGAAAGGGATTTGCTATTCACATTAGCTGAGTGGTTTTAGATGGGAAGGTTACAGACGTCTTTGTTTCCACTGTGAAATAGGTTTATTTAAAAGGAGAGGCTTTGAATTATGAAGAGGACATCAGAGCTGATATTGCATGGTCTCAACAGACATAGCAAAAGACTCTCTCAATGCCCAGTTGTCTGTTACAGAGAGTGAAGGCATCTGAAATTTGACATAGAAAAGGAGATGGATGCAGTAAACAGTATCTCTCCCATGACTGACAAACAGATGCACAGCCAATATGCACCATAACGTGTTTATTTTCCTTTCCCATTGCTATGCATGGGCTTGCCTGTATGGGATCATGTGTGTATTTTACTGTGTTATGTTCCTTCGAAAGGTCAGTGACCTCCGGTGGTCTCGCAGTGCACAGAATACCATATGACTAAAATATTGATTGCACAGCCTCCATTATACACCAATGTTTCTTAGTATCACACACCTTTCGAAAGGTTCATTTTCATGAAATGAGCAAAGAATTGACTAGATTTTCTGTGTGAGTGTTTGGTGTTAACTGCTATGATCCAGAAGCCCTGTTTGTTTGTAAGGCGTTTTGGCCACCACAGAGAAAGAGACACAAGTCAGCAGTCGTGATCCGTCACAAATCACTCTCACAGGGGTGCATGGAGACAGCGGGAATTCACAATGTCTCAGCATCATGACATGGACCATGAACGTTAACTTTGCCATCACAAAAAGCACACTTAAAACTTACTTAAAACTTAATCCACAGACAGACGGTTTTGACCTCGACCAAAAACTCAAACAACACAGACA